>JAQQAC010002837.1:42027451-42060637 GCA_029783875.1 Phataginus tricuspis
TTACTCTGTGTCTTTTGATTGGTGCATTCAGTCCATTTACATTTAGGGTGATTATTGATAGATATGTACTTATTGCCATTGCAGGCTTTAGATTCGTGGTTACCAAAGGTTCAAGGGTTGCTTCTTTACTATCTGAGAATCTAACTTAACTTTCTTGTGAAGTTATTGTGAACGCCATCTGATGTTTCTTTATCTCTCCCTTCCTATTCTTCCTCCTCCTTTCTTTATATATTAGGTGTTTTATTCTTTGCCTTTAGTTGGTATTTGGATGGTCTGCTTTCTTTGCTATGCTTTTGTTTTCTCTGGTGACATCTTTTTAGCCTTAGGGGTGTTTCCCTCTAGAGCAGTCCGTTTAAGATATCCTGTAGTGGTGGTTTATGGGAGGCAAACTCTCTCAACTTTCTTTTGGCTTGAAATTGTTTAATCTCTCCGTCATATTTAAATGATAATTGTGCTGGATACAATATTCTTGGTTCGAGGCCCTTCTGTTTCATTACGTTACGTATATCATGCCATTCTCTTCTGGCCTGTAAGGTTTCTGTTGAGAAGTCTGATGACAGTCTGATGGGTTTTCCTTTGTAGGTGATCTTTTTTCTCTCTCTAGCTGCCTTTAATACTCTGTCCTTGTCTTTGATCTTTGCCATCTTGATTATTATGTGTCTTGGTGTTGTCTTCTTTGGATCCCTTGTGTTGGGAGATCTGTGGGCTTCCGTGGACTGCGAGCCTATTTCCTTCCCCAGCGTGGGGAAGTTTTGAGCAATTACTTCTTCAAAGACACTTTCTATCCCTTTTTCTCTCTCTTCTTCCTCTGGTACTCCTATAATGCGAATATTGCTCCGTTTCGATTGGTCACACTGTTCTCTTAATATTCTTTCATTCTTAGAGATCCTTTTATCTCTCTCTGCCTCAGCTTCTTTGTATTCCTGTTCCCTGTCTTGTAATTCCTTGATCGTGTCTTGAACCTGATTCAATCTGCTGTTGAGCCCGTCGATGGCTTGTCTCATTTCTGCATTGTCTTTCCTCACTTCCCTCACTTCCTCCCTCAGCTCTTGCACATTTTTCTGTAGATCCGTCAGCATGGCTATGACTTTTATTCTGAATTCTTTTTCTGGAAGACTGTGCATGTCCTTTTCTTCAGCTTCTTTCTCTGGGTGGTGTTTGTCTGAAGCTTTGTCTGTATCATATTCTTCTGTCTTCTCATGACTATAGAATTGGTTGTTGGTAGCAAGGAGAGATAAGAAAGGAGAGAAAGAAAAAAAAAGAAATTTCTACTAATAATAAAAAAGTAAAAGGAGAGAGAGAGAAAGGAAAGAAAAGAAAGAAAAAGAAAAAGCAACACGTAAAAGAAAACAGCAACAACAACAAAAAACAACAACAACAACAACAAAAAACACCAAAACGCCCACCGGGGGTGGTTTCTGTGTGAATGCTGTAGGTGGCGCTATTGCTCCACTATTCCAGAGCCGTGGCCACGTTGCTCCACACGGCCCTTTAAAGCTGTGGCCAGGGTGAGAATGAATGGGAGGCTGTTGAAAGAGAGGGAAAGAAAAAAAGGAAAAGAAAGGGGAGAAAAAACAATAACAACAACAACAAAAATCCACTGAGAGTGGGTTCCAGGCAAGTGCTGTAGGTAGCGCTGTTGCTCCACTATTCCAGCGCCACTCTATAGTTCTGGCTGGGTTGGGAACAATGGGAAGCTGTTGATCTCCGTGGGGGTCTCAATGGCGGGCACCCTTTCCCAGTCGCCAGCCAAGAGGTCCAAAGCTCCCCAGGACTTCCAGCGTGCTGGGCTCAGTTTGCGGGGCTATCCGGCCCCTCTACTGAGCTCCTGTCTCTTTAAGACCGCTGAGGTAGAGCGTGCGCTTTTCTTCCCTTTTTTCTCCTTTCTTTTTCCTTCCTGGAGCCTGCTGCGGGCAACTTGCACTTTCCGGGCTGGGACCCTATGCCCTCTGTCTCTCCTATCTCCACTACCCCGCAGGCTATGTGTCAGCGCTCCCGGCGCAGACTTCCACTCCCTCCCGGCTCTGAATCCTCTCCTCCCGCTGGAGCGCTGGGGGAGAGGAGTGCTCGGTCCGCTCGCGGCTCCGTTCCTTACCCGCCTTGCCGTGACTCCTGCCGGAGTGTTGGGGTGGAGGGGTGCTCTGGTCTCGCTGGATTGCGTTTCCGTCCCGCCTCGCCGGGTGCCGAGTCCTCTGTCCAGAGTGTCTGGCCGCCGGAGCTCTTGGGGGGGGGGAGCGCTCGGTCCCACCGGGTCGCCGCTCCGTATCCCGTCCGCCTCACCGGCTTCCAAGTTCTCACAGGTGTAGCTGTATGCTGTGCACTTTCCTGTGTATTCTGGTCTCTCTTTTAGGGATAGTTGTATTTGCTGTATTTTCGTGAATAAATATAATGTTGGGAGGAATTTTTCTGCTGGTCCGTTCACGTCGCCATATTCCCGGAAGTCCTTCGTGTTTTGTTTTTATTCAGCATATGTCCAGCTATCCGTCACGTACTTACCCACAAAAATACAATGAGTACCTCCAAAATATGCAAGGCACATTGCTGAGTGCTGGAGATACAACAATGATTAAGACAAGCTTCTGCTTTTTAGGTGTTTACATTCTAGTGGAGGCAATTAATAAATAATAAAATAAGATGTCACCTGTATTACATACCAGTGGTTCTCAAACCTTTTGATCTCAGGACCTTTTTACAAACTTACTGAGGACTCCAAAGAGCTTTTGTTTATGTGGGTTATATCTACTGATATTTACTAGGTTAGAAATTAAAACTGAGGGATTTATTTAAAAAATGCTTTTATTTTTTAGTTGAAGTATAGTTGACATATAATACTACATTAGTTTCAGGTGTAGAACACAGTGATTCTACAATTATATATATTATGGAGTGCTCACCACAGTAAGTGTAGTTGCCACCTGTCACCATACAAAATTATTACAATATTATTGACTGTATTCCCTATGCTGCACTTTTCATCCTGTGACATTTATTTTATAACTGGGAGTTTGAAGTTTGTACCGCTTTTAATCCCCTTCATCTATTTCACCTACTTCCTCATCCCCGTTCCCTCTGGCAGCCACCAGGTTGTTCTCTGTATTTATATGTCTATTTCTGTTTTTTTGTTTTTCTTGTTCTGTTTTCCAGATTGTACATGTAAGTGAAATCATGTGGTATTTGTCCTTCTCTGACTTTTTTCACATAGCATAATGCCCTCTTAAGTCCATCCATGTTGTCCTGAATGGCAAGATTTCATTCTTTTCTATGGCTAATAGTCTGTTGGGTATATGGCACATATTCTTTATCCATTCATCTTTCAATAGACACTTAGGTTGCTTCCATATCTTAGTTATTGTAAATAATGCTGCAATAAACTGGAGTGCATATTGCATATATTTTTTTGAATTAGTGATCTTTTTCCTTTGGGTAAATACCCACAACTGTAATTATGAGGTTGTGTGGTATTTCTATTTTTAAGTTTTAAGGAACCTCTGTGCTGCTTTCCATAGTTTCTGCATCAATTGAGATTCCCACCCACAGTGTAGGAGGGTTCCCTTTTTTCTGTATCCTCACCAACACTTGTTATTTCTCGTCTTTTTGATACCAGCCATTCTGACTGGCATGAGGTGATATCTCATTACTGTTTGATATGCATTTCTCTGATAATTAGTGATGATGAGCATCTTTTCATGTGTCTGTTGGCCCATCTGTATGTCTTCTTTGGAGAAATGTCTATTCAAATCCTCTGCCCATTTTTAAATTGGATTATTTGTTTTTTTTGGTGTTGATTTATATGAGTTCTTTACATATTTTGGATATTAACCTGTTATTGGATATATCATTTGCAGATATCTTCTCCCATCGAATAGATTGCCTTTTCATTTTCTTGATTAAAACTGAGGGATTTAAAAGATTTATTTATTCACTTAAAAATATCAATAACAAGCCCATTTTACTAATAATATTTTATGAGAAAATAACCGTTTCCCTCCCGTAGCTCCAGAAAAAAAAGGTGAGAAGAATGACATTATTTTACATTTTTGTAAATCCTTTTAGTGTCTGACATAACAAAAGATAGCTGGATTCTCATATCTGTTTCTGCATTCTATCTTTTGTGACATATTGTTTTGGTTGAAGTATATAAAGAAAATGTAGTTTCATACCGATATGTAGTTAGAAAAGGGATGAGTATTTTTTTTTTACAATTTATTTTATTTTAGTATCATTAACCTACAATTACATGAGCAATATTGTGATGATTAAACTACCCCCTTCATCAGGTCCCCGCCACCAACCCTATTACAGTCACTGTCCATCAGCATAGTGAGATGAGAATCACTACTTGTCTTCTCTGAGCTGTACAGTTCCCCCCGTGCGCCCCCCACCCTATGTCTGCCAATTGTAATGCCCCTTTTACCCTCTTATCCCTCACTTCCCGCCCTTCTTCCCCAGTCCCTTTGGTAACTATTAGTCCGTTCTTGGGTTCTGTGAGTCTGCTGCTGTTTTGTTCCTTCAGTTTTTTTTTCTTTGTTCTTATACTCCACATATGAGTGAGATCATTTGGTACTTGTCTTTTTCGGCCTGGCTTATTTCACTGAGCATAATACCCTCCAGCTCCATCCATGTTGTTGCAAATGGTAGGATTTGTTTTTTTCTTATGGCTGCGTAATATTCCATTGTGTATATGTACCACATCTTCTTAATCCATTCATCTACTGATGGGCACTTAGGTTGCTTCCATTTCTTGGCTATTGTAAATAGTGCTGCAATAAACATAGGGGTGCATCTGTCTTTTTGAAACTGGGCTGCTGCATTCTTGGGATAAATTCCTAGGAGTGGGATTCCTGGGTCATATGGTATTTCTATTTTGAGTTTTTTGAGGAACCTCCATACTGCTTTCCACAATGGTTGAACTAATTTGCATTCCCACCAGCAATGTAGGAGGGTTCCCCTCTCTCCACATCCTCGCCAACGTTTGTTGTTGTTTGTGTTTTGGATGTTGGCCATCCTCACTGGTGTGAGGTGATAGAAAAGGGATGAGTATTTTAATAGCCTTTTCAGATAAATGTAAGTTTTCTTCTTCACCAAAATTCAACAAGTAATAGTTTCTTAAACGTTAGTTGCAGTGTGACATGTGAAACTCTAAATACTCTATTACTTTAAAATCCATTTGTCTGTCTGGCACTTTGAATGGATCTTTTACTCTAGGTATGATTTAGTAACATCATACATTGATGACATGTGGATCTTTCAAATATTGACTCATTTCATTATGTGACATAAATATTGTGTTTGGTGATATTGCCCCGAACTCATCAGAAAATACTTTAAATATTCAGAATCTGTCAAGGTCATAGTGGCTGGTAAATACAGGTTGTCTAAAATTCTTGTTTGCTTGGAAGCCTGAATTTTATCCTAATTGGTAACAAATACCATCAGTTTTCCCCGAAATGAGAGGCTTGCTTTGGCCATTTTCAGGAAAATGTCTGCACAATACCTCTGTGTGAATAATATATTTTATTGGTTGTTCTTCCAAGTAAAAATGATGTTCCATGAGAAAAGTGCCATTTAGTTCACAACTGGGACAGTTGCACAAATGCTGTTCTTGACGTGCTCACCACCCTTTGGTGTACGGCAGAAGTGCTTATGCCTACTTTTCGTCTGTCACACAGCCTATTTAAAAAGCATATACTGAAGGGTCAAGATTTAACAATGTTTATTGCTTCATTAAGGGCATTCTTAGGTAAAACAGGAATTTTTTTTCTCTTGTAAGTGAAAAAGTGGTGGTGAAGAATAAATGACTGCAGTTCAGTTTGGTACCATTGCCTCCCTTTGAGGTAGGTTGCTCTAACCACTATTGCTCTGGCACCATCAGTGCAAACATCAACAGTGAAAAATTCAGATATTGCCTTAGTATTATCATGAAAATAATTTTTCCCCAAGGACCTCTTGACCTCACCGGACCTCCAGTGTTGTTATATTTCTTCTTTCACCTGATTTCACAGTAGACCTTGAGGTAGTTGGTGATATTAGCCCCTTTCAAAATTTGTGGATACAGTTCAGAAGTGTTAAGTACTGTCATCCTGAAGTAGTGAAATGTGGATTCAACCCAAGTTTTCTGAATAGAGTTTTTGGCTCTTGTTGTATTTCATGCACTATCCAAAGTGTGGAAAGGTTTATATTGTTAACTCTCAAGGATTCTGTCTAGCCAGAAGGGCATTGGGATGAGGCGTATTTAACAAGTTTAGGGTTGCTTGAACCGTGGACTCCATTTTTATTTGCTACTTTCTAGGTATAAAGTCATTGCAAAATAAATGTTTCTGTTTCTTTTATTCTACAAAATAAGGATAATAATACGTAGTAGTTGTGAGGCATGAAGTAGTTAATACATATTATATGTTTAGACATTAATGTGAGTCCATGCTGATACAAATCAACTGCTCAACAGAGTTAGCTTTTTTTATTTACAGCAGATAAGAGATGAGACTGGGGCATTTCAGCTGAAGGAACAACTTAAGCAAAAGCTGGGAATTTTGATTCATCTGAGCAGTTTTACATACAGTGTAACTGAAATGTAGTGGCTCCTGGAGTAGTATTTTGGGAAATAATATAGGAAAGGTAGATTTAGACTCTGATTAATATTGGATTAGAGCTATAAACTATTGCTCAAAGCTGTGCCCCTAATGCCTTAGACAGTGACTGGTATATGACAGTACTGCTTGAGTCTTGGGATGTTTGAAAAATTTAAGGAAGGAGAGAGAAGATCCTCTTATCATGAACAACATATATGGAGAAGTTGGTATTTCAGTGTAGCCCAGAAGAATGAATAGAATTCTAGTGGCTATAAGAATGGGTAAAGATAACACCTCACCAGACTACCCAGTGTACTACCCAACCAAGTGATTGTATTTTTCAGGAGACTAAATTACTTTAGCTCATTATGAGTAGTCTTATCCATCCTCTTACCTTCAACATGATGCCCATTGCATATTGGAGCTCAGTAGGTATTTCAGCACCTAATCTCGAAAATATGGTTTTTGCATAATGTTTTCATTTCACAATAACTTTGAGAGACAAGTAAGCCTATCTTATTATAGAGGCTAATTCTTCTTTTTACCTCAATTACAAAACTGGCAAATAACAACTTCCTTTTGGAAACAGGCAGTAATTCATTCATAGTTGTCATATGTCTTAAAGGAGAAGAAAACGTGACTAGGAGGACAGATTCCTAAGCAGTGGATCAGGAATGGCAAGGCACAGGAATTTTGGAAACTTGAATTAAAATCTACTTCAAATATGTATAATGTAAGAGATATGAATAGATATGTAACAGAAGAGATAACATTATAGAATCCTGAAAATGTAAGTATTTTACTTACTGGATGAATATTATTTTTCTTTTTGTGGGCCTTATTTTGTTTCTAAATAAGCCAGGCATTATTGGGAATTAGGTTTATCAGTAATGCCTTCCCTACTCATTTTTGCTGGCTCATCATTTACTAGATTATTGATAGAACTTGCTTTCTCTTAAAACATGAGGTGTATGCAACCCAAATGTTCACTGACAAGTGAATGGATAAAATGTGCAATATACATAAATGGAATATTATGGCTTTTGTTTTTTTATTTCTTCTTTCTGTTTTTAATCTGTGTGTGATAATAACATATTGACATTTTAGTATATATGTCAGGCAATGTGGCACATGTACAGATTATTTCATTTAAATATCACAACTTTATAAATAGTCTAGATTACCATCCTCATAGGTAATATTACCATCCTCAAGTTATAGATGAGAAAAGCAGACCTCAGAGAGTTTAAGTAACTTGCTCAAGGTCTGGCTAAATAAGGGCAAAGCAGATAGGTATCAAAGCCTTCTTAGCCTTTACACTGTACTGCTTATGAGATACGAAAGCAATAGCTTTGTGGGGCATTGGGTGGCTTAGAGCAGTGTTTTTCAAACTGTGGGTGTCAATCCATTAGTGGATTGTGAATCCTATTTGGTGGGCCAAGATCAGCATTTAAAAAACTTTGAAATGCAACAGAGAGAAAATATCAATGTGTGTGACATGTAGTTAGAGCAAACACTGTTTTGTGAAACTAATATTCTTGTTTAATATGTATATATAACATATATGTATTTGTGAATTGGGTCATGTTATAAAATAGTGGGTCACAGCAAAATAAAATTTGGAACCACTGGCTCAGAGAATGGAAAGAGAGCTTGAAAAATGTAATGAAGAAGAGAGTTAGGTGCTAGAGAAGAAATTCTAGAGATAAACTGAATGTATAAATAACATTATAAAAAGAGGGGGAAGGGTTAACCTATCTTTGTATATTTGGGAAAAATAATGTATTATTTACAAGTTGTTTTAACTAATTCATTAAATTGGGCCCATTTAGCAGGAATTCACTCAGAATTAGTATAGCTTTAATTTTACTTCTAGAGAGCTGCCTCTGCGAGGTGGTTTGTGAAATGTGTATAGTGTTACTGTATTTTTATTTCTCATAAATAAATAATTTTTATGAATGAATAGTAACAGACATCTCATTGGTGTTTCATATATACAAAGACATTTTTTCTATTAGATACAGTAGGGTAGAGGTTTGTTTACTGACTCAAGGGGGAGTGGGAGAATATTGAATTTTAAGCTGGAAGGGACAATTTAGTCCAAGGTGCCTATTTAAAAAAAATTACCATGAGAAACACATAACATTAAATTTACCATCTTAATCATTTTTAAGTGTACAGTTTCATAGTGTTAAACATATTCACATTTCTAGGCAACAGATCTCTAGAATTTTTTCATCTTGTGATACTCAAATTCTGTACCTGTTAAACACTAATTCCCCCTCCTATTTCCCCCCAGACCTTAGTAAGCACATTTCTACTTTCTACTATTATGATTTTGGCTACTTTAAATATTTCATGAGTAGAATCATGCAGTATTTGTTCTTTGGTGAGTGGTTTATTTTGTTAGCATAATATCCTCAGGGTCCATCTATGTTGTAGCACATGACAGGATTTCCTTCTTTTTAAGGGCTGCATAATATTCCATTGTGTGTATATTCAACATTTTCTTTATCCATTCACTTGTCAGTGAACATTTGGGTGCATCCATCTCTTGACTTATTATGCATAATGCTTTATGAACATGGATGTACAAATATCTTTTTTGAGAGTCTACTCTGAGTTCTTTGGATATATACCCAGAAATAGATTGCTGGATCATATAGTAATTTTATTTTTAATTTTCTGAGGCACCTCCATACTGTTTTCCATAATGGCTGTACCATTTTAGATTCCCACCAATAGGGCACAGGAAGGAAAGACAATTTCTCCGCATCTTTGCCAATACTTAGTATTTTTTGTTCTTTTGATAGTGGCTATCCTGATGAGTGTGAGATGATATCTCATTGTCGTTTTGATCTACATTTCCCAAGTGGTTAATTATGTTGAGCATCCTTTCATGTGCTGATTGGCCACTTGTATGTCTTTTTGGAGAAATGTCTGTTCAAGTCCTTTGCCTGTTTTTTAAATTAGAGTTGTCTTTTTCTTGTTGGGTTGTAGTTTCTAATATATTTTGTATTAACCCCTTATCAGATATATGATTTGCAATTATTTTCTCCCATTCCATAGGTTGTCTTTTTGCTCTTTTGATTGTGTCCCTTGATGCACAGAAATATTTAAGTTTATTGTAGTTCCATTTGCCTATCTTTTTTTTATGTTGTTGTCTGTGCTTTTGGTGTCATATCTAAGAAATCCTTGCTAAATCCAATGTTCTGAAGCTTTACCCCTATGTTTTTTTCTAGAAGTGTAATAGTTTTAGGTATTAGATTTAAGTCTGCAATCCATCTTGAGTTAATTTTTGTATATGGTATAAAATAAGGGTCCAACTTCATTTTTTTGAAGGTTGATATCCAGTTTTCCCAGTGTCATTTGTATTTGTTGAAGGGACTGTCTTTTCCCCCATTATGTAATCTTGGCATGCCTGTGCCAAAAAATCATTTGGCTATATATGCAAGCGTTTATTTCTATCTCTCTATTCTGTTCCATTGGTCTATATGTCTATCTTTAGGCCAGCAAGTCTCAAATTTGAAAATTGCTAAAATGAATATTCAGATGGTAAAAGTGACTTGCTAAGATCAACATTGGAAAACAGGAGCAAAACCATGGGCTCTATTTTGTGATGATTAGTCCTATATTCTCATACAGTGATTTGCCACATATTTGCCTTTGCTTATTCTGTCCTCTTTACCTTGAATTCCTCCCCATTTTGTGCCCCCTACTGTTCCCTTCTCCCGTCTTCTTCTTCCCTCCACTTTTCTGTCACATACACACCCACACCTACACCTACACCTACACCTATACATTTGCCTCTAATGCCTACTCAGTTTTTAAAACTTTAATCTCCTTGCCCCTGAAGCCTTCCCTGAGTTCCTCTCTACAAACACGTACCCCTTGGGATAGGTTCTTGAACTCTGTGCTTATGTTGATTTCCTCTCTAATAGTACCAGTCTTTCTGTATAACAGCTGTTAGTTTGCTTATGTTTCTCCCTGTCGCTTGAGTGTATGTTCCTTAAAGACTGGGACTGGGTATTTTTTTTTTCTTTTTAATTGAAGTATAGTTGATATACAGTCTTATGTTGGTTTCAGGTATACAACGCAGTGATTCAGCAGTTACCCATACTCTTTTTTTTTTAACTTTTTAAATTTATTTAATTTTTTTATTAAAATATCATTGATATACAATCTTATGAAGATTTCACATGAACAACGTTATGGGTTTCCACATTCACCCATATTGTAAAGTCCTCACCCAACCATTGCAGTCACTGTCCATCAGTGTAGTAAGATGCTACAGAGTCATTACTTGTCTTCCCCAGGCTGTACTGCTTCCCCCATGACCTACCTATATTGTGATGGCTAAATATAGTGCTCCTTAATCCCCTTCTTCTTTTCTCCCTTCCATCCTGCCCAGCCCCTTCCCTGTGGTAACCACTAGTCCCTTCTTGGAGTCTGTGTCTGCTGCTGTTTTGTTCCTTCAGTTTTGCTTTGTTGTTATGCTCCACAAATGAGTGAAATCATTTGGTACTTGTCTTTCTCCGCCTGGCTTATTTCACTAAGCCTAATACCCACTAGCTCCATCCATATTGTTGCAAATGGTAGGACTTATTTTCTTTTTATGACTGAATAATATTTCATTGTATACTCCTCTTCTTTATCCATTCATCTACTGATGGACACTTAGGTTGCTTCCATATCTTGGCTGTTGTAGATAGTGTTGCAATAAACATAGGGGTGCATATATATGCCTTTTTAAATCAGGGATCTTGTTTTCTTCAGGTAAATTCCTAGGAGTGGAATTACTGGGTCAAATGGTATTTCTATTTTTAGTTCTTTGAAGAACCTCTATATTGCTTTCCACAATGGTTGAACTAATTGACATTGCCACCAACAGTGTGGGAAGGTTCCTCTTTCTCTGTATCCTCACCAGCATTCATTGTTTCTTGTCTTTTGGATATTGGCCATCCGAACTGTTATGAGGTGATATCTCATTGTGGTTTTAATTTGCATTCCTCTGATGATTAGTGAAATGTGGAGCATCTTTTCATGGGCCTGTTGGCCATCCTAATTTCTTCTTTGGAGAAGTGTCTATCCTGATCCTCTACCCATTTTTAATCAGGTTATTTGTTTTTTTTGGGTGTTGAGGTGTGTAAGTTCTTTATATTTTTTGGATGTTAACCCCTTATTATAAAACTTGTTTATGAATACATTATTCCATATTGTAGGATGCCTTTTTGTTCTGCTGATGGTGTCTTTTGCTGTACAGAAGCTTTTTAGCTTGATGTAGTCCCATTTGTTCATTTTTGCTTTTGTTTCCCTTGCCCAAGGAGATATGTTCAGGAAAAAGTAGCTCATGTTCAAGAGATTTTTGCCTACATTTTCTTCTATGGGATTTATGGTTTCATGACTTACATTCAGGTCTTTGATCCATTTTGAGTTTACTTTTGTGTATGATGTTAAACAATAGTCCAGTTTCTTTCTCTTATGTGTAGCTTTCCAGTTTTGCCAACACCAGTCGTTGAAGAGGCTGTCATTTCCCCATTGTATATCCATGACTCCTTTATTGTATATTAATTGGCCATATAGATGTGGGTTTATATTTGGGCTCTCTATTCTGTTTCATTGATCTATGGGGTCTGTTCTTGTGCTAGTACCAAATTGTCATGATTACTGTGGCTTTGTAATAGAGCTTGAAGTTAGGGAGTATAATCCCTATAGCTTTGTTCTTCCTTCTCCAATTGCTTTGGCTATTTGGGGTCTTTTATGGTTCCAAATGAATTTTAGAACTATTTATCCTAGTTCATTGAAGAACGCTGTCAGTATTTTGATAGGGTTTGCATTGAATCTGTAGGTTGCTTTAGGCAGGATGGCCCTTTTGACAATATTAATTCTTCCTATCCATGAACATGGGATGTATTTTCATTTATTGGTGTCTTTTTAAATTTCTCTCATGAGTGTCTTATAGATTTCACCTCCTTGGTTATGTTTATTCCTAGGTATTTGATTCTTTTTGATGCAGCTACCCATATTCTTAAATACTCACCCCAACTTGTACAGTTACTATCTGTCAACATAGGAAGATGTTACAGAATCACTGGCTATATTCTCTGTGCTGTACTACCATTGACAAGGACTGAGTCTTATTTGAATTTGTATCTCCAGTTTCTGACAGTATTTGGTACACAACTACTGAATAAATGTTGGATAAATGTATAGGAGAATGGCTAGATGGATGGATATATCTAATACTGTGATAAAGAGCATGGTTAATATTATTGGATAATCTAAAATTTTATAGAAATAAAGCATAAACGTGAAAAGTGTAAATAACAGCGTGGGGACAGAATAAGATTAAATTTATAGATAGTCAGTACTTGATCAAAGAATAATTGGCTGATGTATTGGCTGTTATAAATCCTCTAGGGTTCAAAGGAGAGAGATCACTGCTGTTTGGACTCATTAGGTAAGGCTTCCTAAAGGAGGGCTAGGACTTGTTCTGAAGTATGTGGGGTTTAGATAGATAGGAATGAGGATAGTGTCGGTGTTAAGGTTTGAGGAGGGGAAAAGTATGCCTTCTGTATGTAATTGGTTTCCCATCACCACCTACCTCCTTGTGTGGATATCATCCTCATTCCACTCAGCCTCAGAAACCTTGTGACCTCAGACTGACTCCATCCCGTGCAATATGGACTCCTCCGTCACTTTCTTGGGCTCTGACTCTTCATGCTGGACTTTTCCACTGTGTAGATTCCCTCATCTTGCTTTGGGCTTTGATGTCCCATGCCACGTTGTCCCTTGGCATGAAGTGCAGTAGTCCCCCCTTGTCCATGGGGCATATGTTCTAAGACCCTCCATGGATGCCTTTACTACCTTTCTGTTTTCTGATGCCTTCAACCAATTTTTAAAATAATTATTTCAGTTTTCTAATTAATCTTAGTGGGAAGGTAGCTTGAACACAATCACTCCCTTAGTTCTAAGTTGCTGTACTGTGTAGATTGCATATTTGGAAGGAATATAAGGGTTAACCTGTTAAGGAAATAGCACAACTGAAACCTTTTCTATTAGCATTGTGGTTTAAAATATTTACTCAAACATGGAGTTATATTGTAGAAATTAAGATTTTAATTTTTATCATCTTTTATTCCAGCTCGTGATGCTGATGAACGAGAGAAATGGATCCATGCCTTAGAAGAAACAATTCTTCGACATACTCTTCAGCTTCAAGTAAGAGTCTTTACATGGCTTCTGGATAGTTCATTAGTTTTTCTTTTCTTTTTTTTTTTTTAATATCTGTGATATGACTTAAGGAAAACTTTTTAGTTTCTGAGTTGCTTATTCTTGCCTTTAAGTTACATAGTAAGGTTATAGTAATTTTCTTATGCTTTCTATAGGGTAAAGTACTGATTTTTGTTTAGAAATAAGATGGTGTAAGGCAATGTTGAAAGTGAAATGCTTTGTTAAAATGTGCCAGATTCATTTTTTAAATTAGTATGTGTAGCTGGTTATTGATATAACCAAATTACACCGTAATGCATGATAATAGATAAGTGCTGAGAAGTTGACTTTCTTTTCTTGTTATAGAATTTGGCAGTTACCATATGTGTAGGGATGAAAGTGAAAGGAAAAAATCCAAACTGGTTTAAGAAAAAAGCAAGTCTGCATTAGGTGTGGTTTGCAGTAGGCACTTAACAATGTCATGAGGACCCATATCCCCCATCTCTATTTCTAGGTCTCCTTTCTTCTTGTTTGGTGTCATTTTTAGATAGGTTTTCCCTTTGTGGTGGTAAGATGGTTGCAGCAATTCCAGTCTCTCATTGTAGGAAATGCATGTCCGTAGGAGGCTATTGTTCTTTCTGTACTTTAACAGGATTAGTGCTGTCACCATAGCTTCAGTCATTTTCCCAATCTGACCAGACACAATTTTGCCAGTCATATGCTCCACTCCAGAGCTGGGATGTTACCTGCTTCACAAAAAACACATTGCTGGTAGGGTAGGAAGATGGTCCCCTCCAAGCAAAGTCAGAATAGGGAAAAAGAATGCTGGGTGACAGAAACAATAACCATCTAGTGCACCATACTGGAGATAGTTTTCTATGCTTATTTTCCAATGAAAGAGCTTATATTGTGGCATATAGAGGATTTTGTTTTGATTATTTTGATTTGCATTTTGAACTGTAGGAAGTATGTGTTTTGTAACCCTTTCTCTCTAGTTAACCTTTGTCCTCCATCAGGAACTGCCTTGATTGGATGACGTATAGGGCATCCCAGGTCCTACAGGATGGTGAGCTCCCCATTACTTGAAAATGTTCAAATAGAGACTTCAAAATCATTATTCAAGGATGTGGTTATCAAGAGACTGTAAGAAATGACTATGGAGTTGAACTAGGAGCTATGTAAATTACTCTGAGCTATGCTTTTTAAAAGCAACTTAATAATTTCTATTGGCTTCTTTTTAAATTTAGACAGTTTTATAAATGACTGTACCATCATTTCAGTGAACTTGTGATCCAGTAAAAAGATAAGTGTTTTAAGAATCATATTAGACTGAATGTGGCAGATGAGATTCCCTCCATAGTTAGATGGATGTTCAAGTCTCCCTATGATCTATTCTCAGCCTGCCCTTCTTGACATTTCTGCCACTATACTCCTACATAAGCCTTCTACTGGAGTGCTGCTGCTTAGCCTGCTTTCCTCTGAGCACTTCTTTTACTTGCTGGTCTCCACATTCTTGCACATGATGTTCTATCTGAAATGCTCTCTGTCTTTTCTTCAAAGCCTGGTTAAGAACTGACCTCTTCTGCAGACCCTCCCCTGACTGACCCCTCCTTCCCCACCCTTCAAACTCAGAGTGATCCCTTCCCTTTGAATGTTATACTCACTGCGCAATTCACTAAGTCCTTATCATATTTTTCTTGTTTATCTTTTAAAGAATATATAACTTCTTCCTCCCCATTTAGGATGCATACCCCTTAAGGTTAGGCACCTAATTTGATCCAATTTTGGAATTTATGAGCTTTTGCTAAGAAGAGAGTTTACATGTCTTTGGGTATAGCAAGAAGAAAAGATAACTTTTAGAAGTCTTAGATTCTGATAGCTTTCCTATTTTAAATTATATGTAATACAAAAGAGTTCTTCGTATTTTCTTTCTAACGTTAATATACGCAGAAGATAGGACATTTAGAAATATGTCATTAAATGTTAATTTAACTGGCAAAAAGATTCTTTTCCCAAAAATAGTGAAGTATGGTGAAGAACTTGACTTTGGATCCAGAATGTCTTGGTTTGTATCCCAATATCACCATTTATATTTAACTCTTGACACTGAACTTTCTCTGAGTTGCAGTTTCCTCATCCTGTACAATGAGGGTAATAAAAGTACCTACTTTATAGGCTTTTTTGGTTATTAAATGAGTTAAATGCAAATTTGTTGAAATGATGCCTAGCTATAGTAAGAACTTGATAAATGTTAGCTGCTGTTACTAATACAACAGCAACTACTCTTAACAATTTCCACTCCCACTACTTGACATTCTAAATAATGCTTAATAACTGTTGGTTAAGTGAAGAAATAATTGAAGGAATTAACAAACAAACAGATGAGGTATAGATTGTTTTCCATTGCTGTTTATTGAGTACTTTGAGATAACCTACTCTTAGGCATTGTGGGGTAGTACTCACCATGGAGCACTCTTCCAAATGGGCGTGAGAGGGTATTTACATGTCTTCTCTTCCATTGAATATCATCTCTGTTTTAGCCAGTATACTGAACTATACTGCTTTCGCCTTATCATTACTAAGAACCGTACCACCTCTAAAATATTGAAATTAAAAATGCTTTCTTTTTGACCACAGTTTTCTTACCTTCATCCTCTTCTACCACTTTGTGAACTTTTTCCCTCTCCTTTTGGACCGAACTTTACTTCTCCATTTTTTGTGGTCATTCACTACCTTTCTAGTTTTGCTTATTTCATTGTACAATATAGAGCTTATGTTCTGCTCCTTCAACATTGATTTTGCTACCACCCTTACAACTTCTGTCACTGGGTGTTTTATGGTATTTACTGTTCTGGTTTCCATCCTGCAGGGCCCCATTGTCTGATCTCTCTGCTTCTAGTCCTGTTAAAGGTCACAAAATTGAGATAACCTCATCTATCAATTTAAATTTTGTCAGCTTTAATTGAATTTCTATAACTATTTAACAGTCTTTGACTTTTTGATTTCCAATTAAATCCCCACAGTTGAATCTTTTTTATTAGTTTTCAGCCTGCTCCCTTCTTTATAGAAAAAGGCCTGTTTTCCGACTTCCAGGAAGATGGCGGCGTGAGCAGGGCGGCAGAAATCTCCTCCCAAAACCATATGTATTATGAAAATACAACAAGTACAACTATTCCTAAAAAGAGAGACCAGAAGATAGAGGACAGCACATAGCCTGCATCTGCACCTGAGAGGACTCGGCACCCCGTGAGGCGGGTAAGATATGGAGCTGCGATCCGGCGGGACCTGAGCACTCCCCCACCCCAGGGCACCAGCGGGAGGAGACGATTCAGAGCCGGGAGGGAGTGGAAGTACAGGCCCGCGAACTAACCAGCCTTGGTGGTCTGCGCCGGGAGCGCTGACACACATTGTGCAGTGGAGCGGAGATTGGAGAGACAGAGGTGCAGGATCTGAGTGGAGAACGTACCGGGGTCTTTGCAGCCGGCTTCCGGGAAAAAAAAAAAAGCGCGTGCCTTTTTCAGCAGTCGTAAAGAGACAGGAGCCCAGCGGAGGAGCAGGATCGTCCCAGCACACTCAGCCCAGCAGGCTGGGAGTCCTGGGGAGTTTTGGACCCCTTAGCTGGCGACTGGGAAAGGGTGGCAGCACTTCGACTTCCCACAGAGATCAACAGCCTCCCAATCATTCCCACCCCAGCCAGAACTGTAAAGGGCCCTGCAGAGCGGCTGCGGAATAGTGGAGCAACAGCGCCACCTACACCATCCCCACAGATTCTACTCCTGGTGGGCGTTTTTCTTTTGTTGTTGTTGTTGTTTTGTTTTCTTTTGTTTTTTCTTTTTTCTTTTCTTTCTTTTTTTTTCCTTTTAAAGTCTTAAAGAGCCCACCTGACATATGTGGCAACTACCAGCGACCACTTCTATAGCCATGAAAAGACAGAGGAATATGGTCCAGACTAAGATCAACCAGACAACCCCAGAGAGGGAGCCTGAAGGGATGGAAATGCACACTCTTCCTGAAAAAGAATTCAGAATAAAAGTCATAACCATGCTGATGGATCTACAGAGAAATGTGCAAGAGCAGAGGGAGGAAGTGAAGGAAGTGAGGAAAGACAATGCAGAAATGAGACAAGCGATCGATGGGCTTAAGAGCAGACTGGATGAGATGCAAGAGACTGTTAATGGAATAGAAATAAGAGAACAGGAATACAGAGAAGCTGAGGCAGAGAGAGATAAAAGGATCTCTAGGAATGAAAGAATATTAAGAGAACTGTGTGACCAACCCAAGCGGAACAATATTCGCATTATAGGAGGACCAGAGGAAGAAGACAAAGAAAAAGGGATAGAAACTGTCTTTGAAGAAATAATTGCTGTAAACTTTCCCACGCTGGGGAAGGAAATAGTCTCGCAGTCCACGGAAGCCCACAGATCTCCCAACACAAGTGACCCAAGGAAGACAACACCAAGACACATAATAATTAAAATGGCAAAGGTCAAAGATAAAGACAGAGTATTAAAGGCAGCTAGAGAGAGAAAAAAGATCCCCTACAAAGTAAAACCCATCAGACTATCATCAGACTTCTCAACAGAAACCTTACAGGCCAGAAGAGAATGGCATGATATATTTAACATAATGAAACAGAAGGACCTCGAACCAAGAATATTGTATCCAGCACGATTATCATTTAAATATGATGGAAGGATTAAACAATTTCCGGACAAATGAAAGTTGAGAGAGTTTGCCTCTCATAAACCACCACTACAGGATATCTTAAAGAGACTGCTCTAGAGGGAAGCACTCCTAACACTAAAAAGATGTCACCAGAGAAAATAAAATGATAGCAAAGAAAGCAGACCATCCAAATACTAACTAAAGGCAAAGAATAAAACACCTAATATATAAAGAATGGAGGAGGAAGAATAGGAAGGGAGAGATAAAGAAACATCAGACGGCGTTCACAACTTAACAAGAAAGTTAAGTTAGATTCTTAGATAGTAAAGAAGAAACCCTCGAACCTTTGGTAACCACGAATCTAAAGCCAGCAATGACAATAAGTACATATCTCTCAATAATCACCGCAAATGTAAATGAACTGAATGCACCAATCAAAAGACACAGAGTAACAGAGTGGATAAAAAAGCAAGACCCATCTATATGCTGCTTACAAGAGACTCACCTCAAACCCAAAGACATACATAGACTAAAAGTGAAGGGATGGAAAAAGATATTTCATGCAAACAACAAAGAGAAAAAAGCAGGTGTTGCAGTACTTCTATCAGAAAAAATAGACTTCAAAATGAAGAAAGTAGCAAGAGATAAAGAAGGACATTACATAATGATAAAGGGGTCAGTCCAACAAGAAGATATAACCATTATAAATATATATAAACCCAACACAGGAGCGCCAGCATATGTGAAACAAATATTAACAGAATTAAAGGAGGAAATAGAATGCAATGTATTCATTTTAGGAGACTTCAACACACCACTCACTCCAAAGGACAGATCAACCAGACAGAGAATAAGTAAAGACATATTATGGCACTGAACAACACACTAGAACAGATGGACCTAACAGGCATCTACAGAACTCTGCACCCAAAAGCAGCAGGATACACATTCTTCTCAAGTGCACATGGAACTTTTTCCAGAATAGACCACATACTAGGCCACAAAAAGAACCTCAGTAAATTAAAAAATATTGAAATCGTACCAACCAACTTCTCAGATCACAAAGGTATAAAACTAGAAATAAATTTTAGAAAGAAATCAAAAAGGCTCACAAATATATGGAGACTTAACAACATTTTCCTAATTAATCAATGGGTTAATGACCAAATCAAAACAGAAATCAAAGAATATATGGAGACAAATGACAACAACAACACAAAGCACATCTTCTGTGCGATGCAGCAAAGGCAGTTCTAAGAGGAAAGTATATTGCAATCCAGGCCTATTTAAAGAAGGAAGAACATTCCCAAATGAATAGTCTAAAGACACAATCACTCAAATTGGAAAAAGAAGAATAAATGAGGCCCAAAGTCACCAAAAGGAGGGACATAATAAAGATCAGAGAATAAATAAATAAAATTGAGAAGAATAAAACAATAGAAAAAATCAATAAAACCAAGAGCTGGTTCTTTGAAAAAATAAACAAAATAGATAACCCCCTAGCCAGACTCATTAAGAGAAAAAGAGAATCTACACACATTAACAGAATCAGAAATGAGAAAGGAAAAATAACAACGGACCCCACAGAAATACAAAGAAGTAGAAGAGAATATTATGAGAATCTATATGCCAACAAGCTGGAAAACCTAGAAGAAATGGACAACTTCTTAGAAAAATACAATCTTCCAAAACTGACCAAACAAGAAACAGAAAAACTAAACAGACCAATCACCAGCAACGAAATTGAAGCAGTAATAAAAAATACTACCCAAGAACAAAACCCCTGGACCAGATGGATTCACCAGACATATAGAGGAAAATAACACCCATTCTCCTTAAAGTTTTCCAAAAAATAGAAGAGGAGGGAATACTTCCAAACTCTTTCTATGAAGCCAGCATCACTCTAATACAAAAACCGGGCAAAGACCTCACCAAAAAAGAAAATTACAGACCAATATCCCTGATGATCATAGATGCAAAAATACTCAACAAAATACTAGCAAACCGAATTCAAAAATACATCAAGAGGATCATACACCATGATCAAGTGTGATTCATCCCAGGGATGCAAGGATGGTACAACATTCAAAAATCCATCAACATCATCCACCACATCAACAAAAAGAAGAATAAAAACCACATGATCATCTCCATAGATGCTGAAAAAGCATCTGACAAAATCCAGCATCCATTCGTGATTAAAACTCTCAACAAAATGGGTATAGACGGCAAGTACCTCAACATCATAAAGGCCATATATGACAAACCCACAGCTAACATCATACTTAACAGCGAGAAGCTCAAAGCTTTTCACCTAAGATCGGGAACAAGACAGGGATGCCCACTCTCTCCACTGTTATTCAACATAGTACTGGAGGTCCTAGCTATGGCAATCAGACAAAACAAAGACATACAAGGCATAAGTCAAATTGTCACTATTTGCAAATGACATGATACTGTACATAAAAAACCTTAAAGACTCCACTCCAAAACTACTAGAACTAATATCTGAATTCAGCAAAGTTGCAGGATACAAAATTAACACACAGAAATCTGTTGCTTTCCTATACACTAACAATGAACTAACAGAAAAAGAAATCAGAAAAACAATTCCATTCACAATTGCATCAAAAAGAATAAAATACCGAGGAATAAACCTAACGAAGGAAGTGAAAGACCTGTACTCTGAAAACTACAAGACACTCCTAAGAGAAATTAAAGAGTTCACTAACAAATGGAAATGCATCCCATGCTCTTGGCTAGGAAGAATAAATATTGTCAAAATGGCTACACTACCTAAAGCAATCTACAGATTCAATGCAATCCCTATCAAACTACCAAAAGCTTTCTTCAGTGAACTGGAACGAATAATTCTAAAATTCATATGGAACTAAAAAAGACCCCGAATAGCCAAAGCAATCCTGAGAAGGAGGAATAAAACGGGGAATTACGCTCCCTGACTTCAAGCTCTACTACAAATCCACAGTAGTCAAGACAATTTGGTATTGGCACAAAAACAGACCCACAGACCAGTGGAAGAGAATAGAAAATCCAAACATTAACCCAAACATATACAGTCAATTAATATTTGATAAAGGAGCCTTGGATATACAATGGGGAGGTGACAGCCTCTTCAGCAGCTGGTGTTGGAAAAACTGGACAGCTACATGTAGGAGAATGAAACTGGAGTACTGTCTAGCCCCATACACAAAGGTAAACTCAAGGTGGAACAAAGACCTGAATGTAAGTCATGAAACAATAAAACTCTTAAAAAAAAAACATAGGCAAAAATCTCTTGGACATAAACATCAGCGACTTCTTCATGAACATATCTCCCGAGCTAAGGAAACAAAAGCAGAAATGAACAAGTGGGACTATATCAAGCTGAAAGCTTCTGTACAGCAAAGGACACCATCAGTAGAACAAAAACACATCCTACAGTATGGGAGAATATATTCATAAATGACGTATCCAATAAGGGGTTGAGATCCAAAATATATAAAGAACTCATACACCTTAACAAACAAAAAGCAAATAATCCAATTAAGAAATCGGCAGAGGACATGAATAGACACTTTTCTAAAGAAGAAATTCAGATGGCCAACAGGCACATGAAAAGATGCTCCACATCACTAATCATCAGAGAAATGCAGATTAAAACCACAATGCGATATCACCTCACACCAGTGAGGATGGCCAATATCCAAAACATAAACAACAACAAATGTTGGCGAGGATGTTTAGAAAAGGGAACCCTCGTACACTGCTGGTGGGAATGCAAATTAGTTCAACCATTGTGGAAAGCAGTATGGAGGTTCCTCAAAAAACTCAAAATAGAAATACCATTTGACCCAGGAATTCCGCTCCTAGGAATTTACCCTAAGAATGCAGCAGCCCAGTTTGAAAAAGACATATGCACCCCTATGTTTATCGTAGCACTATTTACAATAGCCAAGAAATGGAAGCAACCTAAGTGTCCATCAGTAGATGAATGGATAAAGAAGAAGTGGTACATATACACAATGGAATATTATTCAGCCATAAGAAGAAAACAAATCCTGCCATTTGCAACAACATGGATGGAGCTGGAGGGTATTATGCTCAGTGAAATAAGCCGAGCCGAAAAAGACAAGTACCAAATGATTTCACTCATATGTGGAGTATAAGAATAAAGAAAAAAACTGAAGGAACAAAACAGCAGCAGATTCACAGAACCCAAGAATGGACTAATAGTTACCAAAGGGAAATGGACTGGGGAAGAAGGGTGGGAAGGGAGGGATAAGGGGGTAAAAGGGGTATTACGATTGGCAGATGTAATGTTGGGGGGCATGGAGGGGGCTGTACAACTCAGAGTAGAGAAGTAGTGATTCTATAGCATCTCAGTATGCTGATTGACAGTGAGTGTAATTTGGTTGGTGGGGTAGACTTGACGAAGTCGGTAGTTTAATATGCATAATATTGCACACGTAATTGTAGATTAATGATACCAAAATAAATTATAAAAATAACAAAAAGGCGTGTTTTCTTCAACAGTTCTTACTGACTTCAACTGTATTTTCTTTCTCTGCTTTGTATATTTCAAAGAAAAGATGTTCTAACTTCTTCCTCAAGTTAATGTGACACCCATACTGTTGACTGCATGATGTTTCCTTTGAGACTGTGACCTTACTCCCTCACCCTCTAGGAGGCCCAACCATTGTGAAGGATTTAGCTGAAACTTATATGTAGATTACCTGCCCCCCATCTTTATATCCCTTTTGTTATTTAGCTTTCATCTGAAATTCTTTCCTTTTTAATTTTGCCAGTTAGATGTCTCTCTAGAGCTCTACCTCAACATGGCTGAAACTGAGCTTATCATCTCTTTCCATCTCATGTCTTTTATCTCATTTTTTCTGTTTCTCTTAATGGCAGCATTATTCTCTGAGCCACTGAAGTTTGGAAGTCAAGAGTTCTTCTAAGCTGACAAACATGAGCACACTTCCTTCCTTCTTTCCTTCCCTCTTCCCTTCCCTTCCATTCCTTTCCCTTCTCTCCCGTTCCCCTGTCCTTTTTTTCCTTTCCCCTTTCTCCTTTCAATCACTCACACTCTTCCATTTGCTTTGTCTATCATATTTGTTACATCTTGCCAGCTCTATTTCTGGTGCCTTTCTAATATTCCTGTATTTATCCTCTTCTTCATCTTATAAATAAACAACTATAATTAATGATCTTAAGGCATCCATAACTGTGAAAAACCTTTAATGGTTTACATTTGCCTGTAGGATGGAGTAAAACTTACTAGGGGATTTCACCTTCTTTTTGATTTGACCCCACCTATGTTTCCACCTTCTATCCCTTACATATACTTGATGCTCCCATAGAAGTCTTTTCTTGTTCCATGCTTCTACTCATGCTACTCCAAGACCCCACCTTTCCCAATTTTCAAATATGCCTCTGTTAGATTCATTTCAATTATTGAAGACCCGTGCACATTTACCTCTTCATTCCTTCTTTTTATCAGTATAATAAAAAGTAGTCTCTTACCTCTTTAACGTCTGCTGAAATTTCTACTTCCTTGTAGCCCATGAAAATTCTGCTTTGTAGTAATAAAGAGTAGCTAATATTTGAGCACTTCTTATGTGCCAGGACCCATGTGGGCTTTCCATGCAATATCTCTCTTAATAACACAATATTATATAACTTGTCTCTCACTTGAGATTACAGATTTAATGAGGCTAGAGAGAGAACCTATCTTATTGATAGTGTGTTTTCTATAGTACATGTGCAAAGCCCAACACGCACTGTCCAGACTTCTGAATATGGTTTAAGAGGCAATACAGTAGAAAATCTTTAGAGCCAGGCTGAGCAGGTCTAGGTCCAGGCTTTGACCTCTTACTAGCTGTGTAATCTGGGATGAGTACTTAATTTCTTTTAAACCTCACCTGATCTCAAAAGATAGGTGTAAAACCTCAATAAAGTAGTTGTGGTAAGACACTAAAATATCTCTAACATAGTTATGACTTGTACATAGAAGGTAGTTAGTTTCATTCATAAATGTTAGTTTCATTCTTCTTTCCATGCTGATCAACTGTACATTTATCTGGAGTATCTCTTCTATCTTTCCTCTGTTCTTTTCTTTTCCTCTTCTTTCTGTTCTCTGTGGGTATCTGCAAATTGCAATTAGGATAGTCTGGGGGTGGGCTAAGACAGCTAAAATCTTCTCTTTCCTTTGAACTCCTATGGAAGTTGAGTTTCCAATAGTTATTCTAAACTTGTACGTTAGTTTGTGGTATCTTTTCAGTATTTACACCCAACTAAATTAGGACACTTCTTCAAGAGAGGCCAGGTGTGCTGCTGAGTCTTTTAATCCACTTTTCTTAGCCTTTAAGAGGTGTTCAGTGGATATTTGATGATACTGATTAGTAGAGGGAAACCTCAGATTCTTTATTTACCCTAGTAAACTTTAATACAGATGAAGTGCTGAGAGATTGTCAAGCAAAGGATTGACTGGAAGAAGACAGGATGTTACACCTATAGGTTTTGCAGTATGCATCCTATATTATACAGGGTATAATGAATTATAGTAGCTTGTCTGGATATCATACAACCATAAATAAGTTTTATAAACTTGATTAAAGTTGGGCCCACTTTAGAAAAAGCTTTTGCAAGTCCAGGGTTCCAGTGTCTAAAATATTATAATGTTATTTAGTATGTACAAACATAAAGCTAGGTATAAATTTCTTAGGTTTAAAATCTTATAGAACCAACTATACATCCAAAAGAAAATTGCAAATTAAATACAAACAAAACACAAAGCAATAAAATATAAATAAACATTAATTTGATGAATGATATTGCCTTGCTAAAAGTGGGTCACTATTTACAATGTGAAAATGGTACTGACTGTTAGCATATAGGTGCTTCTTAAGTTTGGCATGCATACACTACTGTGTTGAATGTGATGACTCTGTCATCTCACCACTCTTCTCTGTTTTGGCTACTGGGAAACCTTTATTTGTACAGCCTATGCCATAAGGTCATTTGGTCTTCAGGCTATGTCATTTTCGTGGTCAGGGTTCTTTGACAAATAGTAGTGCTTAGTGCCAACTTTGATTATAAACAAAAACATGGGCAATGAAATAACTTGGTAGCACTTGGATTTAAGGTTGTTACTGAGCTGATTTGGTGAGCGGTTACACTAATTTTTATAGGTTATCAGAAATAAAAATGCAGAAGATTGTGTACAGACTTTTCTAGACCCCGATTTGAAAACCCTCATGTAGATGTGTAATTGAGTAATTTAAGTTTCTTTCTTTTTTGCTATAAATGAGTTGATATTTAAAAATTTATTAAACTAAAGGGCTTCTGTGATTATTCTTTGCACCAAGAAATTGGGCTATGATTGTCCCCATCTGCGTAAGTTTATGTAGACCACTATAGAGTGTATCTTAGTGGTTATCAAATTGGAATTTCATTACTGTTGCCTTTGTTATTTTATAGTTTTTGCCCTTTAGTGTTTGTTCACTGTCCATTGGCTCAAGCTCAAGCTTCTAGAGAGAAAGGACTTGATACCTTGTATAAGAAGAATATGGCTAAGGGGAATAAGGAGGGCTGGTAGAAACCTCACTAGAAATGCCATTGAATCTGTGGGTAAAACATAATTATATATCAAGGAGCTGTCATAGAATTCAGATTGCAAATCATTATTGAGGCTGGAAAAACAATAGAGACATTCTGAAGCTTTTTTTCAAAATAAGATACCTGAGTATGATAATTACATATTTGCCAAACTTTTGTTCTTATAGACAAACCCAAATTTAATATTTAAGGTGCAATTTGAGATAGTTACTGAGAAATTAATATTTAGTATTAGAATGCCTTTATTCTACCATTTTTTCTGTAATGGTTCAGGTGTTTGGGTAACTAAGATTAAGAGAAATCTGAGAATTTTTCTTAAAATACTTCACTGAAGATTAGCTTTTTGAGCATACATTTCAATTTCTCAGTATATAAAGATCTGTTTACTACCACTTTATTGTTTCCCCTGGCCTCATTAGATTTTATTTTTGTATCATGCAGAAAAATAAATGTGTTTTGTTTTCTCCCTTGATGCCCTTTGTTTTCCAAAGGATATGATTGCAGTATAGATGTGTCACTTCTTCCCCTGGTAAGAGGGATGGAGAAGTAGCCAGTTACTTGGGCTTCTTATAACAGAAGAAAATTCCCCTATGGGCTGTTGCCAACGTAGTTGCTATTACAGAAGGTTGACGGATTATTGGCTCCTCAACTGGAATTTATGATTCCAGGATTCATTTTTTAAAACAATTCTATTGTACTAGTAGTGTGGCCTATCTTGAATTTGGGAAACAATGAAGAACAGGTAGTCCAGTTTTATAGATGCTGAAGGTTATTCATTTAACTGCCAGAACTTTATTTTAATTGTGTTTTTGTGTAGATCTTATAGAACTTATTATGTGTTTTCCTACCATCTCTTTGAAAAGTTAAAATACTGCATGTTCAATTTTGACATACAGAGAATACAGAAAAATTATTTATTTGGTAAATATTTGTCAAACAATGTGTCCACATACTATATTAGTTGTAGAGGATATAATTATGAATAAACAACATGTTGTCCTTGTCTTTATGGAGCCCAATCTAGTATAAAAAAAATAAAAATCATGAGGATTTAATTTTTTTAACTGCAATAAAGTAATGATATAAATAAGTCATGCTTCTAAAAAATTTGAAGCTATGTAGAAGTATATAAAATAAAAGCAAAGCTTTTCCCACACCCTTTCTTTAGAGATAAACTTACAGTTCTGAGTTGGTTAACTTCCTAATCCTAATGTAAAATTAGAGTGCATAAAACCTGGAGCATTTAAGATGGAGAGTGTTACACAAAGAAAACCATTTTACCCAACTTGTAGCAAGGTGCTGTGTACTTCTAATCAAATTTGGCAACTCATATGTTTTCAATGAAATTAATAAGTTGTTTCAGAAGAAAGTTAAGTGACCAATGAAGAATTTTACCTGTGAAAATTGGGGCAGTAGTACTTACCTAATGGACTTTTTAAAATTAAATGGTACTAAAAGGCTTATATAGAAAAACAATGGCCCTCTTTCTTTCTCTGTTCTGCTTACTAAACTAGCTTTCAACATTTCTAGCTGTTTATACTGCAATTTTCATTGTATAGTACCTGGCATTTCATTCATTCTGCAGACATTTATTAAGCACCTAATACATACCAGTACCATGTGAGGAGATGCTAAAGATACACTGTTGAATGAAGCCATACCCTAGTCATTGTGGGGTTTACAGAGGTTGTTTATTCCTAACCTTGAACCAGGTATTTCTTTTTGCTTGATAATGCATTAGAATTACGTATAATTTATAAACTTTGAAACATGGCCACCTTGATCATAGGTAGGGACTTCTACCATATGACAAGTGGTATGTATATTTATTCCATGTGACCACTTGCCATGTGGAAATTTATTGTCTGACTTTAATTTTGAAACTTCTGGATACTGATCAGACAAAATAGTGGAGCTGTATGTCCTTGTTCTAAGAATTGTCTTAGTGTTATTTGCTCCAATCATTTGACCTGAGTTGCTATACAAATTCCTAGGGAAACTAGATTTTCTTCCCTGTTTTTGCTTCCTGTTTCTTACTATTGCTACCAGAAGTATTTCATCTATGACTAAGATGACATCAGAGCAGAATGAGATGTACAGGTAAACTCTGTTGGGCTCTTTAGCAGACATAATATTTTTTAAAATAGTGCATGAATTCTGTATAGCTAAAACGTTCTTTTCAGCTTAATAGCTATAAAGTTGCCATTTTTTTTTTACTTAATATCTTGCCGTTTTAAAGACACCCTCATCATGAACCTTAGTGTTTTGATTTTTCTCAGATTGTTTTTTATACTTCTTAATCATTGTATTGTAGTCTTCTTTTTCTTGGAACAAAAATAGTAAGTACTAATTTAATCAATTAACTACCTTAGTATGTAGTACAGATATAAGTATTGAAGATCCTTTTGCTGTGTGGGTCAGAAATCAGTTGTTATACATGATTTAAGGCATTAGTCACTTAATTTTCTTCTGAAACAACTGGTAGATTTCTTTAAGAACACTCTGGTTGCCAAGTTTGCTTAGAAGTCCTACAGTTTCCTGGGATAAAATGGGTAAAGTTGCCTTGTGTTATGTAATTTGCTTTTTATTTTAGATGACACATCTTTTATGCACACTAATTTTACACTATGATGAGGAAAATGAGAACTATATGTCTGTAACAAATAGATACCTCTAGTATGAAACTATTAAAAGGTAGACTTTGGACTGTAGTTGTAGCCTCTTTACGTAAGTAGAACATAGAATTTTATATATGCAGTTGAGGAAAACTCAATATGATTGTTAAGAGACTGTCATAAATCATATTCTCTATTGCCCTAATCATTGTCCCTAATCTTAACACTTAGGCCTATAAGTAAGAAAAGCAATGATAATTGGGGCCACTAAATTTTTACTTGAACTTAACTATTTACATTACCCTGTCAAAAGTGACAGTGCATTAGATTTTGAAACTATTGATCCATGATGACAATGATGGGAGATTTGGAGGACACTTAAAAAAAACATCTGACAATTTGGTAGGTGGTGTCAAATAAAAAGTCCATAAGACCCTATGAGTCTTCTGTCTAATAGGGAGATAAGACATGGCACATGAAAGAACTGAAAAGCAGGAATTATACAAATAAGTAGTAGGTCTCTTATAGGGTCTGACAGTACAGTACACAGAATTAGAGATGTAGGCCTTTTTCCTCCTGGCCTGGAGAACTGTTTGATCAACTAGTTTTGAATTAAGTCCTTTGGGCTGCTCAGGCACAAAATTAACTGCTAGAAAAGCAGATATTAAAGGAAAATTTAAGAGTATTACTGGAGTTTGTTAGACATTGACCTTGTCCATCCGCAAAATTAATGTGTTTTTTCACTCCCTCACTATTTATAGTTTAATGGCTGTTTATCATAGAGTTGATGTTTATTTTCATATAATCTGTTACTATAGGAAATCCATTATTGAACACCTAATAAATGCCAGATGTTTAAACCAAATTAGATCAATCCTTGCCTCATTAAGCTTATAGTCTAGTGATGAACATAACCATTAATCAAAGAATAGTGTAAATAGGAAGCAGAACAGTGGTTGGCACAGTTGACAACTTCAGGGGCACAAGGAAAATTTTGGGTTGCTGGAAATGTTCTGCATCTTAATTGTGATAGTGGTTACATGTGCATTTATCAAAACATATTGAACTCTACATCTAAAAAGGATGCATTTTATTATATGTAAACTAACTCAATAAATTGTTTAAAAGGATTAACTCCAATACTTGTAAAATTATAGCTGGGATAAGTTTCACAAAGGGGAGTTGCATGGGCAATAAGAATATATAATAGGAAGAATTCACTTAGGCAGGGAGGAAGTGATTATGAGTAAAAGTAAATTAAGTGAAGGGTGGGGATTGGTGTCAAGGGGACAGTGTAATAAGAGTAACAGCATGTGCCAAGGCCCTGAGGTTGGAAAATCCATGGCAAATGAAGAAACCTGAAAAAGGCCATTGTGTGGAGGGCAGAAAATTAAGGAGTGGAAGGCTTAAGATGGAGCTAGAGGGTAGGTAGGGCTAAACCTTGCAGGCCATTGTTAAAAACTGATTTTATCCTAAGCACAATGAAAAGCAGTTGAAGTTCTTTAATTATATGTCATGGAGTAGGGTGATGAGGGGATATAATTAAATTGATTTTGGAAACCTGCTGCGGTGGCTATAGTGTTGGGAATAAATTGGCAGAGCTAGGATAGATTCAGGAAAATAAATGTTTGCAAGAGGCTGAGACCTGTAATTGAGTGGTGGTAATGGAGAGAGGGGGACAGAATTGAGAATGTATTAGGAGGTAAAAATGACAGAACTTGATGATAGGTTGAATGTGGAATGAGGGAGGTGTCAAGAATTGCTGGGTATGTGGTTTGCCTATTAGAGTGGATGGTAGGGAGCACTGGAAGAAGATGTTTTGAAGAGTGGGTATGAGAAGAGTGTGTTTGGTATTGGACATTTTGGAAACATTTACATAAAACAAGTGACCATATCTTTTATCACTGAGCTCAGCATTTATTGAGCCTTTTGTGCAGTGTGTACAGTGCTAGTGGTATGAGCTACAAAAATAGATGCTTAGGAATTTGTTACAAGTACGTAAATAACCATAAGGAAAAATAGAGCAGACAGGGACATTGTCTTCCAGGTAAGTAAATGAACATTTACGTCTGTAATTTCTTGCATTTTGGATGAATGTCGGGTCCTCTAAATCCAAACTTTTGATCTGATTTTAAGTTATGCCTTTGGATTCCTGAGGCATCTTCACAAGCCACCTACATTCCTTATGGAGCTGTGCCACAGCAGCAGGCCCACGACGTTTCCCTGGATTAATAAAACAGACATCCACACTTTTATTGATATACTATCTCCGCCTCTCCTAATTCTCCCTCCAAGCAACATAAACAACTTTCTGGAAGTAAGCCGATGAAACTTGGTTCCACAGCAGCCAAAATATTGGGGATGGGCAACTCGAAACCAGGGAGTGTAGGTGAAGCACATTTGCATCTGTTACCGGGTCCTCCCCCAGTCTCCACCCTATGGGGAAGACCCCGCGGTCCCAGAAGCCAAGCGGAGCTTCCAGGAGCGACGACCTCTCCTTCCTGGAGGCTGTTGCTTCCTGTCCCGAAGCTTAGGACCAGGTGCGAGCGCGAAGACCCCAGCCCCCAAGGTCAGCCCTGGGCTCCGCGAGGCGGCGGCCAGGCCGGGGCCAAGAGGCTGGGGAGCCCAGCCCTCCGGGTGCCCTTCCGCTGCCTCCCGCCTCTCTCCAAAATTGGTTTAACCGCCAGTCAGCAGTCGCTCACCTCCCTTTGGACCCGTGACCCATGGCCAATCGCCAGGGGTCTCTTTGCCAGGAGACGGTGGGACTAGCCAATCAGTGCGGTCCCTAGGCCGGGGCTGGAGCGGGGGCGGGGCAAGGGTAGGGAGTGAAGGGGTGTCCCGAGGGACCTGCTGAATCTGGCTGGACCCACTGCGCCACAGCTCAGGGATCCGGCCGAGGGAGAGAGAGAGAGAGAGAGAGAGAGAGGAAGTGGGGCTCGGAAGCGGCCCCCGGCTCCCTGCCCTGGAGGCACAGAGGGCGGGGGCTTAGGCGAATGGCTTTTTTGCTAGCCACTTGCAGAGTGAGTAGACCCCGAGCGTCTGGGAGAGTGGTCGGTCCCCACCCCTGAGTCCTCGGGTCCCTTTTACCTGCCTTGTACCAGGCCGTGGGCGCGAGTGTCGCTCCCCCACTGCCTCCTTTCCGCCGCCTTCTGTGACGGCCCAGGCCCTCTGGTCCCGGGGAGTGCAACTCAGTTTCTCGGCCCGACATGGGTTGGAGGCTGAGGCTAGGGGCCTCCCGTTCCGCAGAGTGGTTGTTTGCCACCAAACCAGAGTGAAGAGAATTTCTTCCCCTTTTTCGATTCATTTTTGTGGAACTTTATTTTCCTTTCGAAAGCTGTCTCAGATAATTATTTTAAACACAAAAGTCAAGTTTTCTCTTATGTGAAAGCTTAATTTTGACCAGTTGTCCCTTAATAACACACACTACTTGGCAGGCCAAACATTTTCTGTTCTTGTTTTATTTTTGGCGCTGTGTTCTTGCATGGCCCACTATTTTTGTGTGTAATAATTATGGCTGTTGTTTGTGAATATGAGTGTGGGGAGAGGTGACTTTATGCTTTTTGCAGCTTGTTCAAAAATACTGAAAACTTTGGATAAGTTGTATGAAGTTCACAAATACTGAAGGGAAAAGTTTAGGTTTTCAGCACAGCTTAGTTACGGAGAATTGAGTATAATGAGTAGACTAGGAAACATGTTTGAATCGTGTATTTTTTTTTTGGTATTCATACTGTATTTCACAAGTACTTTTGATATGAAAGGATGAGACATGTATTGAACAAAAGGTCTTTCTGTTAATTTGAAGCAGCATTTGGTTTTGCTTTGTTGATTAAGCTATTTACTTTTACATTTACTTTTATCTGTATTCAGGAAATTAAACACAAATAATATCTAGGCTGTTATTCTAAAATGGAAATTCTGTATTGGTCCCTGGATAAGTAGTTTTATTTATACTTTATTTTGGTATCATTAATCTACAATTACATGTATAATATTCTGGTGATTAAACTACCCCCATCATAAGGTTCCCCCCACCAACCCCATTACACTCACTATCCATCAGCTTAGTGAGATGCTACAGAGTCAACTACTTGTCTTCTCTGAGTTGTACAGACCCCCCTGTGCCGCCCCAACACTATATCTGCTAATCATAATGCCCCTTTTTCCCCCTTGTCCGTCCCTTCCCACCCATCTTCCCCAGTCCCTTTCCCTTTGGTAACTGTTAGTCCGTTCTTGGGTTCTGTGAGTCTGCTGCTGTTTTGTTCCTTCAGGTTTTGTCTTTGTTCTTATACTCCACATATGAGTGAAATCATTTGGTACTTATCTTTTTCGGCTTGGCTTATTTCACTGAGCATAATACTCTCTAGCTCCACCCATGTTGTTGCAAATGGTAGGATTAGTTTTCTTCTTATGGCTGTATAATATTCCATTGTGTTTATGTACCACATCTTCTTAATCCATTCATCTACTGATGGACACTTAGGTTGCTTCCATTTCTTGGCTATTGTAAA
>JAQQAC010002837.1:42065637-42103552 GCA_029783875.1 Phataginus tricuspis
GGAGTGTAATTCCCCCTGTTTGATTCCTCCTCCTCATGATTGCTTTGGCTATTCGAGGTCTTTTGAGGTTACATATGAATTTTAGAATTATTTGTTCCAGTTCATGAAGAAAGCTGTTGGTATTTTGATAGGGATTGCATTGAATCTGTAGATTGCTTTAGGTAGTGTAGCCATTTTGACAATATTTATTCTTCCTAGCCAAGAGCATGGGATGAATTTCCATTTGTTAGTGTCCTCTTTAATTTCTCTTAGGAGTGTCTTGTAGTTTTCAGAATACAGGTCTTTCACTTCCTTCGTTAGGTTTATTCCTCGGTATTTTATTCTTTTTGATGCAATTGTGAATGGAATTGTTTTTCTGATTTCTTTTTCTGTTAGTTCATCGTTAGTGTATAGGAAAGCAACAGATTTCTGTGTGTTAATTTTATATCCTGCAACTTTGCTGAATTCAGATATTAGTTCTAGTAGTTTTGGAGTGGAGTCTTTAGGGTTTTTTATGTACAGTATCATGTCATCTGCAAATAGTGACAATTTGACTTCTTCTTTACCAATCTGGATGCCTTGTATTTCTTTGTTTTGTCTGATTGCCGTGGCAAGGATGTCCAGTACTATGTTGAATAACAGTGGAGAGAGTGGGCACCCCTGTCTTGTTCCCGATCTTAGATGAAAAGCTTTCAGCTTCTCGCTGTTAAGTATGATGTTCGCTGTGGGTTTGTCATATATAGCCGTTATGATGTTGCGGTACTTGCCTTCTATACCCATTTTGTTGAGAGTTTTAATCATGAATGGATGCTGAATTTTGTCAAATGCTTTTTCAGCATCTATGGAGATGATCATGTTTTTTTTGTTCTTCTTTTTGTTGATGTGGTGGATGATGTTGATGGATTTTCGAATGTTGTACCATCCTTGCATCCCTGGGATGAATCCCACTTGATCATGGTGTATGATCCTCTTGATGTATTTTTGAATTCTGTTTGCTAATATTTTGTTGAGTATTTTTGCATCTATGATCATCAGGGATATTGGTCTGTAATTTTCTTTTTTGGTGAGGTCTTTGCCCGGTTCTGGTATTAGCGTGATGCTGGCTTCATAGAAAGAGTTGGAAGTATTCCCTCCTCTTCTATTTTTTGGAAAAAATTTAAGGAGAATGGGTGTTATTTCTTCTCTATATGTCTGGTAGTATTCAGAGGTGAATCCATCAGGTCTGGGTGTTTTGTTCTTGTATAGTTTTTTTATTACTGACTCAATTTCATTGCTGGTGATTGGTCTGTTTAGTTTTTCTGTTTCTTGCTTGGTCAGTCTTGGAAGGTTGTGTTTTTCTAAGAAGTTGTCCATTTCTTCTATGTTTTGCAGCTTGTTAGCATATAGATGCTCATAATATTCTCTTATAATTCTTTGTGTTTTTGTGAGGTCCGTCGTTATTTTTCCTTTCTCATTTGTGATTCTGTTTATGTGTGTAGATTCTCTTTTTCTCTTAAGGAGTCTGGCTAGGGGTTTATATGTTTTGTTTATTTTATCAAAGAACCAGCTCTTGGTTTAATTGATTTTTTCTATTGTTTTATTCTTCTCAGTTTTATTTATTTATTCTCTGATCTTTATTATGTTCCTCCTTCTCGTGACTTTGGGTCTCATTTGTTGTTCTTTTTCCAATTTCAGTAATTGTGTCTTACACTATTCATTTGGTATTGTTCTTCCTTATTTAAATAGGCCTGGATTGCAATATACTTTCCTCTTATAACTGCCTTTGCTCCATCCCACCGAAGTTGTGGCTTTGTGTTGTTGTTGTCATTAGTCTCCATATATTCTTTGATTTCTGTTTTCATTTGGTCGTTAACCCATTGATTAATTAGGAAAATGTTGTTAAGTCTCCATATATTTGTGAGCCATTTTGTTTTCTTTCTAAAATTTATTTCTAGTTTTATACCTTTGTGATCTGAGACGTTGGTTGGTAGGATTTCAATATTTTTTAATTTACTGAGGTTTTTTTTGTGGCCTAGTATGTTGTCTATTCTGGAAAATGTTCCATGTGCACTTGAGAAGAATGTGTATCCTGCTTCTTTTGGGTATAGAGTTCTGTAGATGTCTGTTAGGTCCATCTGTTCTAGTGTGTTGTTCAGTGCCTCTGTGTCTTTACTTATTTTCTGTCTGGTTGATCAGTCCTTTGGAGTGAATGGTGTGTTGAAGTCTCCTAAAATGAATGCATTGCTGTCTATTTCCTACTTTAATTCTGTTAGTATTTGTTTCACATATACTGGCGCTACCGTATTGGGTTCATATATATTTATAATGGTTATATCCTGTTGTTGGATTGACTCCTTTATCATTATGTAATGTCCTTTTTTATCTCTTGCTTCTTTCTTCATTTTGAAGTCTATTTTTTCTGATACAAGTACTGCAACACCTACTTTTTTCTCCTTGTTTGCATGAAACATCTTTTTCCATCCCTTCACTTTTAGTCTGTGTATATCTTTGGGTTTTAGGTGTGTTTCTTGTAGGCAGCATATAGATGGGTCTTGCTTTTTTATCCATTCTATTACTGTGTGTCTTTTGATTGGTGCATTCAGTCCATTTACCTTTAGGGTGATTATCGATAGATATGTACTTACTGCCAATGCTGGCCTTAGATTCGTGGTTACTGAAGGTTCAAGGGTTGCTTCTTTACTATCTGACAATCTAACTTAACTTTCTTGTTAAGTTATTGTTAACACAGTCTGATGTTTCTTTATTTCTCTCCCTTCTTATTCTTCCTCCTCCATTCTTTATATACTAGGTGTTTTGTTCTTTGCCTTTAGTTAGTATTTGGATGGTCTGCTTTCTTTGCTATGATTTTATTTTCTCTGGTGACATCTTTTTAGCCTTAGGAGTGCCTCCCTGTAGAGCAGGTCCTTTAAGATGTCCTGTAGAAGTGGTTTATGGGAGGCAAATTCTCTCAGCTTTCGCTTGTCTGGAAATTGTTTAATCCCTCCATCATATTTAAATGGTAATCGTGCTGGATATAATATTCTTGGTTCGAGGCCCTTCTGTTTCAGTACATTAAACATATCATGCCGTTCTCTTCTAGCCTGTAAGGTTTCTGTTGAGAAGTCTGATGATAGTCTGATGGGTTTTCCTTTGTAGGTGATCTGTTTTCTCTCTCTAGCTGACTTTAGTACTCTGTCCTTATCGTTGATCTTTGCCATTTTAATTATTATGTGTCTTGGTGTTGTCTTCCTTGGGTCCCTTGTGTTGGGAGATCTGTGGGCTTCCGTGGACTGCGAGATTATTTCCTTCCCCAGGATCGGGAAGTTTTCAGCAATTATTTCTTCAAAGACACTTTCTATCCCTTTTTCTCTCTCTTCTTCCTCTGGTCCTCCTATAATGCGAATATTGTTCCGTTTGGTTTGGTCACAAAGTTCTCTTAATATTCTTTCATTCCTAGAGATCCTTTTATCTCTCTCTGCCTCAGCTTCTCTGTAATCCTGTTCTCTGATTTCTATTTCATTAATAGCCTCTTGTATCTCGGCCAGTCTGCTGCTAAGCCCGTTGATGGCTTGTCTCATTTCTGCCTTGTATTTCCTGACTTCCCTCACTTCCTCCCTCAGCTCTTGCATATTTCTCTGTAGATCCAACAGTATGGTTATGACTTTTATTCTGAATTCCTTTTCAGCAAGATTGTGAATTTACATCCCTTCAGTCTCCCTCTCTGGTGTTGTCTGGGTCTTGGTGAGCTTGGCCTATACCATATTCCTTTGTCTTTTCATGCGGATAGAAGTCGTCGCTGTAGTTGCTACGTATGTCAGCTGGGCTCTTTATGACTGTAAAAAAAAAAGAAGGACGTGCAAGAAAAGAGAAAAAAACGAAAGAAAGAAAAGAAAAGAAAAGAAGGTAAAAAAGAAAAACACCCACCGGGAGTAGATTCTGTAAGGATGCTGTAAGTGGTGGTGTGCTCCACTATTCCGCAGCCACGGCCACGCAGCTCTGCAGGGCCGTTTGTAGCTCTGCCAAGGGTGGGAACGAATGGGAGACTGTTTTTCCCTATGTGAAGTTTCAGTGCAGCTGCTTTTTCCCAGTCGCCAGCCACGGGGTCCGAAATTACTCCGGACTCCCAGCTTGCTGGGCCGAGTGTGCTGGGACTATCCTGAGCCCTTGCCTCTTTAAGACCGCCAAAAAAAGCGCGTGCTCTTCTTTTGTCCCCGGGAGCCTGCTGTAAGGTCCCAGGCATGTTCCCAGGCTCAAAACCTGCACCTTCTGCCTCTCCAATATCTGATATACCGTGTGATGTGTGTCAGTGCTCCTGGCGCAGATCACCAGGGCTGGTTATTATGCGGGCCTGTACTTCTACTCCCTCCTGGCTCTGAATCCTGTCCTCCCGCCGGTGCGCTGGGGTGGGGGAGTGCTCAGGTCCCGCCGGGTTGCGGCTCCATATCTTAACCGCCTCGCAGAGTGCTGAGTCCTCTCAGGTCCAGATGCAGGCTGTGCACTGTCGTGTATATTCTGGTCTCTCTTTTAGGAATAGTTGTATTTGCTGTATTTTCATAGATATATATGGTTTTGGGAGGAGATTTCCGCCATCGTGTTCATGCTGCCCTCTTCCTGGAACTCTGGAATAAGTAGTTTTATAACTTTGTAGTGTCGAGTGGTAACTGATGTTTATGGAAATTCTATAGAATGAGTACTGTAATATACTTAGCCTAAAATTATATTTGGGAAGATTTTTCAATAGGGTTTTAAACAAAAGTTATGTTTGAAAGAATGTTTCTTAAGTTGAAAATATGATTAAGCCGAATATACCTCCCTAAATATTTTAAGTATTTTAAGTTCCACAACACACAATTAGTCATTTTAAGCCATTTTCCATCTCGCTTATTTTCCAAGTCCTGTTAAATTTGCCTTCATAATAACTCTTGGATTTGGCCTCTGTTTTTCCATATGATAATGCTTTAAATCAGGCTAATCATTTCTTACCTAGACTTTAGGAAAACATTTTTTTACCTAGATTCTTTCAAAATCTTCTAACTAGTCTCCCAGTAAACTGGACTCCCTTTGCCCATACTTTTTATCCAGAATCAAATAAGACTGATTCTCTCCTGTGCTTAAAAATCTGTTTTGGCTCCCCTTTGCCACAGACCAGCTGCCTGGCATGTTGTTCAGGACCCTCACAACCTGGTCCTTACTTGTGTCTCTTGAGTCTGGACTCAGCTGCCCTTGCACCACCAAAGGCATTCACCTTAGCTGAGAACTGTTAATCATTAGAACATTTCATAGTTGCTCATACCTCTTTGCCCTTTTACAGCCTTTACCTCTTGCTCAGAATTGTAATTGCTTAGAATGCTATCAAGTTATGAACCTCCAGTTTTTCATATAACATACATTCGTATGTTTTCTTTGATTTATTCATTTCTACAGGTGGAGTGAGTTGGAATTACTCTTGTTTTTTTTTGTGCTATTATTAATATACAATTACATGAGCAACATTATGGTTACTAGACTCCCCTATTATCAAGTCCACACCACATACCCCATTGCCGTCACTGTCCATCAGCATAGTAGGATGTTACAGAATCACTACTTGTCTTCTCTGTGTTATACTGCATTCCCCGTATCCCCTACGCCACTACATTATGTGTGCTAATTGTAATAGCCCTTTTCCCCCCTTAACCCTCCGTTCCCACCCATCTTCCCCAGTCCCTTTCCCTTTGGTAACTGTCAGTCCATTTTTGGGTTCTATGAGTCTGCTGCTGTTTTTTTCCTTCAGTTTTTTCTTTGTTCTTATACTCCACAGATGAGTGAAAGTATTTGATACTTGTCTTTCTCTGCCTGGCTTATCTCACTGAGCGTAATACTTTCTACCCCCCTCCATGTTGTTGCAAATGGTAGGATTTGTTTTCTTCACATGGCTGAATAATATTTCATTGTGTATATATACCACATCTTCTTTATCTATTCATCTACTGATGGACACTTAGGTTGCTTCCATTTCTTGGCTATCGTAAATAGTGCGGTGATAAACATAGGGGTACATATGTCCTTTTGAAACTGGGCTGCTGCATTCTTAGGGTAAATTCCTAGGAGTGGAATTCCTGGGTCAAATGGTACTTCTATTTTGAGTTTTTTGAGGAACCTCCATACTGCTTTCCACAATAGTTGAACTAATTTACATTCCCACCAGCAGTGCAGGAGTGTTCCCTTTTCTCAACATCCTCGCCAACATTTGTTGTTGTTTGTGTTTTGGATGTTGGCCATCCTAACTGGTGTGAGGTGATATCTCATTGTGGTTTTAATTTGTATTTCTCTGATGAGTACTGATGTGGAGCATCTTTTCATGTGACTGTTGGCCATCTGAATTTCTTCTTTGGAGAAGTGTCTGTTCAGCTCCTCTGCCCATTTTTAAATTGGCTTATTTGCTTTTTTGTTCAGGTGCGTGAGCTCTTTATATAATTTGGATGTCAACCCCTTATCGGATATGTCATTTATGAATATATTCTCCCATACTGTAGGATGTCTTTTTGTTCTACTGATGGTATCCCTTGCTGTACAGAAGCTTTTTAGTTTGGTATAGTCTCATTTGTACATTTTTGCTTTTGTTTCCCTTGCCCGGGGAGATATGTTCATGAAGAAGTTACTCATGTTTGTGTCCAAGCGATTTTTGCCTATATTATTTTCTAAGAGTTTTATGGTTTCATGACTTACATTCAGGTCTTTGATCCATTTTGAGTTTACTTTTGTGTATGGGGTTAGACAGTAATCCAGTTTCATTCTCTTACATATACCTGTCCAGTTTTGCCTGTGATTTCCCCATTGTATATCCATGGCTCCTTTATCGTATATTAATTGACCATATATACTTGGGTTTATATCTGGGCTGTCTGTTCTGTTCCACTGGTCTATGGGTCTGTTCTTGTGCCAGTACCAAATTGTCTTGATTACTGTAGCTTTGTACTAGAACTTGAAGTCAGGGAGCATAATTCCCCCTGCTTTATTCTTACTTCTCAGGATTGCTTTGGCTATTCGGGGTCTTTTTTAGTTACATATTAATTTTAGAACTATTTGCTCTAGTTCATTGAAGAATGCTGTCAGTATTTTGATAGGGATTGCATTGAATCTGTAGATTGCTTTAGGCTTGATGGCCATTTTAACAATATTAATTTTTCCTAGCCAAGAGCATGGGATGAATTTCCATTTATTAGTGTCTTCTTTAATTTCTCTTAAGAGTGTCTTGTAGTCTTCAGAGTATAGGTCTTTCACTTCCTTGGTTAGGTTTATACCTAGGTATTTTATTTGTTTGGATGTGATTGTGAATGGGATTATATTCCTGATTTCTCCTTCTGCTAGTTCATCGTTAGTGTCTAGGAATGCAACAGATTACCGTGTATTAATTTTGTATCTGGCAACTTTGCTGAATTCAGATATTAGATCTGATAGTTTTGGGGTGGATTCTTTAGGTTTTTTTATTTACAATATCATGTCATCTGCAAACAGGGACAGTTTGACTTCTTCCTTGCCAATCTGGATGCCTTTTATTTCTTTGTGTTGTCTCATTGCAGTGGCTAGGACCTCCAGAACTGTGTTGAATAAAAGTGGGGAGAGTGGGCATCCTTGTCTTGTTCCCGATCTTAGGTGAAAAGCTTTCAGTTTCTCTCTGTTAAGTGTAATGTTGGCTGTGGGTTTGTCATATATGGCCTTTATTATGTTGAGATACTTGCCCTCTATACCCGTTTTGTTGAGAATTTTTATCATGAATTAATGTTGAATTTTGTCGAATGCTCTTTCAGCCTCTATGGAGATGATCATGTGGTTTTTATCCTTCTTTTTGTTGATGTGGTGGATGATGTTGATGGATTTTCGAATGTTGTACCGTCCTTGCACCCCTGAGATGAATACCACTTGATCGTGACGGATGATCTTTTTGATATATTTTTGAATTTGGTTTGCCAGTATTTTGTCGAGTATTTTTCCATCTATGTTCATCAGGGATATTTGTCTGCAATTTTCTTTTTTGGTGTGGTTTTTGCCTGGTTTTGGTATTAGAGTGATGTTGGCCTCGTAGAATATGTTTGGGAATCGTCCCTCCTCTTCTACTTTTTGGAAAACGTTAATGAGATGGGTATTAGGTCTTCACTAAATGTTTGATAAAATTCAGCAGTATGATAAAAAACCATCTGGTCCAGGAGTTTTGTTCTTAGATAGTTTTTTAATTACCAATGCAATATTGTTGCTGGTAATTGGTCTATTCAGATTTTCTGTTTCTTCCTGGGTCAGGCTTGGAAGGATTTATTTTTCTAGAAAGTTGTCCATTTCTTGTTGGTTATCCAGTTTGTTACCATATAACTTTTCATAGTATTCTCTCATTATTCTTTGTATTTCTGTGGTGTCCGTAGTGATTTTTCCTTTCTCTTTTCTGATTCTGTTTATGTGTGTAGACTCTTTTTTTTTCTTCTAAGTCTGGCTAGGGGTTTATCTATTTTGTTTATTTTCTTGAAGAACCACCTCCTGCTTTCATTGATTCTTTTTATTATTCTTCTCAGTTTTATTTATTTCTGCTTTAATATTTATTATTTCCCTCCTACTGACTTTGGGCCTCATTTGTTCTTCCTTTTCTACTTTCATTAACTGTGAGTTCAGACTGTTCATTTGGGATTGTTCTTCTTTCCTGAGGTCGGCCTGTATTGCAATATATTTCCCTCTTAGCATGGCTTTCGCTGCATCCCACTGATTTTGTGGTGTTGAGTTATTGTCATTTGTCTCCATATATTGCTTGATCTCTGTTTTTATTTGGTTATTGATCCATTGATTATTTAGGAGCGTGTTATTAAGCTTCCATATGTTTGTGGGCTTTTTGTTTTCTTTGTGCAATTTATTTCTAGTTTCATAACTTTGTGATCTGAGAAGCTGGTTGGTATAATTTCAATCTTTTTAAATTTACTGAGGGTCTTCTTGTGGCCTAATATGATCTATTCTTGAAAATGTTCCATGAGCCCTTGAGAAGAATGTGTATCCTGTTGCTTTTGGATGGAGTGTTCTGTAGATGTCTGTTAGGTCCATCTGTTCTAATATGTTGTTCAGTGCCTCTGTCTCTTTACTTATTTTCTGTCAGGTTGATCTGTCCTTTGGAGTGAGTGGTGTGTTGAAGTCTCCTAAAATGAATGCATTGCATTCTGTTTCCCCCTTTAATTCTGTTAGTATTTGTTTCACATAAGTAGGTGATCCTGTGTTGGGTGCATAGATATTTATAATAGTTATATCCTCTTGTTGGATTGACACTTTTATCATTATGTAATGTCCTTCTTTGTCTCTTGTGACTTTCTTTGTTTTGAAGTCTATTTTGTCTGATACAAGTACTTCAACTCCTGCTTTTTGCTCACTATTAGGTGCATGAAACATCTTTTTTCATGCGTTTACTTTCAGTCTGTGTATGTCTTTGGGTTTGATGTGAGTCTCTTGTAGGCAACATATAGACTGGTTGTGTTTTTTTATCCATTCAGTAACTCTGTGTCTTTTGATTGGTCCATTCAGACCATGTACATTTAGGGTGATTATCGATAGGTATGTATTTATTGGCATTGCAGGCTTTTGATTTGTGGTTACCAAAGGTTCAAGGGCAATTCCCTTACTATCTAAGAGTCTAATTTAACTTATTTCATATACTATTACAAACACAACGTAAAGGTTCTTTTTTTCCCTCCTTTTTCTTCTTCCTCCATTCTTTGTAAGTTATGAATCAAATTCTGTACTCTTTGTCTTCCCTTGGGTGACATCTGTTTTTCTTTAGGAATACTTCCATCTATAGGAGTCCCTCCAAAATGCACTGTAGAGGTGGTTTGTGGGAGGCAAATTCTCTCAGCTTTTGCTTATCTGAAAATTGTTTAATCCCTCCTTCAAATTTAAATGATAACCTTTCTGGATAATGTATTCTTGGTTCAAGGCCCTTCTGGTTCATTGCATTAAATATATGATGCCACTCCTTCTGGCCTGTAAGGTTTCTGTTGAGAAGTCTAATGATAGTGTGATGGGTTTTCCTTTGTATGTGATATTTTTTCTCTCTCTAGCTGCTTTTAAAAGTCTGTCTTTATCCTTTATCTTTGCCTTTTTAATTAGTATATGGCTTGATGTTCTCTTCCTTAGGTCCCTTGTGTTGGGAGATCTGTGCACCTCCATGGCTTGAGAGACTATCTCCTCCCCAGACTGGGGAAGTTTTCAGCAATTATCTCCTCAATGACACTTTCTATCCCTTTTACTCTCTGTTCTTCTTCTGGTACCCCTATAATGCGAATATTGTTGCCTTTGGATTGGCCACACAGTTCTCTCAATATTCTTTCATTCTTAGAGATCCTTTTTTCTTTCTCTGCCTCAGCTTCTTTGTATTCCTCTTCTCTAATATCTATTCCATTTACTGTCTCTTCTACTACATCTACTCTGCTTTTAAATCCCTCCATTGTATATTTCATTTCAGATATGGAATTTCTTAATTATTGAATCTCCAACTTAAATTTGTTCCTGAGTTCTTGAATATTTTTCTGTACCTCCATAAGTATGTGTACAATTTTTATTTTGAACTCTCAGGAAGATTGATGGGTTAGGCTTCATTTGGCCCTCTTTCTGGGGTTTGTGAGATTTTGGTCTGAACCATGTTGTTTTGTCGTTTCATATTTCTGTATGGTGCCCAGTAGTGCACAGAAACTCCAGTCTCTGGAGCTGCTCAGCCCCTAGAGTGAGGTTAGGGGTCTTGGGGAGCAGAGCTGGTGCCCTGGGGGAGAAAAGATCTGTTTCCTGATCCCCATTTGCCATGCCTGTCTCCAGTGTCAGAGCCAGTGGGCCAAGCACACACATTTTTTTTCCTTAAAACCTTTTAATTATCAAAAAAATTCATCTTGCATATTCATAATAAACCCTTTAGGATAAATGAGTTTATGATTTTTTCACAGATACTCTGATTTATACTCTGCAAGAATATTTTGTTTTTTTGATTGCTCTTTATGTTTAAATGCTAACAAATACGCTTATTTCAGAATTCTCTAATTCACTAGTTCACAAAATTTTTATTGAGCACTTGCTGCAAACCAAGTACTAACCTGGGAGATACAGCTGAGAAAAAACCAAGTCTAAAATATTTCAATCACATGGACCATTTTGATAGATTTCTGGCAATAATTAGATTAAATCAGAGTAATTTTATATTACAGTTTTAAGAGCTTTAACAAAAACAACTTGTTTCTTTCTTCCAACTGTTTGATATTAATTGGCAGCTAAAATCAAATATATAAAAACTGCTTTTGTAGATATAATTTTTAAGGGATAACTGCCGGACCAATTATACCATCTCTTCTTTTAGTTCAGGGCTGTTTTTGTTCTTTTTTGTTTGTTTGGTTTGTGTGAGATGTAAGACTTTTAGCAATGATCGTCAGTTAGTCTGACTGGTTTATCATTTAGCTCCCTTTGGGTGTTGTTTAATTTAGAATTTGTTATATTTTGCTATACAGAGAAAGCCAGTTTTTTTGGAGGAATATGTCAGGTTCATTTTAAAAATATTTCATAATCAATTTCCACAGGTATTATTCTGGTGTATAAGAATTCTGCAGTTTTCAAAACTTGAACTACTAAAATACTCAGTTTAAGGAGTCATGTGTTCAATGTGAATTTCTCCTAGTTATATGTAGAGCTATTTCCAGGAAACTTAACTGAAATATTAGTTTATGGTAGACCCTTAAAAACACGGAGACATTTTGCTTTCCAAAATGCTGATAAGCGAATGATAATCTGAGATAGGGGAAGGGGAAGAACATATTTTTTCTCTCCCATACTGGTAAGCCACGCAGAGCTTATTTAGATTCTGGAATGACTTAACCTATGACTTTTAAGAACGATATTGCCAGTAGCTTGACCAATTAGTGTGTGAAAAGAAAAGCTGTGGCTGACTGTCAACACACATGGTTAAACAATGCTTTGTTAGGGGGAGTAATGTAGTAGGTTTTCTGTTTTTTGCGTTTGCTTTCTTGAATGTTGAGTCATGATCATGTTATTGGCAGGAAGGATGTGGAAAAAAATGTAGGTATTCTGCTTTGTTTTACTGGCCATTATTCTTCTCAGCATTTATTCCATTATAGTGGTGATTTCTAATTTTTAAGTGCTTTTTTTGGTAATTTGTACTTTTTAGCTGTAAATCATGTTATAAATTTATTATGCTACATTTTATTTTGCTTGGAAAGGTGTATCTGAGCAGCTTCAACATTGCCTAATTTACTCTTTTGAGACATTTTAGGATTTTGTAGTTAATTTTAAAAGAATGCTGATGATTTTGCAAACCAAAATAGTTATAAAATTTTTGAAAAATATTTAGGACCTGCAGTTTTGGAGCAATTTTTGCATAAAACTTTTGAATTTAAAATGAATAAATAAATGTAAACTTAATAAAACTGTCAGGCAACGTGAATGTATAAAGTGAAAATTAAAAGAGTCCCTGTCTCAAATGTCCCCTTTCCTCAGTTCCACTTCCTGGGAGTAATATATGGGTTTTATGTGTTTTGTTTTGTTTGTTTTATTTCAGGAGTGTGTGTGTGTGTGTGTGTAAATAACTTTTTAAAAATGTGACTTTTATATTATTCATTCTCCACTTATCTAACATAAGGTAAGCACTTAGTTAATATTAAATGAATTCTGGTGTCTGTTTTATTTTTGTAAATTTGCTTTCTACATTCACAGTCTGTAAACTCATGTTTCATTTTAGATTTTTTTAAAAGTAATTTGCTGCATTCTGAAACCTCTGAGGCACTCTTACATGTCTTCTAGATGTAGCTGTAAATGCTAGTTACATCCTTTATAGAAAGGGAGACCATATCATGTATTGTTCAGATTGGTGCACTTTTGACAGTAAAGGAGGCTGCTGCTAATTTGCTGAGACAACCGGCCTAAACAGGGACTATCCCAGACCAACTAGGGTATATATATATGGTCATACTATTTTTAAACTTCAGGCTTTGTTTCTTTTAGTTTTGACAATAACATTTTCTATGACCTTAGTTGAATAAATTGGGAGAGTTTTGGGAAGACAAGCTATAATGACTTAAATAGGAAAATGGCCTTTTTTGTAATAAGATCACTTTATGGATTCAATGTTAGTGTTTTCTTCTCTAGTGGTTATGTAACAGTGTTGGTATTAGGTGAAGATACCATGAAGAATAAGCAGTTGTGCTAAGAGTTAAGATTAAAGTTCATGAATCCTGGCACTGGTGCCTGTACCTGATTCCTGCTTGAAGAAGCAGCTCTCTTTTGTCCTAACTATATGAGCAATTCTATTTGTTTTGTGGCTTTTCTTTTTTTTTAACAGAAACTTAATATTATGCATAAAGTATCTTCTTTGTAAATTTAAAGATAAAACTGATTCTTTTTTTCAAAGAACAAACAAAATCAGATTCTTTTGTGGGGGGAAAAAAGAGGCTTTCTTTATATTGTTTGTTATCAAGATAGTAATTTAGTACAATTTACCTTTTGTGGTTCAGGCAAAATACCCCATACTTTTCTGAACATCTCATATGAAAACTTTTTTTCTGATTTATTTTCCAAGGCTGTATTTTATCACTTATTCTACCTGTTGCTCATATATTTTTTATTACTACTATCTATTGTGTTCTTCAGAGTTTATCAACTTAGTGTTTGTTTTCCTTTTTTAAAAGAATGCTAAGTACAATTAACTTATATCCCTTTTTTTATTACAGCTTTCTATTAAAATTGCATGTAATTTATCGTATTATCTAGTTATTAATTCGTTTTGTTTTATCCATCCAATATTCATTGAGTGCCTTCTTTATGTAATACACTAGTTGAGGGCCTGGGGGTGCAGTAGTGAATCTGATTACTTATGATTCCAAAATACAAAGAGAAAGTACAACACCTACTATTGTGTTATTTTACACATTTTATCTAGCCAACAACATTGATTATAACCATTTATAAAGCAGTAAACATTGGTTTATTATTATATCCATCCCTAGATAAGAAAATGTAGGGTGGAAAAAATAACTTGGCTTGATCATACAGGTATTGGTTAGGAAGCTGCACATTCAGGATTTAGAGCTAGGTCAGTCTAACCTCAAAGCTTGTACTCATTTTCACTACATCAAGCTCCTTCAAGCAATTTCTAGATTACGTTTTAGTGCCCATATGCCATGAGTTCTTTTGAAATATCATTGTGATTTAATAGAAAAGTGTAATGGATTTGAAGTCAGGACTGGGTTCAAATACCAATTTAAAAAATTCCCTGCTGGATGATTTGGGTAAAAACTTATAAAATAGGGTTAATATCTATATATCTTACTATGCTGTGATAATGAAATGAGAAAATTTGGGAAGTGTCTAACAGAGGAAGTGTCTAATACTTTAAAAAAAATTAGTATATATTGTACATCCATGGTATTAGAACTGTCCATTTAGAACTACAGAAAAAGACCTTACCTTTCAGAGTCTTTGGGGTACCTAGCAGTACTGGTAGGATAGCTTACAGCTACCGTATAGAACCAAACTTGGAGACTTGGATTATAAGAATGCTGACCTAAGTGGAAAATACCTTCCTGAAGGTATAGTAGAGGAAAAAGTTTAATAATAGGCTCAATTTTATGGGCATTTTTGAATTTATAATTTTCCCTCCAAAAGAATTGATAGCTGAGTGTTCTTTAGGATTAAAAATAGAAAGGAATTCTTGATTGTGTATAAATGATATTTCAGTAAAAAAATAAAAATAGAAATTCTTACCTTCAGAACTTCTCTATACCTTTAAGTCCTCTTCTTCCTTTAGTTGAAGTGGATAAAACACAGAGACAACGGTTATTTATTATAAGTATTTACACATTTTCAGTAATCTAAGGAGATCACAGGTTAGCATATTCCATATAAAATCGTGATCTTATTAATATTTCTGGTTTCTTTAGTAATACTTTTGTTTATCATGAACCCAACTTTTAAGTCATTTGGTAAGGAGACAAACTTGTGTCGTTTCTCAGAGAACTTTATTTGCTAAAAATTTCTTAGGAACAGAAAAGCCATTAAGTTTTTTTGTGTGGGTTTTTTTTTTAACTTGCCACTTGCTGCTCATGTGCCTAAGTTTCTGTGTAGTTACAGGTTTTTCTCTACTCCTTTGTTTTCGATGTCAGACTCACAGCATGGTAACTTTCTATTCTCTCTTTTCCTTACCTTTATGGAAGATCAGTACCACACTTGCTTTTTTCCAGTCTTCTGGTATCTCTCCAGTTCTTGAATTTTCAAAAATAATTGTAAGTTATTCAATTGTAAGTATGCCCTATACTTCTTTCATTGGACAAAAGCGTATCTGTGATGCATGTCATCTCAAACTGCTAATTGTGAACATAAACTTTCCAAATACTCTCATATTTTAAATAAAATAATTTTTTCTGCTGTTTTCATTATTTTAATTATAGGGTGTGTGTTTTGCTAATTTTTAAAAATCATCTACTTTTGTCTGTATTCATGCCATTTATTTTTTATTAGGAGATTTGTTTTCTTTGGTGTTTTTCCTTTGTTAAAATTTAAAACTGTTTACTCCCTTTTACAGTTCTACTGTACTGGTTTCTTGTTATTCTGAACTTCTCTGTGATACTTACATGGACTAATTTCTTTATTTCTAATATATTTTCCTTTTCTCTTTTTGCAACATGTTTTTATTACAATTCATTTGTACTGTGTGAGAAAATACACACTGAATATAGGGTACTTAGTCCTTTAAGTTTTTGCTGTGAAACAAGTTTGATATGAAAATAATCACTCATTTGTGAATTTCTTTTTACAGTGTTGTTCAGCCATAGCCCTTCCTGTTCTACATTATTCTCCTCAGTTCCTCATAACTTTCTTATTTCCTGATTGTGACCTCAAGGAGAACTTAAAGCACCTTTTACTACCTTTTCCTCCACTATTATTACTCTTCCTCTGTCAGCAAGAATTACTTTAAAAGCTCTTACTCCCTGCCTCAAAAATTTGCCTACTGTACTGTTTTACTCAGAGAGTCTCTAAAGCAGCTACAATTCATAGGTACTTCTGACAGTTTTAAGGACATCCCTTGTAGTAGTCTTCTTTGCAGTGGGGTGAAGCATTTGGTTATATGTATATAGTAAGTATAAATAGTGTTTAATATGCCAACTGAAGTTATTAATAGGAGGTCATTTAATTTTGCTGACCTGTGTTAGCTTTGAAGTGCCTTCTGAGAAAACAATGATATTCAATATAAGTATTAGAAAAATAGTAGAAAGTACTTATATACAGTTTTGAGGCATTTTGATATCTTTCTACCAGTCTAGATATTATTTTTTAAATTCCCCTTAAATTGGGGCAGATATTCCTCTTTCTGTTTACATATTTTAAACTGGATCCAGAGATCCTGACTGATAGAGAATTATGGGTTACTTTTCTTGACTTTATATATGTACTTTAGCTTTCTTTATTAGCAAAGTACTCTTGAAAACTAGAGACTATTTGATTTTTAGCATATTTGCCACATAAGTACTTTTTCTTTCTTTACATAAACTTGTAAGTTTATGGTTAGATTTAAGTTCTATTTGTTTTTTTTTCTAGTGTAACTTCTTTTACATCACAGACCATTTTGTTATTTTTCTATAGTAGTTGTGTTTAAACTTTAAATGAATTCATACAGAAATCATCAATTTTTAATTTTTAAAAGTTAAAAAATTTTTTTTAAAGTTTGAAATTTGGCTGGTCAATATAGTAAATTAGGGATCAGCAACCTCTGTGTTCCTGACTGCCAAAATGCAACATAAACACATCAGTTCCTGCTGGAGGACATGAACAAAAGAAAGGAAAGACATGAAGAAGAGAGTAAGGGAGAAGAAGGAGAACAGAAAGGCCAGAGAAATCTGAGGAGAAGGGGTCTTGAGTAAAACTGGTATCGTCGCGTCAGCAGTTGCCGGATGCTGCAATCAGTTTCGCAGTCATTCATCACTGAGCTAGCCTGGGGGTGGAGGAGGCATACAGTGTCCGATGAATGGCACAGTTCTAGCCCTTATGGAGCTTATAATATTTCAGAGAAGATGATCACTTAAATACTTAATTATGAAATGTGATAGATCTTAGATAAGGCAATATAGAGTATTAGAATATATACCTGCTTGACTCCCAACCTGCCTGTTCTCAAGAACTACTTGGAGATGTCACTCTAATTAAAGTATGAAGTCGTGCTCTGTCTTAAAGGGTTTGCACTGTTCTGAATTCTTTTCAAAGGAAGAGAGACCAGTCTCAACATATATGTAATCTTGAGGCATTTTGAAGTTCTTTTACCAGTCTAGGTATTATCTTTGAAATTCCTTTAAATTGGGCCAAATGTCTCTTTTCGCTGTGTATATTTTTAAACTGGATACATAGATCCTGGACTATATTCTATTTTTATGATTTGTTTTAAAATAAAGCTCCATTAAAACAAAACTCTACTACCTAAATAAATGTAGTGCCCTGTATTGTAAATGTTGAATGGAAAGAGTAGAAGTTAAGACTTTAAGGTAATTTTTATGAAATAGTTTATGTTAGAAGGTAATGACTTCCTTACTCTTGAGATACTCAAGCAAAGACTTGATGACTTTCAAAGACATAAAAGTAACTTTTGAGTGGGAGGTTGGACTAGGTGGCTTTGATTCTTTGTACTGTAAGTTACAATTTACAGTGAAAACTTGTGTTTTCTTTTAGTGCATTATTACAAGATTTGAGAAAACAATTACTATCAACTGCTTGTCCATGTTATTGATAAATTTCTACATCTTGTTTTATTGATTGCAGATAGGGCAACTGTATATGTAGATTTTCTTAAGTATGCCAAAGATTTATGGGTTACTGCAGTGAAGTTTAGGGCTTCTGGGATTTTAAGCTAATAACTGTTGTTACAAGCTTCCTATTATACATTATATAAAGAAAAACGGATTGGTGAGTACATCTTTGACTTGGATGTTGTGATGTGTGGTGTTTATTCTACGGGTAAAGGAATGTTGTGGAAGAGTAGAAGCAGTTCTGAGAAAAGAGCTAAGGTGAGGTTCATATGTTTATAGCAACATCAAAGGGTGTTTTTTAAAACATATACAGGTGTGTTTCAGACCTCAGTAATTTAAATCTAATTTATTTCAATTTTTTCACTGCATTTTAAGTTAGATAGTGATTTGTTCAAAAGGATATGTTGATCAGATTTTTATAGTGGTAGTTCTAAATGGATTCAGAAGAGGAAAAATTTTTAAAGATCACTTTTCTCCCTCATTCAGATGCTTCACCTTTTATTCATTTATGAATATGCCATTGATCTTTTTAATATTTAGCAAGAACAGTTCTCTTAGCTGATTTGAACTAGATCTTATAATTATTGATAATTATGTTATATCACTGTGTAAAACAAAAATAAAACTAAGCCAGCAGTCCTTCTAATTTTTCTGTGGTACAGTAACATGGGAAAAAATTACTCCCTTGTTTCTTGGTGCAGTAGTATAGTATCTCTGAAATTTAATGGATTTTTCCCTTCCTTTCCCATATCTTTTATTATACTCTACATAGTGTTTCTAAAGGAAGTTTTTTGGATTATCTTTAAAAATGAAGATGTTTAAGCACAATCTTCATGTAAATATGTCTGGATTTTACATACATTATTTATTATGACTTTTCTTTCTTAAGCTTTGTTTTTATATATATGACATCTTATTGGGAAGGGGTTTTTCAATACTCATTTCAAGCAGTTTCTTTACATTCATTTAAAAACAAAAACATAGGCAGTTTTATTGCCTTTGAATTTGAAAAAGTAAATGCATTACAAGTTGATTTTCCCATTGTCTTAATAAGACTTAGGTTTTTAACATTTTGATTCAAAATTTTGAATTTTAGTTTGGGAAGAACAACAGTGGTAGTAGTAGTAACTGATAGTGTTAGTAATTGTCTTTAGTAGAGGCAGTAGCTTCCACATTCATAATAGGAGGTGGATGCCTGTATTTGGCAGGTAAGAAAACAGCAGCTTAGAGAGAGAAAATACCTTGTTAGTGGCTGAGCTGCAATTAGAAACCAGGTTTGCCAACCCATTGTTGTTTCCATAATACTACGCAGTCTCAATCTGGTGTTTGAGATAATGGCTGTGAAAGTACCTTAATATAGGTAAAGTATGCAAAGATGAAGTGTAGGTATACTATAAAATGAATTCTGGCCTCAATTTACTAAAATGCCGAACATGAAAATGATCGTGTTTTGGATAAAGGCAGGAAAGATAAAGGCAGGAAAGACAGGACAAGTAACGTCCAGTATGTATGTTAAATCACAGTGTTTCACCCATCTGGTACAGTGTTTTGTGGTTGGGTTAGCATTGTGACATTAGAGGTTCCTGACTCTTACTTCGCTGCTTAAGTAGGACATCTAGACATGCAAATATGGCAGGTTAGTAGTCCTGTTCAATGTCCAACTGTTTTATTTTTATCACCCAGGGTTGATGTGTTTTGCAGTCAGAGGTGGTTAAGAACTCAAAGATTTGTTCTGAGTAAAATTAAAACATAAGAGTTCCATGCTATAGAGCTTAAAATTTTTAGTTTACAAAAAGTAGGACATGCAAATGCTGGGCTGTTAAACTGAGAAGTAAGTAGGCCCTCTAAATAAATAAATGTTTACACCATGACCAGAGTGTATCATTCATGCCAAGGGTGAAAGTGAGTAGGGGAACTTAAGACAGAAGTGTGGTCACTTTTTACTTAGAGAGGGCCTTCTTAGAAGAGGTGAGAATTTTAAGGTTCTTTTTTCCTTTTTTTTTTTTTTAAGGGAGGAGGAAGAAAATGTCAGCTAATGGGGTGGGTAAGGGAAAGGAGAACTAAATAGAATATGAAGTTAAGATTCAGGGACTGGAGGAAGGAGCCAAACAAAAAGTAGAGGGAAAATAGGAGGTAATCTCATTTGTTTTGTATGTGTTCCTTTAGCTAAATTACTGTTGCCCTGGAGATGATTGGGGGCCATTATGGATGGGGTTTTTGGGGAGAAAAGAAAGTGATTCTGAAGAGCAGGTTAAGTCCTAATTTGAGCAGCAGCATGTGTAATTGATGTACCACTATTCTTGGAGAATTTATTAGATAATTTAAATAGACCTATTATTTATATAAAAATACTATTTTTACTTTAAAAACTGAAATGTCATGTATGAAAGATGAAGTGTCTTTTGTACTATTAAACAGTACTTGGATTTATTGCAAATTTTCTTTTTCTCTAGGGTTTGGATTCAGGATTTGTTCCTAGTGTCCAAGACTTTGATAAGAAGCTTACAGAGGCTGATGCTTACCTGCAAATCTTGATAGAACAGTTGAAGGTGGCATTAATTTATATGTTGATATAAAGTATTAGTAAATGATACTGACCTTGATTTTGAATAAAAACAGTTACCTGTTAATTTACAACCCTTAAGTGGTTATTCAGCAATATTTAAAGCTGACTTATTAAAAGATCTGTGAGATATGTTTAAAGATCTTTATCTCTAATCTAATTATATTGGTAAATAGCATATGTAATGTACTTTTTTGGACATTAAAGGCAAATGTCTAGACATAAGATTAGATTCATATTCTGTTTTAAAATTCTATGAAACTGGTACATTTTAAGGCCTTGATTTTTTCTATTTTGGGGAGTGGGGGGTTGGGAAAGGTGATTGCTTTATTTTCTTTATCCTTACTAGAATTTTCTTTAAAATTAATTACAAGCAAAGGTCCTGGGAAGAAAAAGGACCTAATAAACTTGGATGACAAAGCAGAAAAAACTTAGGTTTAAATTGACATTTTAAGTTCTTAAAAGTCATCTGTTTCTTTTGCTTGTAATTCTATCAGTATTTGATCTTGACTATTTAAAATAATTGAGTGGAATTTGACTTGATATAATGTTTTGAAAAAAATACATGTCCTAAAAATACATATAAATTATCCCTGTAAAGTGTTTAAGAACTAAAGTTTGCTTTTCTATGTTTAGTAAATAGACTTGCCTATAAATCTTGATTGAACAATTGTAGTTAAGTGGCCTGATTCTATAATCATTTTTTTTATCCTGTAGCTTTTTGATGAGAAACTTCAAAACTGCAAAGATGATGAACAGAGAAAGGTAATCTCTATAATCATGTTTTTGACCTTTAAATTTTTAAAACCAAGAGAATTTTGGAGAAATACCAGAAAAACCTCAGGGTTGTGACTATTATAATGGCACTTTGCTCTGTTATAGTACTGCTACATAGACTTCGAGGGGAGTTTTCTGGTGAGTTTCTGTTATGGTCCATAGTTAAGCAAAAGGGTAACGTGCAAAATTTTAATGATACCCTTTTTGTAAGTACCACCTCCTTAGGAGTAAGTTCTTTTCTCTTCAGGTATCATGTTGAAGGTAGAAAGTTATTTTATTAAACTCACATGTGGTCATTTCAGATATTAATAAACCACCTGGCAAGAATTTTCAGAATAAACAAGCCACAAATAAGGAAACAAAATGAGTGTTGCTTTAATTATAGTCTTGCTACCATTTTGTCCCCCTTTGGATTTCTGACTACTACTTTGTAGTTTGAACAGTGTTTTCTTTTTTCAGTTAAGGTTTGTCCTCTTCTTGACTAGATTTTCTGATGTAGCATCATTTTTTTTTTATTTTGCAATTTTGTTGACCATAGCTTTGTGTTTGGCTCTTTTTACATTTGATAGTAATAGTGACTCATGCTTAACTCACCTTCCATTCTTAATTGTGAAATTTAGTTTAGTTCCATGTCATTTTTAAACATGGTAGCAAAGTTTAAGGTGATTCTAAAATAAACATTTTAAAATCACATAGTCTGTAGAAAAGACAAAACTTGTTTTCAGGTATGGAATAAGAATGCTTTATGTTATTCTTGCAGATCTTGAATTGAATCTCATGAATTCTGTTTGAGGATGTAATCCATAAAAATGTCTGAATTTTTTCTAAATGTTTGGTTTAAGTAAAAAACAAAGTATAAAAAGTACTCCTTTTCTAGCCAGCCTGCATTCGCTTAGAGTAATGAGTACATTTGGTAAAATTCTTTAAATGACTACCCAATAAAAAACAACAGTATCTCTTTGTGCTTTTGATTATTTCTGATTAAACTTACTATTTTTCACAGAAAATTGAAACTCTCAAAGAGACAACAAATGTAAGTTATATGTTTGATAAACTCTAGCTTTGCCTTAGAAAGTGCTTTAAGATGTAATTTCTGTTTTAAGATGAGAATACTAAAAGCAATCGAGATTTTAATTTTTATGAATTTTTACTAGGGTATTTAAGAATTATATTATTTTTTAAAGGTATTTAAATGAATAGAATAATCCCTCTAATTGAAATTGACTACCTTTATCACTTTTATCTGTTTCTGGTCTTTCCTGTTTGAGATCCTTGGATAAAAGGTTTCATCTGTGTATAGTGTATATTCTCTCTTATAATTGAAACATTGAGATTCAAGTTTTCTGATACACTGGCCTTCTGACATTATATAATGGGGTACTAATAAGATTTGTATTTTGATAAAAGCATTCTAAAAACAGGCAAAATAGTATTCCAAGTTTGCCAGTATTTTTGATAGATTGTTTACTCTATAATTGTGTGAAAGTTTTGAGTAGATGTTTTAGGAATTTACATTGAGATTGCCTGATGTTGATTTAAGAATTTGGAGTTATTTCTGTTTTAAGTATTGAAAACCATTTAGATGTTATTCAGTATAAATAAGCAATTCCTTAACAATTCATAGAATTGATAATTATAATTCATTTGACACCAGCAACATATTTGAACCCAGTGACGACCCAGAGAGGGTATTTCTTGTGTAGTATAGCGTTAAACCCTGTACATTTGAATTGATTTTTATATCTTAAGCTTTAATATTGTATGACGATTTTATTCAGGGCAAGATCCTAAAATCAGTGTTCTGTTTTTGTAGAGCATGGTAGAATCAATTAAACACTGCATTGTGTTGCTCCAGATTGCTAAAGTAAGTAAATTTTACTTTTACTTAGTAGCCAAAAGAACTTGATTCTGAAACATACTACCATTTTACAGTAAATTGTATTGTGGGTTTCCTTGTACTATTGAACAAGTATTGTGTTTGGATGTTACCTTTAAGCATATGCCTGCTTTTGATAAGGTAATTTCTGATGGTGGCTGCAAAGCAGAGGACACATTGGAATGACTCACCCCTTCCTTCCATTTTATCCATTATCACTGCTTGAAACAGAGACTTATTTTGCAAGATCTTTCACAAAAAAAATTTTTGTTGGGAAAAAAGGAATTCAGTTTTACTAGAGTACTTTTTTCTCATACATAATGAAGACTATAATAGACATATTTAAAAATTTTGTTAAAATTTTTTTTCCTGGTACTGAACTACATTAACAAACCACTGCTTTAATTGTTCCTTATTAATGAAATAAAGTATTTTGAATTATTGTGATAGATTAAAAATTTCATGGATACCATCTGCTTTTCTGAAAATTTTGGTGTATTCAACCTAAATATGTAATTTGATTGAGTGATACTTTGAGAAGCAAGAATTTTAGTGTTTGAAAATAAGAATTAAAAATTTTTTTCCCCCCACTATCTCTACCTGACCGTACCTCGCTAGAAGGGAGTGGGCAGCCATTTCAGCAGTCAAGCTTAGAAATGATGTTTGTGTGAGTTTTTAATTACTGGTATTTTACTTACTCACTTGCTTGTGTTTGCCCAACAGTGGGCACTTTTGAACCTAGCACTGTTTATGACACAGTAGTATAGGACAATCTCTCTGTGCTTAGATATTAAGGATATTCAGCTTATAATTTAAAGTGGGGCAATGTCATTTTCTTTTGAGACCATATTCAATATTAAAGTGTCAAAACTTAAGTGCTTGTGTTCACTCTCTTAAGTATTTTTGACCACTATGTCTGATTTCCTATATATGTGTCTAAATTTTTCATCTACTTTTGTGCATCAAAATATATTCTAAAGATTAAGGGAGGACAGGGTTGCAGACATAAAAGAGTTAAAGTTTTTGTTTTGTTACTCTTGACTGAAATTACTGGGTAGGTGAGGGGGTTGGGGGCTGGCTGCAGTTACCCAGAGGCCTGTGTATAGATGACCAGTAAACTACATTATGCCTAGTACAAGTAGGTAGGTATTTTAGGGATTCGCATTACTTTCTTTAGAAGATTGCGGAAGTAGAAGAGGTGATAGTATTTAGGCCAGTTTAGGTGATGTCTGCAAACCATTCAGGACTTGAGATGGTTGTAAAATGGCAGCCTACTCTCTTTCAGTAGCTCACCCTTTAGAAGTACATCAAGTACATTTTTGGTATTTTGTCTTTGGAATGAGTTACAATTCAAATTACTAAAACTCCTTTCACATAATTCCTACAATTTAGTCTCTTTTTTTTTGGTCCAGTTTGAAGGTCATTTCAAGTTTCTTCTGAATGGATAACACGGATTAAGTAAATAGAATTTGGCTTTTTAATTTTTTCCAGAAAAATTTTATATGTACATCCCTTTAAATTATATATGTGCCCTATAGGAACTCTGTATCTTTAAACCTCATTTAAATGTAAATCAGACATGCCTGCTGTCCTCAGTGGTTTCCCATTTCCCTTGGAATGGAATCTAAACTGCTTACAGGAACTTAATACTCTCTCAGCTCATGGACCCTTTTGTGATCACACCATTCTAACATTGGCCTGTTCTCCTTTTCTCAGGCCAAGCTATTTCTCTTCAGGAATTTGTATTTGTTTTCCCCTCTGCCTGGAAGGATTTCCCCCAGATCTCTAGGGCTCACCTTCCTTATTTTACTCAAATTTCTGCCCACGTGAAATCTTTTTGGAGAGACTTTCATGACCACTCTTTCTAAAATAATCTCCACCTCACTTAAGTGTCTTCTCCTTCATGGCCTTGCATCACCAGCTAGATTTACATGATACCGTGTTTATTGTCTCTCTACACCTGACTGTAGTCTCCATGAGGGCTTTGTCTCATTTGCCACTTGTGTTAGTTTGCTCAGGCTGCCATAACAAACCACCACTGACTGGGTAGCTTAAACAACAGAATTTTATTTTCTCACAGTTTTGGAGGATAGAAGTTCAAGATTAAGGTTCCTACCCATTCAGCTTCTGGTGAACACTCTTTTCCCGGCTTGTAAATGGCCTCCTTCTCAGTATGTCCTCACAAGGCCTTTCCTTGGTGTGGGGGTGTGTGCACACAGGAGTAGGAGGGCAAGGGAGCTCTAGGGTCTCTTGTAAGAACACTTACTGGGTCAGGGACCCACCCTTAGGGCCTTATTTACTCCCTTTAAGGGCCCACCTCACTAGGGTGTTAGGGGTTCAATATCTAACTTGTGAGGGATGAGAGGGACACAAACATTCCCTCCATAACAGCACTGTATCCTCGGTACTTAAAACAGTTGCCTGCCACATAGGAGGGGCCTAATAAATAATTGTGGATTTTGAATGAATTTTTCTAATACATAGTTTTTAATGGTTGTTTGGTTTAGTATTTCCATTATATATATGATTTTTTATTTAGTCACCTCTCTGGCATGCTGTGATGATGATTCACGTAAATTCTTTGGCTAAATCTAATCTGTGATTAAGATATAAGGCTTTTAAATAATAATGAGAGGCAGTGTTATATTTAGGAGCATGGACTCTGGTGTCAGACTGGGTCTGAATTCTTGCTCTACCACTTTAGCAAGTTTGTTTATCCTCTCTGTGCTTTGGTTTCTGCCTATATAAAATGGACATAATAATAGTATCTGGACTCTTACTGACAGTGTGAGACTTAAATGAATTAGTATGTGTAATGCTGTTAGTACCAAGCATATAACTAGTCCTAAATAAGTATTTGTTAAATTAAAAAAATATATAGGAGGGCATAAATTTTAAAGTGACAATATCACATATTGGTAAAAATGGAGAACTTCCATTCAATACTGACGGGGAATATAAATTGTTATAGTCACCTTGGAAGATTATTCTTCACTAGCAGGTTAATAAAATATTGGAGTCAGCTGCTTTGAGAAAGATACCTGCCATCTGAGACCTGCAAAGGTATATAGGAAGATAGGTAATTATACGTTTCTTGTTTTGGGTTGATTTAGTATGAGCTTCTTAGAGGCAGCTTGCTGTATGTAGGATTTTAAATTCCTTCCAGTTTTGATTATTTGATTTCATTCCCACTCCCAAAAACTTCCCTTCTGCTAAATGATTAGTGCATTGATTCCCAACAGTGGTTGCACTTTGAAATCACATGGGGATCTTTAACAATTCTGATGCCTGACTCCCACTTCATGACATCCTGTTGTAATTGCTATAGGCTATCACCTGGCATTGGGATTTTTTAACTTCCAGGGTATTCTAGTGCGCAGCAAAGTTTGGGCACCATTTGGTTAGTGGGATTTTGAGGTGATGGCTGTGTTAGCTCTGAAGACTTCATTCTTCCTTTGTACTATAGAATGAACTAGTTTCCACCTTGAGGAACTGCAGCAGAGGAAGTGAGAAGTGGGGGAGGGAGCAGAGCAGAGCAAATCTGGGAGGCCCCTATAGATGGGGACTCGACCAGTTTTTCATCAAGATTATATGGTAATGTTGTCAGGCACGTGTGTGTCTGGGGAGGTCTCTCCCTGTGCACTAGGTGAAACCTCAGCCTGGGTGGGGGAGGGTTCTTGACTCTGAACGAGAAAGGATTCTTGAGCAGATCAGACGCGTGTAGGTAAGGAAGGAATTCATTAAAGCGAGAGTAGCAGGGAATGGCAGCTGCCTTGCAGGCAGCATAGAGCAAGGAAGAGCAGAAGGAGAAAAGGGAAGCTCGTTGAACTCCTGCTCAGTATAGGGCAAATCCCTTGCCAACTCCTAAAGCCATGGCATCCAGTGTCCACTTGAATCTGCACAGCATGGGAAGTAAGCCCTTATCACCCCAGGATTTGGGGGAGCCACAGAGCACTAGATGGAATGAGATTATATTCTGAGAACTTCCCAAAGGCAAAGGAAGATTTTCAGGCAGGCTACTAAAGAGCATGATCATACAGCTGCAGTCCTGTCTTGGTCACACAGGTGATGGGAACTTGCAAGCCCAAATCAGAGATCTTAGTATCCCTTCCCCACTTGTCTGAAGTAGAACAGAGAGAGTGAAGACTTGTGCTTAAGTCTAGAAAACAGAATGAAATAGCAAAGTAACAAAGATGCTTACCACTGGAAGAGCACAGAGACAAAATGCAGTAAGTTGAGCAGTGAGAAGTCTTTATGTAAGGCAGAGCACACACTCGAAGAAAAGGGAGTGTGGGCAGGCTGAGAGAGGAGGCACACTTAAGGGCTTCGGATTCTGTCTTCTGAGGGTTTCAAGAAGGGGGGAAAGGGTGGTGGGCTGTGGGGGTGATGTGTAGGCTTGACATGTGGTCTCATGATGTCTCTGTCTGGTGTGAAACATTATATCACCATCCATAGTCTGCCCTCTTGATATTCTGTAAGATAAACTTAACACAAGGAATTTCTTGATCCTGTTTTTTTCTCCAAGATGTGGTTACTCTCAAGCACTGGGGACATATCACTTAAGATTACTTGCCCTGCCTTAAGATAGGGGGTTTATTGTCTGGTTACCATAAAATATGTTAGGAATCTTACCTCTTAACTCCCTGGTTTTTAAAATGGAATCTTAGCCTTAAGATGGAGGCTCGGTTCTTACTCTGTTGTTTATATCTTAGCATATTTTTCTTAGGCAGGAAAAATTAATCATGATGCTTGTCCTATGTCCCTGCCCTACCTCAGTAAGACAAGAGCCACAGGTCATTATAAGGAAGTGAAATCAATAAGCAAGTATAAAAATTCATTCTTGAGATATTTCATGTTCTGTATTTTTCTTTTTTTTTTTTGCTCCAAGTTTTCAATATCCTGTGTGTATCTTATATTTTGAACTAGCCACTTTTCAAGTACTCAATAGTCATATGTGGTTAGTGGCTCCTAAAGTCCAGAGGACAATTCTAGATTATGCTTTCAGAACTGAGGTTTCTGACCAGAGATGCTTTTAAAGTAGATTGTGTATTTAAGTTGTTCTTGAGTCCCAGGTTCTCTTCCAGAACATTTTCTGCATGGACTTTTTGTTTTCATCAGTATTCATTGATTTCTCATCAGATTTTAAAACAGGTTTATTGATAATATAATTTACGTACCATAAAGTTGACTCTATATAAAGTGCACCCTTAAGTGGTTTTTAGTATATTTACAAAGTTGGTAACCATCACCATACTTTAATTTTAGCATTTTTAAATCTATCTACAACAAACTGTCATTCCCTATATCTCTTTTCCTTGCTACCCTTGCCCCCACCCCTTCCTGCATTCCCAGGTAACTACTAATCTATTTTTTGTCTAGATTTGTCTTTTCTGGACATTGCATATAATTAGGGTCATGCAATGTGGAGTCTTTGACCAGCTTCTTTCACATAGCATAATATTTTCAAGGTTCATCCATGTTGTAGCATGTATCAGGCAGGATTTAATTACTTTTTACTTCTAAATAATACACCATTGAATTTTTGTTTATTCATTCATCAGTTGAACATTTGGGTTGTTTCCACTTTTTGGCTATTACAAATAATGCTGCTACACCTACATATGTTTCTGTGTGGGCATGTTACTTACCTAGGAGTGGAGTTAATGCGTCATATGGTAGCTCTGTGTTTAACTTTTTGAGAAGGTAAACTATTTTTCAAAGCAGCTGCACCATTTGACATCCCCACTCTCAATGTCTGAGGGTTCCATTTTCTCCACATGGTCACCAACATTTGTGATTGTCTTTTTTGATAATAACCAACCTAGTGGTATCTCATTGTGGTTTTCATTTGCACTTCCCTAACACTAATGTTTAGAACCTTTTCATGTGCTTATTAGCGATTCATGTATCTTCTTTGGAGAAATGTCTATTCAAATTCTTTGCCCATTTTATTTTTAGTCGGCTTTTTTTTTATCTTACTGAGTTGTAGGAATGATTTTATATATTCTGAATACAAGCCTTTATCAGATAATGATTTGCAAATTTTTCTTTAAGTCTGTGGATTGTCTTTTAATTTTCTTGATAGTGTCCTGAGAAGCATGTACATTTTTAATGTTGATTAAGTCCAGTTTATCAGTATTCTATTGCTTTGCCTTTGGTGCTTTATCTGAGAAATCATTGCCTAATCCTAGATCACAAGGATTTATTACTGTGTTTTCTTCTAAGAGTTTTATAGTTTTAACTCTTACATTTGTCTCTGACCCACTTTGAGTTAATTTTTGTGGTGTGATAAAGGGGTCCAGATTCATTTTTTTGCATATGGGTATTCAGTTGTCCCAGCCCATTTGTTGAATCTCATCAGACTTGAATTCGAAATTTTCTTTCATCACCATGGTGTGTTTATTTTTTGTTTTATATAATTAGTTAAGTGTATAGGCCCATAATTAAGAGAGTTTTCACTGGAGTATATTGCCTCCTTAGAAAAATGGGGAAGTATTTCATGCATTTTATTGGTAGGCATGGTTTTAAAAATACTAGACTCTGTAATTCTGTCAGAAGTATATATGTTGTGCTGCTGTTTTGTTCACTGTCGTATTTCTAGGTCTCAGTCATACTGGTATGTTCAGAGAAGAAAATAGATCACCATTGTATTAAGGAATGAGAGACTTATAACCAGATAAACACACTAAGTATAACTTCAGTAGGAAGTGGCATTAGACCCTTTCTTAGCATCATTAACATATTCATATTAAATTCAGTCAAATCTCTGATTCTGTAATTACTGAGATTTAGCTTTAACTGACCCTGATAAAAGGCAACTTGTGGTTTACTCATAAATTTTTTAAAAATTAGGAAAAAGAAATATAGAGGGCTGGTGATGACTATAAGCCTATTTAAAGTAATAGAACAAAATCCCTAAAGTTCATGATGGGAACGGATTTGATAGTAAAGCATTTAGTAGTCTAAGGGTTCATCTAGATTTGACTTGCCTTAAAAAACAAACCACAACAGTAACAAAAATAATAAACCCTGATTTAAAATAGCATGCATTATTAATTGAGAACATTTTGGAGAAAAGATTTGTCAGATACTTAAGCTTATTTTAAATTGTATCAGAATTAGAAATGATAATATACTGTATGATTGCTGCATAACAAACTAACCTAACTGGAGTGTCTTAAAATAGAACAGTCATTTATTGTGCTGACAAATCTGCAGTTTGGGTAAGCCTCATTACTTGTGTCTGTTTCATGCAGTGTTACCTGTGGTGGCTTGATTGGGGAGCCAAAGTATCCACTTTGAAGTGAAGATGGCTCACTCACTTGCCTGGGAAGTCGGCCTGGGGGCCTAAGTTCCTTTCCATATAGTCCTCTCCACAGCTGCTTGGGTTTTCTCAAATAACCTATAGTGGTTGCAGCGGTTCCAAATAAACAAGGTAGAAGTTTGTGGCATTTCCATGACCTAGTCTCAGAAGTCACATGTATAGTCACTTCTGCTATACTTACTGGTAGAGATACTGATTGAGTCACAAAGGCCTGCCTAGGTTCAAAGGTAAGGGACATGAAACTCTTGTTGGGGCCACTTTCGGAAAATTTAATCTACCACCTGATAGAATTTCTTTATAAGAAATCATTTTGAAAAATCAGTTTAATGTTTAGAAATTAATAGGGGAAAACTAAAAGTAAACTAAAATACCTGAACAAGAAACTTAAATTTCTCTTTCTGTATAATTCTCAATTTATTTTCAGTTGTCTCTTAAGAATTATTGACACTTTGGATATTCTAAATATAGTTAATTCAGTTGTGCAATGAAGGGGGCAGTCCTAATATGAATTACTTAGATACCAAAATGCAGTGATTCTCAGGGTATGCAAAGGATATGCACTGTGTCGGAGAGTCCCATGACTACCCCTAGGTTTGGTGAATAGTCATACTCATAGCTATGATTTATTACAGCAAAGAATCCAAAGCAAAATCAGCAAAGGGAATAGTCATATTGGGCAAATTCCAGAGGAAACTAGGCATAAGCTTCTAAGAATCTTCTCCCAGTGGAGTTCTACAGGATGTGCTTAATTCCTCCAGCAACAAATTATGACAACACATGTGAAATGTTGTCTGCTAGGAAAGCTCATTAGAGACTTAATACCTGAGGTTTTTTACTAGGGGCTTGTCCAGCATTTATCAAGAGTCCACACTTCCAAAAGGAAGACAGTTGTTTAACATAAACCATATTGTTTGCTTAAATAGTCAGGCACAGTGAGTCATCCTTTCTGTTAGGATGCTGGGAATCTTCCTGGTTCCCAGACACCAACCAAAGGCCAACTTTGCAGGCAAGCTTTTCTAAGGATAACTATTTCAGGCCTGCTTTATTAATTATTTTCTGTACCTGTACTTCAAAAAGAATTACCCCCAAATCTTCAAATTGCTCTTGATTGACCCTTCAATATGTGAATTTTTGAGTAAGCCCAGTAGTTAAGTTATAGATAAATGAGATATAACTTGACCATTATGTAGTAGTACCTACCTTACAGAGTTATTGGTTGGATATATGAATTAATATGTGTAAAATACCTGCCAGGTAGTATTAGCCCCTATATCATTGTTCCAAAGATACAGAGATTACTGAACCAAAAATCAGACCATCTATTTTGAAAAGTAACAGTATAAATCTGAGGCAAGCAGTCAGAATATGGGAAATTGTATCTATCCTGAGTTTTTAAGGGTATATGATTGTCATACTGTTAAAGTGAGTTAGAATTTGGGTGTCATGGGGAGTTGGCATAATTTTCTATAAAATTAAACTGAGAAATATTCAGGGTCTTCAACCCTCAATTAGTATATCTGCTTTTAATCATTGGTACCAATGTAACTACACAGTTCAAAAGGATATTTCTACAGTACACTTAATTTAATGCCCACATAGAAAAATAATTGCCATGCCGTTAGTGTTGATAGTTGTGTAGCCAGTGGTAGAATTAAGTTTGGCTAGGAATGTACAAATGGAATTATAATCTTAATGGAAACAGAGAAATAATTTTCTAACGTTGTTACTTACCTTTCTTAGTAAGGAAAAAGTACACAAGGGGTTACTTAAATGAAAGAATGAAGTTAATGTTTTTAACATTTCTCCTTAAGGACCAGTGTAATGCGGAGAAGCACGCAGATGGAATTATAGTAAGTTTAATCTAATCTTTTTGTTTCCCTTTACTTCTGCAGAGAATTATAACCAGTCATGTCAGGAGAAGCCTGAATTTCTACTCGTTTTTCAACACAAATTCCTCTTTTCACCTACTCATTGCTTATTGTTGTCAACTCTTGCAATTTTCTTTGAGCTCCTGAAGTGGTCTGTCTTCGGGCAATTGTGGGGGAAATGTCAATTTAAAAATTTTTCTAAGCATTGGTTCTGATTGAAATGCTTTGCATGTGTTAACTTTTCATTGTATGAAAATGCAGCTTTTATGACTAAATAAGGCATAACACAATACTACATTTCTTGTCAAACTTCTTTTTCTCTCAGATGAAAGTGGGGGGAGGGCAGCACAATCTTGACATCGTACACTGTGTTAACTGTCATCACTGCTGTGGGATATACTGCATTTTTGTTGGAACAAGTTGCAACGTGAATTCTTTCACTTTAGCTATTTTCTTGCATTTTCCTCCCCCTTGGCTTTTTATTCTTTCCTTATATTCAACTTCCCCCCTAAAAAGAAAAGAAAATTTCATTAGTATTTCCTAGCTGGAAATAACTGTTGGAAGGTTTGTAGTTTGAGCTGCTGTAGTTTTATCGTGACTGAGTGACTTCTGTTCAAGCTGTATTTCTGAAGCAGGAGGCAGGCTCTTTTTTTTTTTGTCCTGAGACTTTATAGTGTTAGCTTGTCTGAGATCTGGAAACTCATTTTGTAAATCCTCAAAACCATCTCATGATTATACCTGAAAGGATGAACATGTTTTCTTTGTATTTTATTAAAAATTAAAAAAAAAGTTAAGTATGTTGCTTGCATATTTTTTAAGGCTAAGATAATAGAAGCATTTTAAAATTTGAATTAAACACATGGAAGTTTTATTTCTCTTCACAGCATGAGCTCAGAGTTTGAGGCACAGTGATATAATACAATTATAAACAATACAATATATACAGTACAAATATAATGTAATATAATCTTAATTGATATCGGTATCTCAGAAAGAGATATTATGAGTGTCATGGAAACAGACTGTATATGTTGTCTAGCATTTGTAGTCCCAGAAGGCCCTAAGGAAAATCATGTTGGCAATTATTTTTACCTCTGTTCCTACAAAACAAGATTAGTTACATTTTATTATGTTAAGAAATGGGCAGAATTTTAGAAAGCATACCAAAAATGTTGACCATTTGTAATTAAAAATATCTAGACAGTTTATACTCATAGAAGATCTAAATTTATAGAAAACAAACTTATTTCAAATATTTGACCAGAGACTAGCATTTTTTCCTTGAGCATTTTTATTTTTAAAGAAGAAATGAAATGTTCATGGTTTAGGCCTTGGACTCCGACTGCTAAGCCGCACCACGGCCACTCAGTGGCTGTGACCTTAGGCAAGTTACTTCATCTTCGAGTCTTAGTTTCCTCATCTATAAAGAAAAGTGACTAGTTCTACCTCAGAAGGTTATTGTAAGGCACAGAGACGGCACATAGTACTCAACAGATGTTAGCTATACAAACATGTATGTGTATATAGTTTATTATAAAATTGTACTACATGAATTTTATTAATGTTATAACAGATAATTGTTTGTACTTCTCAAGCTCTGAACATTAGTTTACAAAGCAAGGTGTAGAATGTAATTTGACAGGTTTTAGCCTGAAGTTAATTAACCAAGGATAGTAGAAAAGTGTAGAATAGTTATATTTCTGTTAACAACAAAAATTATTTGGTAAATCTAATATACATGCAAAAACGTCTGAATGTTTTCTTTGATTGACAAGCCTGATTTAGAACATTTCATCTGGAAAACAAAAGGTTACATTCAAATGATAGAATTCTGGTCCCTTTTTCCGTAGTTAATTTATTTCTTAGTCTCGTCAATAAATTTTAGTATGTAGTAGGTGGAAATAAGGAATTGATAAATTCTTGTTCCTATGGATCAGAGTATTAATGGATTTTGTCTTTTCAAAACCACTTAGAGTCCTTTGCAGAAAGCCACTATGTAGGACCTGTTGAGACACTTGTTTAGTTATTATGGCCTGGTCCAGTATCAGAAAGTGGGACCATAAAGTAATAACCAGAAAGTCATTTCAGACCATATAATCCAGACATGTCTTCATTTTCCAGACTGGTCCCACAGCAGATAAGAGAGTTGCCAAGTTGTTGGTAGAGCAACGGTTTTAAGGAACTAAAAGTCTCTGTTTCTGTGCTTTTCCCAATGCTTAGAAAACCTTCCCCATTTGCTTTACTACATTTTGATTACTGTTTTCAGAGTTTCTACTCTGAATGTCCTTTATTTTCCAATTACAGTATTTATGGTAGGCAGACTATTACAGTGAAAAGAATCAGAATTCTTGTGTTCAAGTCAGTTGATTTAAGAGATGTGATTTACTGATTTTTAACTATTTATGCAGAGAGAAGGTTTAAGAAGAAAAAAAATTAACTTAGACATTAAATGAGAATGCTACAACAACTTCCCCATTATTTCACTTTCTGTCAGATACTTTTAATTTTTTAAAATTTGGTATTATTAATGTACAATTACATGAGCAATGTTATGGTTGCTAGACTCCCCCTATTATCAAGTCCCCACCACATACCCGATTACAGTCACTGTCCATCAGTGTAGTAAAATGCTATAGAATCACTACTTGTCTTCTTTGTGCTATAACGCCTTCCCCGTATCCCCCCCACTACATTATGTGTGCTAATCCTAATGCCCCCTTTTCCCCCTTATCCCTCCCTTCCCACCCATCCTCCCCAGTCCCTTTCCCTTTGGTAACCGTTAGTCCATTCTTGGGTTCTGTAAGTCCGCTGATGTTTTGTTCCTTCAGTTTTTTCTTTGTTCTTATACTCCACATATGAGTGAAATCATTTGATACTTGTCTTTGTCCGCCTGGCTTATTTCACTGACCATAATACCCTCTAGCTCTATCCATGTTGTTGCAAATGGTAGGATTTATTTTCTTCTTATGGCTGAATAATATTCCATTGTATATATGTACCACATCTTCTTTATCCATTCATCTACTGATGGACACTTAGGTTGCTTCCATATCTTGGCTATTGTAAAAAGTGCTGCAGTAAACATAGGGGTGCATATGTCTTTTTGAATCAGAGAAGTTGTATTCTTTGGGTAAATTCTAAGGAGTGGAATTTCTGGGTAAATGGTATTTCTATTTTGAATTTTTTGAGGAACCTCCATACTGCTTTCCACAATGGTTGAAGTAATTTACATTCCCACCAGCAGTGTAGGAGGGTTCCCCTTTCTCCACATCCTCGCCAACATTTGTTGTTGTTTGTGTTTTGGATGTTGGCCATCCTCACTGATGTGAAGTGATACCTCATTGTGGTTTTGATTTGCATTTCTCTGATGATTAGCGATATGGAGCATCTTTTCATGTGCCTGTTGGCCATCTGAATTTCTTCTTTGGATAAGTGTTCAGATCCTCTGCCCATTTTTTAATTGGCTTATTTGCTTTTTGTTTGTTGAGGTGCAGGAGCTCTTAATATAATTTGAATGTCAACCCCTTATCGGATATGTCATTTATGAATATATTCTTCCATACTGTAGGATGTCTTTTTGTTCTACTGATGGTGTCCTTTGCTGTACAGAAGCTTTTTAGTTTGATATAGTCCCACTTGTTCATTTTTGCTTGTTTCCCTGGCCCAGGGAGATACGTTCATGAAGAAGTTGCTCATGGTTTTGTCCAAGAGATTTTTGCCTATATTATTTTCTAAGAGTTTTATGTTTTCATGAATTACATTCAGGTCTTTGATCCATTTTGAATTTACTTTTGTGTATGGAGTTAGACAATAATCCAATTTAATTCTGTTATATGTAGCTGTCCAGTTTTGCCAACACCAGCTGCTGAAGAGGCTGTCATTTCCCCATTGTATGTCCATGGCTCCCTTATCATATATTAATTGACCATATATGCCTGGGTTCATATCTGGGCGCTCTAGTCTGTTCCATTGGTCTATGGGTCTGTTCTTGTGCCAGTACAAAATTGTCTTGATTACTGTGGGTTTGTAGTAGAGCTTGAAGTCAGGAAGCGTAATCCCCCCCACTTTATTCTTCCTTCTCAGGATTGCTTTGGTATTCAGGGTCGTTTATGGTTCCATATGAATTTTAGAACTATTTGCTCTAGTTCATTGAAGAATGCTGTTGGTATTTTGATAAGGATTGCATTGAATCTGTAGATTGCTTTAGGCAGAATGGCCATTTTGACAATATTAATTCTTCCTATCCATGACCACGGGATGTGTTCCCATTTATTGGGAACTTCTCTAATTTCTCTCATGAGTGTCTTGTAGTTTTCAGAGTATAAGTCTTTCACTTCCTTGGTGAGGTTTATTCCTAGATATTTTATTCTTTTTGATGCAGTTGTGAATGAAATTGTTTTCCTGATTTCTCTTTCTGCTAGTTCACCGTTAGTGTATAGGAATGCAACAGATTTCTCTGTATTAATTTTGTATCCCGCAACTCTACTGATTTCAGATATTAGATCTAGTAGTTTTGGAGTGGATTCTTTAGGGTTTTTTATGTACACTAACATGTCATCTGCAAAGAGGGACAGTTTGACTTCTTCCTTACCAATCTGGATGCCTTTTAATTCTTTGTGTTGTCTGATTGCGGTGGCCAGGACCTCTAGAACTGTGTTGAATAAAAGTGGGGAGAATGGGCATCCTTGGCTTGTTCCCAATCTTAAAGGAAAAGCTTTCAGCTTCTTGCTGTTAAGTATAATATTGCCTGTGGGTTTGTCATATGCAGCCTTTATTATGTTGAGGTACTAGCCCTCTATACCCATTTTGTTGAGAGTTTTTATCATGAATGGATGTTGAATTTTGTTAGATGCTTTTTCCGCATTTATGGAGATGATCATGTGGTTTTTGTCCTTCTTTTTGTTGATGTGGTAGATGATGTTAATGCATTTTCGAATGTTGTACCACCTTTGCATCCCTGGGATGAATCCCACTTGATCATGATGGATGATCTTTTTGTGTATTTTTGAATTCGGTTTGCTAATATTTTGTTGATTATTTTTGCATCTATGTTCATCAGGGATATTTGTCTGTAATTTTCTTTTTTTATCGTGTTTTTGCCTGGTTTTGGTATTAGAGTGATGTTGAGCTCGTAAAATGAGTTTGGGAGTATTCCCTCCTCTTCTATGTTTTGGAAAACTTTAAGGAGGTTGGGTATTAGGTCTTCACTAAATGTTTGGTAAAATTCAGCAGTGAAACCATCTGGTCCAGGCATTTGGTTCTTAGGTAGTTTTTTGATTACCAATTCAATTTGTTTGCTGGTAACTGGTCTGTTCAGATTTTCTGTTTCTTCCTGGGTCAGCCTTGGAAGGTTGTGTTTTTCTAGAAAGTTGTCCATTTCATCTAGGTTATTCAGTTTGTTATCATAATAATTTTTCATTGTATTCTCTAATACTTTGTATTTCTGTGGTGTCTGTATTGATTTTTCCTTTCTCATTTCTGATTCTTTTTATGTGTGTAGACTCTCTTTTTTTCTTGATAAGTCTGGCTAGGGGTTTATCTATTTTTTTAATTTTCTTGAAGAACCAGCTTCTGTTTTCATTGATTCTTTCTATTGTTTTATTCTTCTCAATTTTGTTTATTTCTGCTCAAACCTTTATTATGTCCCTCCTTCTACTGACTTTGGGCCTCATTTGTTCTTCCTTTTCTAGTTTCATTAATTTTGAGTTTAGATTGTTCATTTGGGATTGTTCTTCTTTCCTGAGGTAGGCCTGAATTGCA
>JAQQAC010002837.1:42103652-42330215 GCA_029783875.1 Phataginus tricuspis
TTTTTTCTTGATAAGTCTGGCTAGGGGTTTATCTATTTTTTTAATTTTCTTGAAGAACCAGCTTCTGTTTTCATTGATTCTTTCTATTGTTTTATTCTTCTCAATTTTGTTTATTTCTGCTCAAACCTTTATTATGTCCCTCCTTCTACTGACTTTGGGCCTCATTTGTTCTTCCTTTTCTAGTTTCATTAATTTTGAGTTTAGATTGTTCATTTGGGATTGTTCTTCTTTCCTGAGGTAGGCCTGTATTGCAATATTTTCCCTCTTAGCATGGCCTTTGCTGCATCCCACAGATTTTGTGGTGTTGAATTATTATTGTCATTTGTCTCCACATATTGCTTGATCTCTTTTATTTGATCATTGATGCATTGAGATGCTTTTAATTTTTTACAAATATTTTTGCGGCTCATTCATCAGAATTTCTCTTGTAATTCTGTTTCAGTTTTTTGTTATAAGCTCTTCCTAATATATATTTGAAGTTTAGTTTTCCAAATAAAAAATGGTGAAGAAGTTAAGTTTTTATTTCTTGGGTTTTATCTAGTATTGTCTTCTAAATGGTGGATCTTAACTTTACTCTGGCAAAGACCTTGGTTTTATCTGCCCCACCCAAATAAAGCATCAGTAAGCTATGGAGTATTGTTTTTAAAATGTTATACTAGCAGGATAATGTCTTAGCTTGGCCTCAGAAAAATCTAGACTTTTTTTTTCCCTCTAAAGTTGTAACTACATGTTTATTTTTTTCTTCTAAATCCTCAAAAAGAAAGCCTTCTTCTGGACACCCTCTAATTAGAAGATACATTTCTTTGCTTTTACTGACTATAAAACAAGATGTCTATACTATGGAATATACAGTGATTGAAGGTGCCAAGAGTATGGGACAGAAAGATAATATCCTGATGGTGCAGGTATATTAGTCAGTCAAAGATGTAATTTATTAATACCAAAGCAAGAAAGGGCTTTTCTCTATCGTTGATAGAGAAACAATGTTTGTGGTTACAAATTTGAGAAACATGGAACTAAATTAAGAAGTTATTGTTTTGGCTTTCTAAAATCTTCCCACACCATTTTACAACTCTTTGAAAGTTTTTCCATTTAGCTTTACCTTTGTATGTAACAGAGATTCACTCATTTTCCCTCCTTACTATGCTACTGCTTCTTTTTTTAAAATAAGTTATTAGACTTCTGTATAGTAAAGGTGTTTCATTTCTTCTTTGCATTTTGATCAACATGTCTATATAGCTACACTCAGGACTGTGCTGTCAGAAATGTCGGCATTTTATACATTTGGGAGGGTCAGCACTAGCAGGACATTTAGTTAAAAATAACTATATTGTGTTTCTTTATCTCAGAGTACTATTAATCCTGTAGATGCAATATATCAACCTAGTCCTTTGGATCCTGTGATCAACACAATGCCTTCCCAGACTGTCTTACCTTCAGGTATAGTATTTGAAAAAATGTAACACACGTTTATGGCCGAGAAAAACTCAATTTATATGGCTGTTGTAGTAATCTCGAAAGGCTCTTTTTAAATAAATAAATAAGTAAAAGGAATCACAAAAGAATAATATAGCCAAAAATGAACTGGAAGAAGATGATAGTATTTTTGATATTGGAACTTTTTAAGTACAATGAAAGGGCTTTTGGTTTTCAAAGTAAGAAATGAAGATAAACATGGTTACTAAGACTTGGATTAGGTGGTGGGACAGAATCCTGTAATCTAGGTCATTGCTAGCAAGGAAAACTTATAATATGTTTTGATTTACTTTGAGGTAATCTAGGAATGTTCTGTTTTTAGGTATTTTTGTAGCTCTGAACAAAACAGTTGGCTTCTTCACTGGACTTTGAGATAATGAGAAAGGGAAGGATGCGATTGTGCTGCCTACTAATAAGACAGACATATGTATTTTTATGTTTAGAGTAATAAATAGTATATATTTTTTCCATTGGCAAATGAGGGCTTAGGACCAAACCCTAGCTACCCTGATTCCTTTTACCTGTTTGTTGCATCCAACATTTCTATGTTCTCAATGACGAAGTAGTTAAGGCAGAAATTGTACTTGTAAAAGGAAAATCCTTTTTAAAATACTTATGGGAAATCCTTTTGTGAATTTTTGTTCCTTAAAAGAATGAGTTTATTCATTCCTCTCATGGGGCTAAAGAGGAAATACTGTGCCCCATTGTAAAATGATTTTATGTGGTTTGCTTTTTGGAAACACTTTATCAGAAGCACTTGCTGGTTTTACAGAGCAGCAGAGTAGTTATTGGCCTACTTGGACTAGTCTCTTAATATCCTACCAAGTGTCTTAGTACTTAGTAGCATATCATCGAGTTGAAAAGGGATTGAAGATCAAAAAGGAGTAGTGTGGAGCTTTACTTAATGGACTATATTTTTAAAAACTACTGGTTTTTAGGATTTTGAATCCCACACAATTGCACTTAACAGAGCTGTGTTTGGCTTTTTCACTAACATTTAACGTATTCAAATCTAGAACCTGCTCAGTTGTGTAAGTCAGAGCAACGTCCATCTTCCCTACCAGTTGGACCCGTGTTAGCTACCTTGGGACATCATCAGACTCCAACACCAAATAGTACAGGTATAGATTTGTGTGATTCCTTCTCATAACTTCCCACCTACATTAAAGATTTGTATTTTATTACTGATGGGGGAAAGGGTGGAGAGATATGTTGTATATTTTTGTTGAAGGTATCGTAGTTTTGTCATCAACACTTCCACACATTAAGTAGCTAGCTTTGTGACTGAATGAGATACTTTAGTAATAACTGTAATTTAAATAAAATATTGCAGGATTTTGTTTACCTCAAGATTTATTTTAAAGATCTGGCTTGGCTTTTTAAAAACATTTGCTTAAGTTAGTCTTCTTAACTTACGGTAAAGGATTCAGACAGTACAGAAGTGTAGAAAACAAAAGCTGAAAGTTGTCTTTGCTCTTCCCCCTGTCATTTGCATACATGTATGTGCACATATAGCTGTGTTGCATATTTTTATTGTTTTTTTTATGAAGGTATTATTGATATACACTATTGTGAAGGTTTCACATGAAAAAATAATGTGGTTACTACATTTACCCATATTATCAAGTCCCCACCCATACCCCAATGCAGTCACTGTCCATCAGTGTAGTAAGATGCCACAGATTCACTGTTTGCCTTCTCTGTGCTACACTGTATTCCCAGTGATACCCCCACTATGTGTACTAAACAAAATATCCCTCAACCCCCTTCTCCACCCTCCCACCTGCCCTCCCACACCCTTCCCCTTTCGTAACCACTAGTTCCTTCTTGGAGTGAGTCTGCTGCTATTTTGTTCCTTCAGTTTTGCTGTGTTGTTGTACTCCACAAATGAGGGAAATCATTTGGCACTTGTCTTTCTCCACCAGGCTTATTTCACTGAGCATAATATCCTCCAGCTCCATCCATGTTGTTGCAAATGGTAGGATTTGTTTCTCTCTTATGGCTGAATAGTATTCCATTGTGTATATATACCACATCTTCTTTATCCATTCATCAACTTATGGACATTTAGGTTGCTTCCATATCTTGGCTGTTGTACAAAGTGCTGCAATAAACATAGGGGTGCATATGTCTTTTTGAATCTGAGAAGTTGTATTCTTTGGGTAAATTCCAAGAAGTGGGAATCCCAGGTCAAATGGTATTTCTATTTTTAGTTTTTTGAGGAACCTCCATATTGCTTTCACAATGGTTGAACTAGCTTACATTCTCACCAGCAGTGTAGGAGGGGTCCCCTTTCTCCGCATCCCACCGGCATTTGTTGTTCTTAGTCTTTTCGATGCTGGCCATCCTTACTGGTGTGAGGTGATATCTCAGTGTGGTTTTAATTTGCATTTCCCTGATGATTAGTGATGTGGAACATCTTTTCATGTGTCTGTTGGCCATCTGAATTTCTTCTTTGGAGAATTGTCTCTTCATATCCTCTGCCCATTTTTTAATCAGGTTATATGCTTTTTGGGTGTTGAGGCATATAAGTTCTTTATATATTTTGGATGTTAACCCCTTGTTGGATATGTCATTTACAAATATATTCTCCCATACTGTTGGATACCTTTTTGTTCTGTTGATGGTGTCCTTTGCTGTACAGAAACTGTTTAGTTTGATGTAGTCCATTAAGTTCATTTTTGCTTTTGTTTCCCTTGCTTGAGGAGATGCGTTCAGAAAGAAGTTGCTTACGCTTATATTCGGGAGATTTTTGCATATGTTGTCTTCTAAGAGTTTTATGGTTTCATGACTTACATTCAGGTCCTTGATCCATTTCTAGTTTACTTTTGTATATGGGGTTAAACAATAATCCAGTATCATTCTCTTGCATGTAGCTGTCCAGTTTTGCCAACACCAGCTGTTCAAGAGGCTGTCATTTCCCCATTGTTTGTCCATGGCTCCTTTATCATATATTATTTGACCATATATGGTTGGGTTTATATCAGGGCTCTCTAGTGTGTTCCATTGGTCTATAGGTCTGTTCTTGTGCCAGTACCAAATTGTCTTCATTACTGTGGCTTTGTAGTAGGGCTTGAAATTGGGGAGCATAATCCACCCATCTTTATTTCTTCCTTCTCAGGATTGCTTTGGCTATTTGGGTCTTTTTTGGTTCTATGTGAATTTTAGAACGATTTTCCCTAGTTCATTGAAGAATGCTGTTGGTATTTTGATAGGAATTACATTGAATCTGTAGATTGCTTTAGGGAGGATGGCCATTTTGACAATATTAATTCTTCCTATCCATGAGCACAGGATGTGTTTCCATTTATTGGTATCTTCTTTAATTTTGCTCATGAGTTTCTTGTAGTTTTCAGAGTATAGGTCTTTCACTTCCTTGGTTAGGTTTATGCCTAGGTATTTTATTATTTTTGATGAGTTGTGAATGGAATTGTTTTCCTCATTTCTCTTTGTGCTAGTTCATTGTTAGTGTATAGGAAACAACAGATTTCTGTGTATTAATTTTGTATCCTGCAACTTTGCTGAATTCAGGTATTAGTTCTAGTAATTTTGGAGTGGAATCTCTAGAGTTTTTTATGTACAATATCATGTCATCTGCAAACAAGGACAGTTTAACTTCTTCCTTGCCAGTCTGGATGCTTTTATTTCTCTGTGTTGTCTGATTGCCATGGCTAGGACCTCCAGTACTATGTTGAATAGAAGTGGGGAGAGTGGGCATCCTTGTCTTTTTCCCAATCTTAAAGGAAAAGCTTTCAGCTTCCCACTGTTAAGTATGATATTGGCTGTGGGTGTGGGTATGTCATATATGGCCTTTATTATATTGATGTACTTGCCCTGTGTACCCATTTTGTTGAGAGTTTTTATCATGAATGGATGTTGAATTTTGTCAAATACTTTTTCAGCATCTATGGGGATGATCATGTGGTTTTTGTCCTTCTATTTGTTGATGTGGTTGATGATGTTGATGGATTTTTGGATGTACCATCCTTGCATCCCTGGAATAAATCCTACTTGATCAATGTGGATGATCTTTTTGATGTATTTTTGAATTCGGTTTGCTAATATTTTTTTGAATATTTTTGCATCTATGTTCATCAGGGATATTGGTCTGTAATTTAATTTTTTTGTGGTGTCTTTGCCTGGTTTTGATATTAGAGTGATGCTGGCTTCATAGAATGAGTTTGGAAGTATTCCCTCTTCTTCTGGTCTTTTGGAAAACTTTAAGGAGGATGCATATTAGGTCTTCACTAAATGTTTGGTAAAATTCAGCAGTGAAGCCATCTGTTCCAGGCGTTTTGTTCTTAGGTAGGTTTTTGATTGCCAGTTCAAATTCGTTGCTGGTAATTGGTCTGTTCAGATTTTCTGCTTCTTCCTGGGTCAGCCTTGGAAGGTTGTATTTTTCTAGAAAGTTGTCCATTTCTTCTAGGTTATCCAGTTTTTTAGTATATAATTTTTCATAGTATTCTCTAATAATTCTTTGTATTTCTGTGGTGTCCAATGTGATTTTTCCTTTCTCATTTCTGATTCTGTTTATGTGAGTAGACTCTCTTTTTTTATTGGTAAGTCTGGCTAGGGGTTCATCTATTTTGTTTATTTTCTTGAAGAACCGGCTCCTGCTTTCATTGATTCTTTTTATTGTTTTATTTGTCTCAATTTTATTTATTTCTGCTCTAATCTTTATTGTGTCCCTCCTTCTACTGACTTTGAACCTCAGTTGTTCTTCTTTTTCTAGTTCTGTTAAATGTGAGTTTAGGCTATTCATATGGGATTGTTCTTTCCTGAGGTAGGCCAGTATTGCAATATACTTTCCTCTTAACACAGCCTTCGCTGTGCCCACAGATTTTGCAGTGTTGAATTATTGTTGTTATTGGTGTCCATATATCGCTTAATCTCTGTTTTTTTATTTGGTCATTAATCCATTGAATATTTAGGGGCATGTTGTGAAGCCTCCATATGTTTGTGGAACTTTTCATTTTCTTTGCATAATTTATTTCTAGTTTCATACTGTTGTGGTATGAGAAACTGGTTGGTACAATTTCAGTCTTTTTGAATTTGCTGAGGCTCTTTTTGTGGCCTAGTATATTATCTTTTCTTGAAAATGTTCCATGTGCACTTGAGAAGAATATGTATTTTGCTGCTTTTGGGTGTTGAGTTCTGTAGATGTGTGTTAGGTCCAACTGTTGTATTGTGTTGTTTAGTGCCTCTGTCTCCTTACTTATTTTCTGTCTGGTTCATCTGTCCTTCAGAGTGAGTGGCGTGTTAAAGTCTCCTAGAATGAATACATTGCATTCTGTTTCTCCTTTTAATTCTGTTAGTATTTGTTTCACATATAGGTGCTCCTATGTTGGGCGCATAGATATTTATAATGGTTATATCTTCTTGTTGGATTGACTCTTTTATCCTTATGTAATGTCCTTCTTTGTCTCTTGTGACTTTCTTTGTTTTGAAGTCTATTTTGTCTGATACAAGTACTGCAACTCCTGCTTTTTTCTCTCTATTAGTTGCATGAAATATCTTTTCCCATCCCTTCACTTTTAGTCTGTGTATATCTTTGGGTTTAAAGTGAGTCTCTTGTAGCCTGCATATAGATAGATCTTGTTTTTTTATCCTTTTAGTGACTCTTATGTCTTTTGATTGGTGCATTTACATTTAGGGTGATTATCAATACGTATGTACTTATTAGCACTGCAAGCTTTAGATTCGTGGTTACCAAACGTTCAAGGTTAACTTCCTTACTATCTAAGCATCTAACTCAACTCACTTAATATGCTATTACAAACACAATCTAAAGGTTCTTTTTTCTTTTTTTCTTCCTCTTTCTTCCTCCTCCATTCTTTATATATTAAGTATCATATTCTGTACTCTTTGTCTATCCCTTGCTTGACTTTGGAGATAGTCATTTTAATTTTTGCATTTGCTTAGTAATTAGCTCTTCTACTTTCTTTACCTTGGTTTTATTACCTGTGGTGACAGGTATTCAACCTTAGGAACACTTCCATCTGTAGCAGTCCCTCCAAAATACAGTGTAGAGATGGTTTGTTAGAGGTAAATTCTCTCAGCTTTTGCTTATCTGGAAATTGTTTAATCCCTCCTTCAAATTTAAATGATAATCTTGCCAGATAAATTATTCTTGGTTCAAGTCCCTTCTGCGTCATTGCATTAAATACATCATGCCACTCCCTTCTGTCCTGTAAGGGTTCTGTTGAGAAGTCTGACGATAGCCTCATGGGCTTTCCTTTGCATGTGATCTTATTTCTCTCTCTGGCTGCTTTTAATAGGCTTTCCTTATCCTCGATCTTTGCCATTTTAATTACTATATGTTGGTGTGGTCTTCCTTGGGTCCCTTGTGTTGGGAGATCTGTGCACCTTCATGACCTGAGAGACTATCTCCTCCCCCAGATTGGGGAAGTTTTCAGCAATTACCTCCTCAAAGACACTTTCTATTCCTTTTTATCTCTCTTCTTCTGGTACCCCTATAATGTGAATATTGTTCCATTTGGATTGGTCACACAGTTCTCTCAACATTCTTTCATTCTTAGAGATCCTTTTTTCTCTCTGTTCTTCAGCTTGTTTGTATTCCTCTTCTCTAATTTATATTTCATTTACTATCTTCTTCGCCATATCCAGTCTGCTTTTATTCCCCTCCAGTGTGCTCTTCAATAATTGGATCTCTGACCGGAATTCATTCCTTAGTTCTTGAATATCTTTCCCTACCTCCATAAGCATGTTAATGATTTTTATTTTGAACTCCCTTTCAGGAAGAGTCATGAGGTTGATGTCATGTAAATCTTTCTCAGGAGTGGTATTAATAATTTTACTCGGAACCAGGTTCATTTGGCATTTCATATTTGTATGTGGTGCCCTGTAGTGCCCAGAAACTCTACTCCCTGGAGCTGCTCAGCCCCTGAAGCAATGTTGGGGTGTAGGGGAGTGGTATTGGTGCCTGGGGGTAGGAAAGAGCTGTTTCCTGCTTTCTGGCTGCTATGCCTGTCTCCACTGCCTGAACCAGTGGGCCGAGCACACAGGTATAAACCTCTATGTTTTGCGTTTGTAGTTGCTGTAGACAAACCTTCCCTCTGGCTGGCCTAACGCCAGGGTAGGGTTTGCTGGTTTGCGAGCCAGGTGGGTCTGGCCACGAGAAAGGCGCAGTAGGCTGTGTATCATAGAGGGGATCCTTGGAGCTGTGTAGCCAGCCAGGGAGCCGGAGAACCTGAAGATGGTCTAAAGAGGAAGATTTCTTTTTCCTCCTTAAATATGAGAATCTATATGGCAAAGCTCCCAACCTGCTGGGCAGAGTGCACCTGGACAATTTTGTCTACCTGTCCTCTCTCCTGAGCAGTAAGCTCTGTGCAATTCTTGCCCCTTTAGCAGCCCTCTTGCTAAGGGCTTCCTTGTTAGGAAGTCTGTCAAACTGCCTGCCTTTCTTTTGTCTCAGAGCAGCCAGATATGGATCCCTGCTTTCCACAAGCAGCTGGAATCTCAGTCTCTCCTGGAATTCTGCCTGTCTTAGCTTTCCAACCCCATAATCACGAGAGTATCATGCAAGCACCATGAAATGTAGGTTTGTGCTCCCAGAGCAGATCTCCAGAGTTAGGTATTCAGCAGTCCCAGGCCTCCACTCCCTCCCTGCTCGGTTTCTCTTCCTCTCGCCGGTGAGCTGGGGTGGGGTAAGGGCCTGGGTCCTTCCGGGACACAGCTTTGGTACGTTACCCTGTTCTGTGAGGTCAGCTCTTTTCTCCAGGTGTATGCAGTCTGGCGCAGTCCTCTTTCCTGTTGCTTTTTCAGGATTAGTTGTATTAATTATATTTTCGTATTATATGTGGTTTAGGAGGAAGCCTGTGTCTCACCTCTCACGCTGCCATCTTTCTATTGTTTTTGTTTTAACCTTTTAAATGAGATCATGTGTTTCTGTGACTTTTCTCTTGTCTTTTAGCAGAGACCAGTTAGCTTTCCTTTTTTATACAGTGAAGTCTACAACATTCTTTTTACAGCTGCCTGAGTGTTATTACCAGTTTTTCTATTAATGGGCATTTAGGTTGTTTGCAGCCTTTTCCTATTATAAACAATAATTCAACGAATATCCTTGTACATCAACTTTTAGCACGTGTATTTTTTAGGATAGATTTATCCATCTTTCACATTTTTGCCATTTTATGGGCAAAAAAAAGGATGCTTCATTTTTAATTGCATTTTTCTTAATTCAGTTAACACTTAAGGTCTTTATTTTTGCTCTTATTTACAGGGATGCTCTCAGTTTTATGTTTATTTCTTGTTTTAAAAGCTGTTAGATTTATGTTGAGTTGTCTGTTGAACCAGACTCATGGAAGCAGTTAGTGCTTTTGACCCTGTTATACCTGGAGACCAAAACCAAACCCACTCTTGAGGAGGCGAGAGAGAAACTCCTGCTGTGGTCCCACAGATTACTTTCCTGGGCAGGACTTTTCCTGTGTCCTAATGAATATTACCTAGTGATTTTAGCCTGTCTTGAAATTAGATTTAGTAAAGGTACTGATGCTATTACTTTGGTCTTTAATATTTAACAGCGTGGACAGATAGATACCTTCTCATTTTGAAGGACAGAAAGCAACTATGGCTTTTACTTGAATCTCATGGGAAAATGCTGATAAGCAATTTGAGGCTGAAATGGATTTTTCTATATGTCATTACTTATGTCACCTCTTGTTCATTTGAAAAACAATACCTGTGTTTTCTTTTGTTTTTTACAAGGAGGAATTATGTCAGAGTTTTGAAATAGCCACAATTTGTGTATTTGGAAATAAGCTAGTTAGAAATTTTGAAAAAGTAAAAGCTCTTCCTTATGTACATTAACTTTAGGATAATTAATTAGCTATAAATAATAAGGATAAATTATTTCAGAATAAGGTATTTCAAAAATACAACATTTTAGAGTAGGTAGATTTAAAGAAATTTAAAAAATTAGTGTGTGATTTATGTCTGATTTGATATTTTTTCAACCTAATTTCTTCATGGTCTCTATCTTTCTTTACCTCTCACAAAAAAACAACTGACGAAAAAAATAATATTGTTTGCTCTCGTAAGGGAAACTCAGTTCTTTTGTTTGCAGTTCCCATTGAAACTCATTTTCTTGGTCACACTTTCAGTTGATAACCTGGAGTAATCATTTGTAATCCTTGGTCTTTTTTTATGTATTTCAATAACAGAAGGTTTCTTTCCCAGCATATTGCTGCTAGTGGGGAGCAGGGAAGAGAGTTTAAAGTTATTTGCTAAGATGAACTATCTCTGGATTTTCCACAGTAAGCATTACTTTTTTTTTAATTGACAAAGTTTTAATAATGAGGCAAAATTTGATAGTGATATATCATTAGTGTCCATTTTTTTTGAAGATCTAATTGTTTTTAAAAAATTATTATTTTTTAAAATGATCAGATGGCCATCACAGTGGTTCAACAGTCCCTCTTCCCCTCCCCACTGCCCCTGCCCACTCCCCTACCCCTTGGTACCACTGAGTCACCTCTCAGTGGTTATGAGTCTAATGCGGTTTTGTTCCTTTTGTTTGCTTTATTTTTATATTCCATAAATAAGTGGAATAATATGGTGTTTGTCTTTCTCTGCCTAGCATTACCTTTTTAGACAGCAAATTTTTTGTGTTATGTTTTAGAAATATATTTGTGAGCATGACAGCTAAGTGTGGCACGTAGATGTAAGTCTTCTTAGCTTTTCCCTAACTGTTGAAGCATAGACACTGGAATGGGCTAGAAATCCACAGGTAGCTCTGGATTCATTTTTATTGTTGCTCTTCTCAATTTCTTTTAGAACTGTGGCGTTGGACATAGCCTTTTAAATAGATTAGATTGCCAGAGTGACTTAATTAAATTCAATCTCTACCAGGCATCTGTAGCAGTTAGGCATAATTGCCTGAGAGCCCTCAGATGCTCCATAAACACTTGTTAAATTAATAGCAATAGTCCATTGTTGTGTTTGGTACTTAGAGTGTTACTGCTTTGTTACCAGACAAAAGTCAGGTGATCATCAGAGATTAGGTGGTAGTCTTCTTTCTCTGGAACCCTGTTAATTGCCGTTTTCTTAGACTATTTAGGAATAGAAAGATGTTCCTTCTAGCCCTTTCCTTTTCCATGTTTGTAGCACTCTTGTTTTTCTCTGGCCCCGAGCCCTGGGCACCTGACTTAGGTGGAAAAAAAGAGAAGTTTAGATGGTGAGCGTTCAGGGCTGTGTGCAGAGCTTTTGTGTTTTCATTTGGCTATCAAAACATACTGATTAATATGAATGTGATGTCCTGAACAATATTTTAACATTCATGTGGTCTTTGATATTCTTTCCATTTTGCATTTGTAGTGGCTCACTATTGCATTTTTTAGGTATCTGATCTACAGTATAAAATGAGAACTGTGACTTCCCACTAGTACTGATACCTATTGTGGGACTTCTAACACCAGAACTGACACACTGTGATTATAATCAAAAGAGCTCCCTTCCTAATTGTAGGTAATTATAGAATGAGAACATAGCATTTTTTCATTTATTTAAAAGGCTATGTCTAAATCTGTAATGTGATTTGCCTTTTTCTTTGTCTAGTTTAAATGTTGATTTTCTTTACAAATAGTATATAGGGACTTCTACCAACTTACCTCTCAATTTTAGAAAGGTCAGATTTCACCTCATCTTCCAATTTCTTCCCCTGTATTACCAATTGGTCCCTAAGTAAAAACTTTCTAACTTCCTAGGCAGTGGGCATTCACCACCTAGTAGCAGTCTGACTTCTCCAAGCCATGTCAACTTGTCTCCAAATACAGTCCCAGAGTTCTCGTATTCTAGCAGTGAAGATGAATTCTATGATGCTGATGAATTTCATCAAAGTGGCTCATCCCCAAAGCGCTTAATAGAGTAAGTATATGACTGTATTTAAACAATCTCCTGATCTTAAAAAATGTAATTTGATATTGAGACTAGTGTTAATGACAGTTAAAAGTTATTATTTTGAAAGTAACAAAAGAGTTTATTTTTAATTGGCTTACTGAGCAAAGCCTGCAAGAATGTTGATTTTACTTCTGACTTAACTCAAATGGAATAAATTAGCATCAGCTATATAGTAATACGCCATTGTTGTTAATTGCACCCTGGGCATTTTTTATGTAGCACCAACATTAGGAAAGGGTAAGCTAGGAAGTGTTATACAAATAAGAGATTATTGTTATTTGTGTTAGAGTGGAGATATTCAGCATCTCTAAGCTAGGCACTATACTAGGTGGAAGGATGATGAAGAGGTGAAAAAAGACCCAGGCCCTGCCCTCATGGAACTTGCAGTCCGTTGGAGGAACAAAAAGACATTTATAATCCAGTAGGGTACATGCTGCGGTTAAAAGTACAGAAAGCCATAGGAGCATTTTGAAGTCCTGACAGGTCAGGGAAGGATTCACAGAGGAGAGAGGGGATGTGATTCCAAGGGGAGATGCAGATAAGTAGAGAGAACGGACATGGGGGTGAGAAGAGGAGAGGAGAAATGGCAGTGTTTCTCATGGAGATGGAACTCTATTAAGAAAGATCTGGAGGCAAGAGGAGCTTGGTTTATTTGGGGAGCTGTAAGTTGTTGAGTGTGGCTGTAGCATAAGTTGGGGGAGTGTTGAAAAAAATGATGCAGAAGTTGACAAGTATGGGGGAGTCTTTAGTCTTTTACACATTCTGAACAAATGATGGCAATTGCTGGCCAAGTCTGCATTCTAGAAAAATAGATTTGCCTAAATTGTATAGAATTGCGTGCAGTGGAGCTGCTGGGTAGGGAAAGTAGCCAAAGCTGGGTTGTAAATAGAAAAATGTCGATAGCCTCATCTAAGGTAACAGCGTGGGAATGGAGGGAAGAGTGTGGATTCCAGAGATACTAAGCAGGCAGATTTTAACAAATACCGATGATAGGTTTTTCCCTCATTAAAGGACACTTGTCCTATTTTTTGTCATTGAATTAAAGCTAGCTATGTTCCATTGTACAGAAAAGGCTTTTACATGTAAAGTCATTTACATAATAGCTAATAAGCAAAGTTCTTTTTATTCCTCCTGCTATTTAGGTTGCTATGGTTAAGACTTTGGATTCTGGAATCTCAGAAATTAGGTTCTAATTCTGTTTTGCTTCAAAGGTGTATGATCTTGGTCAAGTTTTTTAACCTATGTAATCCTCAGTTTCCTCATTTTACAAATGAGGATAGTAATAGTTTCAACTTGAAGGGGTCATTATGAACATTTGAATGAGAATAATGTCAAGTGCTTAATGTAGTGTCCAGCATGTAATAAGCACACAATAAAAGATAGCTGTTATAGAAAGCAAATTAATATTTATTTGCTTCAATGTTACTTGTGTTTGTTGTAGATACAGTTGGCTTAGATTTTGTTGGATTTTTTTTTTTACAACTCTACTGCTTTCTCAGAAGTTGGTACTGTTGTTACAGTATGAGTTTTGCTTTGTAAGACTAGAAATTTGGAAATGATTATATGTGAATTTGCAAGCTTAGTACCATCAACCAGTCCTTAGACCTTGAACCTTGGTTTCTTTTAATAAATATTGTGTAGAACTCTAGTTCTCTTGTGTGCACATGAACTGAGAAACACAGCATTCATATATAATTGTATCAGAACTGCTCAAAATTTATAACAAAAATGACTATATTGGTTCAGGAAATTTTGTGACTTAATGACAGAGGGCAAACTCAGCTTTTGAATATGGGAAAAAGTGAAATATATGTGATTAGGTAGACACACACTGTTAAGACATGAGATTTTAGTTAAGGAGGAGAGGTTTCAACCCACAACTCAAGAAGGCCAGTTTAGCAGAAAGGGTTTGGTTTAGCTTATTTCTTAATGTTGTATGTGGGAAATGAACTATTGAGAAACCATTATTAGCAGTTTGCCAATAGAAATTTCACTTTAGTTTTGAAATACATTTTTTTCATGATAGGGCTTAAAAGAAAATAAGGGTTTAGAAGATAATTCTAGAGTAAAGGTTATTTTTGATGTTTCAAGTGTTCCATCAGTTTTCTTTAAACAGATCTAAGGACAGTTAACACTGAACATTAACTGTTTTAAACAAAGTACACTTGAATATCAAAGTGGGCTCATCTATCTATCCTCTAGAAGCATAAAACTGCACTCAGTAAAAGCTTGATAATATGTGGTTATCCTCCTTATAAACATTACTGATAGTCTTTGTCCCAGTTTCAGGAGTTCTCCTGAAATTTTTATGAAATAGAAAAATTTTTAGTGCTTATCGGTTGTACCTGTAACAGGCATGTTTAAAAAGCCACCTGCAGGCTCCTGAGGCTTTTCTCTTTTCTTCTTCTTATAAGCTTCCTTCTCTGTGCTCTCCCAGGGCCTACAAATATGCAGCTTTGAACCTCGTATTTGAAGAGTTAAGGTCTGCGTCCAACTAACTCATTCTGGTTTCCTTTTCTCCCTTAATTTCGTGCTCTCCTTACATGTCCTGATCTAGATTCTCAAACTGGTAGAGACTGCAGGTGTTTTATTTGACCAGCAGAATGTGTGTTGACTTTTTGTGTTTTTACTTTATATTTTATTAAAAATTTTTTTGACTACGGCCTTAAACCCCTTCAAATGAAGTGTGCTGACTGCAGGTGTGCACTATTTCATGACCTGGCCTGTTCCAGGCCACCACGGGCACTGGGCTTGTGACACGTGCTGGTCATTAGGTGTTACTACTAGCTTTCTAACTTGGGTCAAGTTTCTGAGGCTACTGTTTCTCTCTGGGTCTGAAGGAAGAGAACTTGAAAGCTGAACTCCTTTCACTGTTCAGCTTTTAAAGAACTACTACAGTATGGTTTGGCACATTTCAAACTAGATGAATGTGTGTGTTGGAAAAGAATTTGTGCTTTGGAGCCAGACATGCATTTGAAATGGCTCCACTACTTCCCAACTGTGTGACCTTGAGCCAGTCACTGAAACTCAGAGCATCTGTATATGATGAGAATAATCCTGTGTACTTTGTAGGGTTGTTATGAAGGCTAGATTGTTAAGGAGATAAACACAGTGTTCGGCTAGATTGTTAAAGAGATAAACACAGTGTTTGGCGCATGCTGGGTACTTAGTAAAATTTTGGATTTGGTTGTTACAGTTAAGTTCAGAGTTTACTTTTTTGCCTTTATGATCTTATGATTAAATTCTATACATATTAGCTTATGGTCGATAAACCTTTCTTGTATGCATACCATTTTTGTCAATGTTGCTGTTATTTTTTAGTCTTTAAATCATTTTCCCAAATGAGGTAAAAATTATGAAGTGGATAAATGAGAATTTATCTCATTTTTTCCATTTTGCGCATTTTACTTGATCCAGACATGGTTTCTAACTTGAGTGAGAAGGAAAAGCACAGCGTAAATAGATCTGACCTTTGAAATTGCATCTAAAGTAAGATACATGTGTTAAAGGATTTGGGGTTTTTTGACCAATTGATTTTAAGGATTGACTCTATTTTGATGATGTATCAAAGAGCCACAAGACATTTTAAAGATAATTTTCATGCAGCTCTTTTATTTAATAATAATTTGGTTTCTCTTACCTTGGTCTTTTACTCATATTTTCCATTGGCTCTCAAAACTGGTGAGGTAGACATTAGTTACAGTACCTTGTGATGTATACTACTAAATTATCAAAGAGGCAATATTTAGCTACCTAGAGATTTTTGAAAAGTAGATTAAAAGAAGGTAAGTAACCAGGACAAACCGTTTACATTAGAATACATATTGCTCTAAAATTCTAATATTAGAATGTTCTAATATTCTAATGTTCTAATATAGGCAGAGCACAGAGGTTTCTTAGGTTAGTGAAATTATTTTCTATACTACTACAGTGGTAGATACTTGTAAGTATATGTGTGTCAAAATCCCTGTAGAATGGGCAATGCCAAGAGTGAATCCTAAGGTAAACTGTGGGCTTTAGGTGATGATGTATCAGTTGCTACAAGGATAATACTCTGGTGCCCATGTTGATAGTGGGAGAAGTGTTGTACATGTGGGAACTCTGTACTTTCTGCTCAGTTTTGCTGTGAACCTAAAAGTGCTCTAAAATAATAAATTGATTATTAAATAATCAAAGGTAAGTAAGTAATCAGGGCAAACTGTTTAAATTAGAATCATGTTTTGCATCTGTAAATTTGTAGTAAAAGACTGATTATCACATGAGTGTGCCATTTTATCAGTGTAACTTTATAGGTTAATTAATGTCTTACTATGATTCTAAATTGTTTCCTTCAAAAACTTAAGAAAGTGATTAATGTTTTTTAGTTCCTCCGGATCTGCCTCAGTCTTGACACACAGCAGCTCAGGAAATAGTCTAAAGCGCCCAGATACCACAGAATCACTTAATTCTTCTATGTCCAATGGAACAAGTGATGCTGGTAAGTGACCTTTGGCAATTTAACTTTTTTTTTTCTTAAGAACATTGGTTTGGAAAAAAATTGCAATACTGGTGTGCAGCACGGATTGGCCCAGTTGAACACCATTTTAGGAAGATGTGTTTTATTGTAGATCTTTTCGATTCACATGATGATAGAGATGATGAAGGCGAGGCAGGGTCGGTGGAAGAGCACAAGAGCGTTATCATGCATCTCCTGTCACAGGTTAGGCTTGGAATGGATCTTACTAAGGTAAGAATAAACTTTGGTGTTCGTTGTAAGCCTATAATGTGTATGTGTGGATTGTCAGTGCTTAGTGGTAAGTGTGCCTGCGAATGTAGCATGATGACATAACTTCTGTTTATACTTCTGTCTTATTGTGATTTAATATATATGTAGAAGAATAAACTGAAAAATTTTATAAATGGATGAAATAAGTAAAGCTAGAATAATTTCATAGAGATAATATATATGGATTGTATTAAGATTTGGATTCTCTTGGGGGCGAACAAAGAGCAGTATTGGACAGTATTGGTTAGTAGTTCAGACGAAACCTAGAGAGTAGTGTAGTGTGCACAGAATCAAAATGAGCAGAGTTCTGAACTTGGGATTAGGGGGCCTATATTTGCATCCTGCTTCTTCTGCTCAAACAAGTCCCTTCCTCTGTGGTCTTTACATTTCTCATATGCAAAATACTTTAGGGGCTATTGTAAAGATTGGAACAGGGATTGAATGGGAAATTGTATGACACACAAGTATTGTGGCCTGGATTTGAATTTGAATTTAAACTTGGTGCTCTAAACGGAATGCCCTTTTGATTTGTAAGGGTGCCTTTGTATATCCCTGCCACTGTGCTAGAAACCTCATCCTTGCACTTGATTCTAACCATAGCACCGCAAAAGCGAGTGTTCTTGTTAACTCCATTGTACAGACAAGGAAACTAAAACTTACAGATGTTATGTAACTTGGTAAGTCCTAGTAAATGGCAGAATGGAGGTTCTCATGTGGCCTGGGATTTCAAAACCTGTAATCTTTATCTTAAAAGACTTCATATTGGTTAAATTACTGTTTTACCCAACTTCAGAAGGTTAATAAAATTTAGGATTCTCACTTTTGCTGTGACTAGACAGTTCAGTGCTGTATAGTCTTTGTCAGTCATGACTTCATTTTGGTTTTGGAGTTAGAGGGCTATTAAGAAAAACTAATCTTTAATACTTTCTAATAAGTCTCTGTAATAAAAAATTCTACCCCAAATGTAAATGAGAACAGAAATACAAGAATAGCATTAATTTGTAGAACCCAATGTACTTGGCAAGAATGTTCTAGGTGGAGAATATTTGCAGGAATTTACTCCCAGAGTTTTTTCAGTGATCATTAGATTGCATAATTGCTGAAACAAAATTGTCACTTTGAATTTGAAAGTTATACCTTAATTTTAGATGTTGACATCTACAATATATTTCTTTTCTGTATCTTTCACCTTGCTTGGTTTTGGTCTCCAGTAATGGAAGACCCACCTAAATGTAACTTGAATACTACATTTATTATATCACAATGAGAAGTTTGGAAGTAGAGTAGTTCCAGGATTGATTCATTTGGTGGGTCAACAATGTGAGACGAGACCTAGGTTCCTTCAATCTCTGTGTTCTGCCACCCTTAGCTTGCTGACTTTCACACTCAGTCTTGTCTCTGTCAGTGCGAAATGGCTGCCACACTGCCCATCATCATCCTTATACAAATATGTTAAGAGGCAGAAAAATAATGTCATTTCAAGGATTTTATTGTTATTAGGAAGGACATTCTTTTCCATAAGTGGTGCCAGAGCTAGTCAATAGACAAAGGAGGTTAAATGATTGGTTTAGATTAATCCACGTTCGCCCATGAAGATATGCGAGGACTCTCATGACTCCCGTAGTCTGAACCTGAACTGAATCAAAGTTCTGTTACTTGGGATGAAACAGGACTTGCACAGGCAACCAAAAGTGTCTGCCACAATCAAGTTTAATTCTTGCCTCACATAATTTCCTCAGCCAGATAATCCATATTTGGGTCCATAGCCACTAAAAGCTTGTTACATTATGAATGATATATAATAATTGTTATTTTTTACCAAATGTGTTAAAAAATAGCTATTTTAGAAATCTTTATTGGCACAAACAAAAGGCTGTGATTGCCATGCCAATAGATTCTTAAATCTTGATTCCTTTTATGTATTCCAAATATTACAATAATGCCTTAAATTTGTATCTCATTCTCCTATTTGTAAAAATAACTTCTCACTTCAGATACTTTCTAAAAAGAGTTATTTTCCAAAATATGTTGTAGTATTTGGAAATACTATAAGGTCACATCCCATTTACCTCACTTGGTTTTCAAACAATCCTAAGATATAAGCAGGACATGTAATTAACCTCTTTTTCAGAAACTTTGAGAGAAGGAGTTAATATCCCAGGGCTGTCTATATCTAAGAAGTGGAAGAATAAGTACTTGAAGCCAGTTCAAAGACAGCCTAGTCTACCTCACTTTCATCACTGTTCCAGGAGCTTCACATAATGACATGTATCAATATAGTGCTAAAAACACTGAAGAGATCTGTTGAATGAGAATTCTCAAGAAAAATTTTATGTAGAGAGAAAAAGGTTTTGATTACACATCAAACCAAATTTTAAGTTTTTTGATGGTTTCTTTTTTGGAATGCCTATTCATTTCTTTTGTCTGTTTTTCTGCTGTCAGTAGTAATCTTTTGTTGATTTGTAAGAGCTGTTTATATATTAAAGGTATTTACCTGTTTGTTCTTATATGATGATTTATAATTTCCGTGTTCTCCAAGAGTGGTAGGAAGTTGCACCAAGTCAGTACTTGAGATACTAGATTATGAATGTACATGTCCTGTGGAAGAAAATGTTTACTTAAAATTGAAACTCTGGAGTCTGATAACAAACATATTCTAAATGTTGTAGCTATAGTCTCCCTTTCTAAGCTTTTGTTCCATCAGTCTGATTATACTCTTTATATTCCCTGGTCCATCGTCAATCCTTGTCACACCCCATTTCCTGTTTCCATGTCCTTTTTTTTCCCTCCCATACCCATGTCCTGTTCTTCCATTTTCTTCTCTTTCTTTTACAGCCTTATTCTTCTCCAGGGCTTTTCTCTAGTGCCATCTCAATAAATCGTTTTCCATCTCTGACCACATTCTTATCCCCTAAACAGAATGTAATCTTATGTCTCCTGAATTTCCAGGGCACTTGGAGCATCTCTTGTATGGTATTTTCACATTCTACCTAAAATTTAAATGCCAGTAATCTCTCATACTTACCTTTGCCTTCTTCATAGCATTTGACACAGAATCTTGGATGTAGCAGATACACAGTCATTACTAGATTTAAAGGGATGTCTGCTTACTGTGGTGCTCCATGATGAGTAATTAATAATCTAATAAACATTTCAAAAACTCTTCTTCCATTCTCTGATGAAATTCTTCCTTTTTTTAGTGGTCATTCCTGTTCTTTCTCATTCCTTCGTGCCATATTCCAATTTCCTACTTTTTTTTTACTTTGTCCTTTGCCACATTCCCAGCCCCTCTGTATTTTTCTTCATGGGCTCCACCCCATGATAGAAAGAGTTCATTCATTCCCATCTTTATTCTCTTCTTCCTTTTGTTTATTCCTTCAAATGCTCATTAAAAAATTTCTCACCATGTAACAGTAGCCAAGAATGCAGGTATGAATGAAGTGTGTAGTCCTTGCATTCTAAGAGTTCTTTGTTTATTTGAGGGCATAGTAAGCATATGAATTTTGTGATGCACTTAATGATGTTAGAGAAGCATGAATCGAGAGGACAGTGCACAGAGCCCCCTGCCCCAAAGCCAGACAGATCAAATTTTGAATTTCACCTTAATAATGGAGCAGTGAGAAAAAATTTCACCCTCTTTGAGCTTCATTTTTCTTTACTATAAAATAGAGATCATAATTTTTTCATAACAGGATTGTTGTACAGTTTAGTAAGAGAATGTGTATGTAATTACACAATAACCTACTACCAGCAGGTAGTAGGCATCAAAGGGTTGCTATTGAGTAGCTGTTGTCGTTATACTGAATCAGGGAGCTAAAGGGAGATCACATAGAGAAGCAACATTTGAACACTCAAAACCCGTTCTCTGTTTCTCATCTGCTGAGCAGGTTAAGGGGCATTTCTGCATCAGAGCAGTTTGGGAAGTAGGTATCAGAAGCATGCCTGGGCAGTAATTGGTACGTGTTACTATGATTGAAATGAGTTTTTTTGTTTTTGTTTTTGTTTTTTTTTAGCAGTTCAGCAATCTGTTTATCTGTAGTGGAATCTGATCTTCAAGGATCAAATGTGTATGTTTTTCAGGTAGTTCTTCCAACATTTATTCTTGAAAGAAGATCTCTTTTAGAAATGTATGCAGACTTTTTTGCACATCCGGACCTGTTTGTGAGGTATTTGACCAAATACAGTAGTTGCCAATTTTTTAAGATGTTACTCCATAGCTTTCTGCCTTTGCAGGATAGATAGACTCCTTTTTGTTTTTCAAACATTTCTGGGAAAAAGTGGTGTCGTATATTTGGTTTATATTAGATGCCTATTTTCTTAGGTTATATGGTAGTGATATTGTTAGGCAGCCAAGTTAAACATTTTTAAAAAATCTTGAGGGCCTACTAATAGGTAGCCAGTATTTACAGAGCTGAGACTCTAAGCTTAGTTTATCCAGGGTTGGTAGTCACTGATAAATTATTTGCACCATATGCTGAGGATGACCAGTTAACTGAGTTCGCCCAACCTTTCTAGAGCATCAGTTGTTTGCAAGGCACTTTGTTATGAGTTGGAGAAACAAAAAGTCAGTATCTGCCCTTATGGAGCTCACAGTCTAGTGTCCAGATTAGACTGGTTCATAAAATTTAAATATATAGCTTGCTATATTAGATATATTTACAAAGGACAGAAGTAGTCTAAAGGTGGGATAGACTCATAAGGAGGTGAGTTCTCATTGCTTTTCAATGGTAGCAGGAAAGTTTTCTTTGTAATGGGGTGGTCTAATCTGTCTACTCTGATTGCATTCCTTGGCCTTGGACTGTAGCCTACTGAAGCCAGATAGAAATTACTGAGGTTTCACAGTGGGTAGGCACATTGGCTGACAGTGATCTGTATGTTTAGTTCTTGAAGATTTAAGAGAATCATTAACCAATGTCCAAAGGGCAGAAATTAAAAATAAATATAGTACTGTTAAAAACATAAATGAACAAATAAAAATAAACATTTATTGGTAATGTGTAAATAAAGATGGAAAGTACCAGTTATTTGTTAGATAGATTTGAGAGTAAGGATACTTTTTATAATGAAAATTTAAACTTGAGGTCCCTGGAGAAACCCCTTAAAAAATACAAAAGTATAGCTAAAAAGCCAGTAGGTAAGATTAAATGGCATTTAAAAATACTCAAAGGGGCAAAGAGAAAACAAATACCAAGATGGTAGAGGTAAACCCAGCTATATCAGTAATTACATTAAATGTAAATTGCATTACATTTAAGAGAACAGTGATTTTCACAGTGGATAAAGCACAGGATCCAGCTATATGCTATTTACAAGAGAGAGTTTAAACGTGAAGACACTGATTGGTTAGAAGTATTAAAAGGACAGACATAGTCGACCATGCAAAATCCTAAGTATTAACAAAGCTGGTGTCACTGTATCAGTATCAGACAAAGTAGACTTTTTAAGACAAGAAGTAGCAGAGACAAATAGGGATATTTCATATGATAAAAGGATCAGTTTATTAAGAGTAAATAATAATCCTAAATGGGTACCTATTAACATAGCTTCAAAAATAATACATGCAGCAAAATTAAAGGGAGAAGTAGACAAGTACATGATCATGGTAGGAAATTCCTCCCTCATGAATTGATTGAACAAGTAGCTCCCTATGTATGCTCTGCCACTCTCCCCATCCCTGCTCCCCCAAGAAAATCAGTAATGCTACAAAAGGCTGAAACAGCATTGTCAGCCAGCTTGACCCAGTTGACCTTTCTCAACCCTACTAAACAGTTTGTATAGCACAGTCTTTTCAAGTATGCGTGGAGCCTTTATCAAAATAGACCATATGCTGGGAAGACTTAATTTAAAATGATAAGAATCATACAATATTCTGTGGCCATGAAGTAAATGAGAGATCAATAAAACAGGTATATCTAGGAAAACTGATTATTTGTCAATTAAACAATGCATTTTTATGAAGTTCTAGAACAAGCCAAACTAATATATGGTGCCAGCAGCCAGAAGCAGCATTTGCCTTGGGTGAGGAGTAGGGATTGCTTGGAAAGGGGCATAGGAAAGCTTGGTGGTGATGGAAATGTTCTGTATCTTGATCATATCATGATTAATTAAATGAATATATACATTTGTCAAACATTTAAGGCTGGTGTGTTTAATTATGCACACTGTGCCTCAATTCTAAAAAACTTTGAGGTGGCCCTTGGTCCTGGGTCCCCTCGGCCTGGTTGACGGTGGGCCATGCTGAGGCTTGTCATCAGCTTGTACCCTGTTGGGAAGCAGAACATTAAATATTGTCTTTATCCTTTGCAGCATTAGTGACCAGAAGGATGCCAGAGAGCGAATGGTTCAGGTTGTGAAATGGTACCTCTCAGCCTTTCATGCCGGAAGGAAAGGATCAGTTGCCAAAAAGCCATACAACCCTATTTTGGGTGAGATCTTTCAGTGTCATTGGACATTACCAAATGATACTGAGGAAAATGCAGTGAGTTCTGCCCTTATGTTTTTAATTATCTAAACTCATGCACTGATTCAGGGTTTCATTTTGTTTGGGGACAGATAATGATAAAAACAATGAGCAAAGATGCTCATCACCCATAGAACAGCCTTGTTACACGCACATATTTTGATTATAGTGAGCCAAGGGGAAAGAGTGGCATAAGATTATGATAGAGATTTAAATTTATAAATCAGACCATGCAGAGCCTTGTGGACCATAATATGGCTTATCAGAATCATATTTTTTTAAAGATCATCATAATGATTTTATGAAAAACATTTGGAAAGGGCAAAAATACAGGCAAAGATTCCATTGAGGGAGAGGTCCAGGATGGAAGTGGGCTTTCAGAGATTTTAGTGTATTTAGGCAGCCTGTAAAGCCCTGAGAGTGAATGACATTATCTAGGAAGACAGCATAGCTGGAGAAGAGCAGGTAACCCAGACCTGAGCCCGAGGGCTCCGACATTCAGAGCTTAGTGTGTGAAAGGCAGCCGACCAGGAGGGCTCAACTAAAAGGCCTCTGAAGATGAAATCGAAGCCCCTAGCTCCCAGCGCCGGCACAGAAGAGCCTCAGTGAATACTGTTCTCTGTGTCCTGCCCTTTCTGGTGCTGTGTTCAGGCTTTCCTGACTGGAGACAGGCAGTGTGTTTCTGTTCGTGCTCATTGGGCAGCATTGGTAAGTGCCTGCTCTGTGCCAGGCCTGGCCTTCAGTTAGGCACAAGGTCCTTGCCTTCGAGAATGTCTTAGTCATAGAGACCTGTTCAGGGAGACTGGCACCAAGCAGTAATTCCAGCAGGGTAATTTAAGCACCATAATAAAAGTATGAGTGAGGTGCTTTGGGTGTGTAGGTGCGGGGGGAACAGTCAACCACCTGGGGAGGCAGAGACCCCAGTTACTACATTCTCTGCGGTGTCATTTGTGTTTCGACATCAAAAGAAAATGAATGTTTTATTTGTTTGCAGGAGCTAGTTTCAGAGGGACCAGTCCCTTGGGTTTCCAAAAACAGTGTAACATTTGTGGCTGAGCAGGTTTCCCATCATCCACCAAGTAAGTGATAGAGCTCCTCTGCAGCACCCACTTTCAAACTGTTCTGTCTAAAGAGGGTCATTAAAGCACCATAACTGAGGTCACTGTGTCTGCCTGTGTACCTGTTACTTGTATAAGTGCCAAAGACTTTAAACTTCACAGATTATGTATAAAAAGAAGGGATTTGGGATTTTGGAAAGCAATTTTGAATGCTTCTAAAGTCACCTTACACATAGTGAGCTGTGCTCTAGGGACCTCAGCAAATTGGAGACAGTTTATATAAATGAGATGTGTTTCTGCACAGTGTGTTTCTGGTATAGTGGAGCAAAATATCAACATCTTTGCTCAGTGCAGTGTTAATAAGACTGGAAATCCTGGATGGGCCCATATTGGGGCTGGGGGAGGAACATGGCCAACCAGAAGGACAGACAGACCTTCTGATGTTAATTAAGCCTCTGGGATAGACCTTGATGAGCTTCATGGTTCAGGGAAGTTCCTGCCCACATGGCCTTGAATGGTTGCCTGTGTCAGGGGAAACAGGGTCAAAGACAGTCACATTCCTGGCCTTGTTTGAGGCTGTTCTCAGAGGGGTAGAAGGTTTTCCCCATGGAACTTGTTCTCTCCAGGCTAAGGGCATTGGAGAGGTGGCCATGGCTTGATAGTGCACTAATTGAAACAATTTCCATTCAGTTTCAGCCTTTTATGCTGAGTGCTTTAACAAGAAGATACAATTCAATGCTCATATCTGGACCAAATCAAAATTCCTTGGAATGTCCATTGGGGTGCATAACATTGGGCAAGGTAAGTCTGTGGGCATTGGGTGGACTCCAGTGTTACTAGAATTCTGTGTTCTTCTAATATGTGTTGGTTGCTTATCTAGTAAGAGGACATGGCCCCTGAAAGCTAGACTGATTGTCATTGTTTGTGTGTAAGCGTTTGTATTGGGGGTGAGAGCCATGGTGGAATGCAAGACTCACTTTCCCTTAATTGACAGGAATGTCCATCTATCAGACAACAAAGCCTTATGGCCAGTTGGTGTTAATCATCAGATTCTCTCTCTCTTTTCTCCACAGGCTGTGTCTCCTGTTTAGACCATGATGAACATTACATTCTCACATTCCCCAATGGTTATGGAAGGCAAGTAGAGCCGTGTCCGTTGCCTCTGAGCAGCAGGCAACAGACCCTGCTGTTCCTTAAGCCACACCCCTCCTCTCTTCTGATTTTGAACTGTCAGCCTTACTGAAAACTTTTGATGTTGCAGGTCTATCCTCACAGTGCCCTGGGTGGAACTGGGCGGAGAATGCAGTATTAATTGTTCTAAAACTGGCTATAGTGCAAGTATCGTCTTCCACACTAAGCCTTTCTATGGGGGCAAGAAGCACAGAATTACTGCTGAGATTTTGTAGGTATTTTGTTTTCCTGCTTCAAGTGCTTTTCTGCTTCTCTGAAATACTTTTCCTTCTGTCTTTAACTATAACTTCTTGTTAGGAATTGGCCGTTTTGATGGTTTGTCCTTGTAAACTAGTTCCACATTTTGTGTGTTCACACTCTCCCTAATATCCCTGAGCAGGAGACCCAAAATCTGGATTCAGAACAATCAACAGTCATTTGGTGGGATTTTCTTCCTAGGAACTGCCTTGCCAGCAGGAACTGAAAGGGGTCTTCCTTGATCACCTGGCTCACCCAGGTCATGGATTCCTGACTCATTGTCACCGGATTGGACTGTGCTAGTGCACAACCATAGACTCTGTGACTCCCACTGAGTGTCCCCAAGTCCTCACAGTCCTTTTTTCTTTGCCTTTACTGGGGAGAAACAGTAACCATCACATCTTGGCTTGGTTCTGTTAGACACTGTGGGGTCAGATGAAGACAGCTGTGCTGTCTGGGTAACAGTCGTGGTGGGTTCAGAGCCTGACTGGAAGAGGAAAATCTGTAGAATTTTTCTCTGTACTCAGAAGCCTTATTGGGAGGTGTTGCAGATGGAAGACACATGACTGGTTAACCAGTTTTCCAGAGGGAGAATTTAATTTGGATGACAGAATCAGCATCTGAAAAGTCTTGAGCTGGATGGAACCATGAGCACAAGATGAAGTTTACTAAGGCTCAGTATCCCAAAAATCACTGCAGTCAGAAAATGCGGGCAGAGCTTAGAGAGCAGCACAAGTTACCACTGTAAATGCAGCTGCCCTCATGGAAGAATGGGCAGGTGGTAGAGAGGGTGTCCACAGCAAAGACCTGGGTGGGCCTGCTGCTCCGAGTCCCTTAGGGGTATCCAGCCCCGACGGAAATGGTCGTCCCTCAGTCCTCCGGCAGCCACAGCCATATACAGCGGAAAGACTGCCCGCAAAGCTGTGAGCTGGAAGAGCGCCTGGTGGCTCCTCTAATTAGGAATTTGAGCATCAGATGAAGGATGGTCCTAGATGAGAGGTTCTCAAGCGTTCTGGTCTCTGTACTCATTTACACTTAAAAATTATTAATAACCCCAGAGAGCTTTTATTCATGTCAATTATATCCATTGATATTTCTCATTAGAAATTAAAATAAGATTAAAAAATATAAAATCATTTACAAATGGCAAAAATAGCATTTTTATGAAAAATCTTTTTCAAATTAAATATTTGTAAAGAGTGGCATTGTACATTCTCTGAATTTTATAAATCTCCAGTACAATAGAAAACAGTTGGATTCTCCTGTCTGCTGCTTGCAGTTAGTCTGTTGCTATTTATCACACAGCCTCCAGGAAACATGGTACGCTTGTAAGAAATCAGTGTGTGTCACTGTTAAGAAAATAGTATTGACCTAAGTAGGTCTTGGTAACCCCCAGGGGTCCCCAGATCACTCTTTGAGAACCAGTACACAATGACTTCTTAATCCTGGGATACCACCATTTTTCTTTCCCTTTGTCCCCCTTCCCCCGAAGCCCCTAAATCAGAGGAAATGTTTCAGTCCAATGATGGCAGCTTCCTTCTCTCTACTGTGTATTTTTATTTTCTCTTATCTTTTAGGCTTTCCCTCCTAACCTGTCCTTTGCTGTGATGTTTATCTTCCCAAATTCCATACCTGCCATAAATATCACTGTTGTGTCCAACTAGAGGCCTATTGGGACTTTTGATGAAAGGAAAAGAGGTCAAACCATTTAACTCAGAGGTGCCTTCAGCCTGAGGATGCAAGCCTCATTTCAGCAGCATATCCTTAAGTAAAATGTCCCTACCCTCATCCCAGCAGTTTTTGCCCTTCATCTCCAGTGCTCACATAGAAGCAGCACAGCATGTACTGCTCAGAACCTCAGCGGCAATGTCTCTCCCCGCTAGCTGTGAGCAGCTTGAGGGTAGGGGCTGAGTCTAGTCCGCTGTGGCCCAGCACCATAGAGGCACAGGGCTCTCGTGGTCATCTCAGTGCCCACTGTCCATGGGATTTCAAGTTCATTAGGGCCTTATTCTTAGAGTTGCCTCTGGGAAATCCAGCTCTATTAAGCAAGCGGTCTGTATGGTTGTTCTCAGTTGTTTTCTGTGCTCTGTTCTGTGTAGTTAGGCCACACTGACCTTTGGTAATTTTTACTGTAGGGCTAAGAAATGTTTCTTTTCTACTTTGGTAATTTTCACTGTAGGGCTAAGAAATGTTTCTTTTCTATTTAGTTCTCCAAATGATAAGAAGTCTTTTTGCTCAATCGAAGGAGAGTGGAATGGTGTAATGTATGCAAAATATACAACAGGGGTAAGAACCTCATCTTGCCACTCGTGTCAGGCTTTACTGAGTTACAGCCTGTCCTTAACTCTGGTGTCCTTTGGGAAATGTAATCACTGAGGCCAGTTCTAATGCCGTCTCTCCAGGGCAAGCCTTTTCCTTCCCCCACCTCTACCTCAGCAGTATAGGTGGTAAATGATGTTTACTTCCCTCTCTCAAAACACTTAAGAACACAGGCACACCTCAGAAACATTGCAGGTTCATTCAGGTCCAGACCACTGCAGGAAAGCAATAATCGCAGTAAAGTGAGTCGAATGAAGTTTTTGGTTTCCCAGTGCATTATCAAAAGTTATGTTTACACTACAGTGTAGTCTGTGAAATGCAATAGCATTATGTCTACAAAAGAATGTACATACCTTAATTTAAAAATATTTTATTGCTAAAAATTGCTAACCATCATCTGAGCTTTAGCAAGTCGAAATCACTGATCACAGATCATTGTGACACAAACAGTAATGAAAATGTTTTGAAATCTTGCAAGAATTACCAAAATGGGACAGACACGACAGACACACAGAATGAGCAAATATTGTTGGGAAAATGGCACCAATAGATTAGTTTGACACAGGGTTGCCACAAACTTTCAATTTATGACAAACGCAATATCTGCAAAGCACAATAAAACGATAAAAGTGCTAATTTGTGTGTGTTTGGGTTCACAATTTGATTTTGTGTAAGAATTGTATTGACTTCCTGATACCAAGGACACAGAAGTGAATAGTCCTTGTCCTCAACAAACTTGTGAACAATACGTAATTAAGGAAGGTAGGTATGGGATTAAAAGGAGGAGCCAATGAGCTGAATTTTGGACTTGAAAGAATTTGAAATATAAAAAGCACTTCAGTGTACTTTAACATTACAACTATGTATGTATCTAGCTTCCCAAAAGATTACATCCCAAGCAGGTGGCACATAGCCATGTTGAAAACATCTGTTGAATTTAAGCCTTTGCCAAGACTTCAGACACACCACTATATTTTAGATTGCAGATTGCTTATGAATGAAATTCACTGTCTACATCCTCATATGTGTGGTTTGATTATTAAATCTATTAACTAAAGTCTGGGAATGAAGAATTGACTTTTCCTCTTAGAACTGTTTGAACAATAAAACATCTGCTTCTCTCTTCTGTTTTCTAGGAGAATGCAGTTTTTATAGATACTAAGAAGTTGCCTATAATCAAGAAGAAAGTGAGAAAGTTGGAAGATCAGAATGAGTATGAGTCCCGCTGGTAAGGAGACAACCTCACTAGAGCTATTGCAGCAGTGCCCTCTGCTGGCCAGGCGGAGGCACAGGCTGGTCTGGGAGGCAGTACAGCAGAGCCTAAAAGCGCAGGTTAGGTTTGAATGCCTGGGTTACTATGGAGCGCCACCACTTACTAGCTTTGTAAACATGACTGTAACCTAGCTTCTTTGCCTTCTTCCCTGAAGTACGAACTACCTCACAGTTGGTGAGGACTAAATGAGATCACACGTAGTATATATGACACTTGGGATACAGTAATACTCAGTGTACATTGGCTTATCACCATCATGGAGATTTATAAGAGAAAGCAGTGAAGTCTCAACTGAGAGGTATAAAGCACCTTCAGGTCTTGTTTAATTTTAATCCCCAAGTATTTCAGTATGTATTTCTAAATGACATTTTAAAGATACTAATTACAATATCATTTCTATGCTTAAATATCTGTCAATTCCTTAACATCATCAAATATCTAATTGTTACTCAATTTTCCATTAGTCTCCAAAGTCAGTTTTTTTCCCTTCCCATTTGCATGGGGTCAGTTTTTTTCCCTTCCCATTTGCATGAAACTGGGATCTTTTAGTTGTATGATGAGTCAGGCACTAAGGGTTCTTTGTTCAGCATAGTAAGGGATTTAAGTGAAGGAAGGGGATCTTACAAATCATTACCCTGCTTGTTGTTTTTAAAAAGTTTTTAACAGCTTGGCTGGACTACCTGCTTATAAATTGAATCTATAGAAATTTATGCTCTGCTACTCACCACAAGGGGATATTAGACCTGGCCACTTCTCTAGTGCCTAGGAGTCTTCACTTGCAGAGTGACATGTTCGGACAAGACCTGTCATCATTTTCCAAGCCTTGAGAGGAAGCCAAGTCTCTTACCCCCTTAACGTCTCTGCAGTTCACCTCTTGACCCTTACTCTGTCTGTTCAAACTATTTTCCAAAGATCTCATTGTTAAATCCAAGAGAGTTTTTCTGAAGTGGAACTTCTCAGCTCCTCTGCTCTAACCCTTTGAACTTATAGTAAAGGACACTCAAGCCCTAGACGCCCCCCATAGGTAGGTAGAGGTAGAGCCAGGAGTATAATACTCGGTTCTCACTGCTCACTCCTCTGTTGTCCTTACCTATATCCAACTTTCTGTCTATCCCTTATTTCATCCTTTAGCAACTAGCAGTGGAATCATCTGAGTCCTTTCTATTCTTTACTCCAGTGCCCTGTTGCCAGTTTAAGGAGATATAGTCGGTGAACTATAGCACTTAAAAGCCATTTGACTTACTACTACTATGCTACATTCACAGTGGCTCTAGCCTGTCACTCTCAAGATCGCTAACTCTGTCCACGTAGTACTCAGCACTTTGACTGCTTTTCTTTAGCCTTTGGAAGGATGTCACCTTCAACTTAAAAATAAGAGACATTGATGCAGCAACTGAAGCCAAGCATCGACTAGAAGAAAGACAAAGAGCAGAAGCCCGAGAAAGGAAAGAGAAGGAAATTCAGTGGGAGACAAGGGTAAGCTTGCTTTGGGGAGCCTGCCCCAACCTCCCAACTGCTGCCCCCCATACCCTGAGCTGTAACTCACTCATTCAATGAATGCTGAAGCTAAGCACCAAACACTGTTTTAAATTAAATTAGCATAGTGATGAACAGCCCTGGTCCCCACCTGAAGTTCGTTTCAGTGTAATGAGGGGAGAAGACATAAAATAGTTAAGTATATTATAGAAGTATAAAGCAACTGTATAACTGAATTCTTCCCATTTCTCTTACAGTTATTTCATGAAGATGGAGAATGTTGGGTTTATGATGAACCATTACTGAAACGTCTTGGTGCCGCCAAGCATTAGTTGGGAAACGCAGAGTTTATACCTGATGCCCAGGGCAGTAGGCATAGTTAAGCAACACTCTTCCTTTGGGAGAACCTACTCACTCCCTTCTTATTGCAGTGGTTCCTATCTCAGGGATACTGGACTTTCTGATGCAGATGAACAATTAAAACGAGAAAAGCTTCCCCTTTTTCCTCTTCTGTAGCAGTTACAACTTTGACATCAGTCCTGAGAAAAACTTCAGGTTTTGAAAACAAGATATCTGCTCCTTTTTCAAACCCCATGCTTCAAAAAGCATTTATAAATCCCAGTCTCAAACTCTGCATTCTAGTACTGCTGTGGAGATACACATCTGTTTAAGGTCATATAATGTTGGGTTCTATATACATACATATATATATATATATACACACACACGCACACGTATATACCTGATGCCAGATTTTTCATACGTACTCCATCTACTGTAAATACTGGTTCCTCTGAGTTTTAGAAAATCAGTGCGATGTATTACAATCAAGTGTTGGGAAATTTCATGGCCTCACCTACAATAGCTTTTGTTTTGGAATTGCACTATTAAATTGTATCTAACTGGACTACAGTTTAATTATACTCAATGCTTCTAAAGGCTTTATAAAGTAATTTTCCAACCTTTTTTTAAAATGTGTTTCTTTTATTATCTTTATGGTTAAACTTGGAGCCAGTTAATTGCAGCCTTGAACACAGGAGTTAGCTAGCTTTTCACAAGGACTCCCCTGATATAATGGAGAATCCATCTTTTTCCTCACCCTTCCCTTACAGTTGTGTTTAGCCCCCACCATGCTGTTCTCCAAAGTCCTCATTGAACTTTATATAGCACACATAGGGCTCCCAACATTTTATCCAAAAATATTTTATTGCCGTAGAGGTTTGGGAAGACTATTTTTACAGCTCCTCACCCCATGCTGAAACAAAATATAACAAAAGAATGCCACAGCAGCAAATGGCTCATTCTGAAGGGCAATACAGAACTATCTTTATTTAAAAATACATTTAAAAATCAACAGGTATTAGTATTAGCACCTAGCATTTAGGTACTAAGACATCAGTTACATAGGGCCTCACAAACTGCTCCTGCCACCCTGCTAATTCCACTCTGCCAGCTGCTACAGTAATCTTCAGTTTGTTAGTCACAACAGAAGACAGGGTTGGGGAAGGAGTCGATCAGATTCTATGATGTCAGTGCAAATACTCAATGGAAGCCCTAAGGCAGTAGTAGTGTAACTTCATAAAATACACAATGCTTCAGGCCAATGAGACTGTGGTTTATTTGACTATTTTATGGTAGGGGAGAAGGTTAAGTGTTGATGTGAAAGCCCTGATATCAGTAATGGGGATGGTAGAATCTGCCAGCAGAGGAGAGGATGACAGGTGGGTTAGCTGCATCACTTCACAAGAAGAGCTTGAATCCTCACCAGAAGGGGTACCATCCTCTTCCAGTTCGTACTTCCCAGATCCAACAACCTGGATGAGGCCAAAGACATAGCAACCCAAACTCAGTGAATGGTAACTGGGCTATGACAACTCTGGAAAGGACAGAGCTGCAGCCTACTTAACCATACTCACATGAACGCTGAGCATTTTACTTCCCAGTCCTCTGTGTGCCTTGAACCAGTTGACTAGATCTGATTTTGAGAATGACTTCAGTGCTTCAATCTTGCAGAGGGAAGGGTAGAGAGGAAAGAAAGCTATAAAAGGTTAGCAATGCACTCTCTGGAAAGAGTTCTTAACACCCTAGGCAGACCATTTTATTCTTCCAAGTCTCAGCTTACTCCCAAGAGAAGGCTGGAAATAAGCCTCTGTGACACAGACACACCTCAATGTTTCATAGCAAAGATTAACCCTCACAGATAAGCAGAAGAGGGTCGCAGATGGTGTGATTACGGCAGAGCACTATACAGAGCCCAAATCTGTCCCTACTTTAATGTCACCCCTCAGGTACATGGTAACTGTGTACTCTGGCTCGTACGGTAACTATTGAAACGTGAAGAGAACTGTGCCTGTCCTGCTTCTAACAGGAAAACTTGAGTGTCTTAGAGCTTGCTTAAACCTCTTGTTTAATAACCCTTTTGTCTCAGTGTCCCTTGGTAATTCAGCACATAGGGTTATATTATCAGAAAGAGCCCTGGCTTGCAGGACCCAGAGCTCTTTTTCTTGGGTTTTATTACTTTGTGCTAGAAGTTGTCAAAAGACCTGCACCCGGAATCATTAAATCCAGAGGAGGGACTCCATGTTCATAAATAGCAGTTCTTAATTTTCTTTAAGCAGAACACTTTTTTTCCTCCACATACCTTGTAGTGAACCTCAATATAATACAAAAAATGGATTTGCTTTGATTGATTGAAATTAGTGTTGTTGGGTGTGGGATGGGTAGTAAGGATGAGCAGCCTGCTCAGCCACCTGAAGTGCTAGAGCCAGTCTTGGAAACTCAAAGATTTGATTAATCAAGTCAAGGAACAGGCAAGTAAATAATAACCACACGATACTGATTTGCTTGGACCTGCAATTCCTATCAAATCACAAGATCCTGTCAGAGCCGTCAATATGAAAACCATTTTACTACCTCATGGGCAAGGCGGTCGAATAGATACTGCTGTGTCACAACTTCATTCCAGTTCCTGTCCACCTCCTCCCCGAGGTGGGTATCCTCGCACTCCTTCAGCTTGATAAGAGCTGTGACCTGTTTCCACCAAGAAGACCATCAGGCATGGCATCACAGCGGTTCCCTCAGAACACACCGGGCCATTCCCATCTGCTCTGAGGTGACTTGATACAGTCCCTTCCATTGGGACCTGCCGGCATGATGGGGAAGGATGAAACTAGGACAAATTAAGGTGGGGCTACAAAGCTCAAAAACCGGACAGCACACAGCACTAAGACTGATGTGTAGTCTTGAGGGCTGTGGGGCCAAGGAACCAAAGACCAAAGAAAACAGTTACCTGGGTGTTAAATGCGTCATCAGTGAGGTTCTCAATCTTCTCCTCAAAGCTACAAAGAAACTCTTCTATTTTCTTATCAACAACTTCAGAACTGAAACAAAACATCTTCAATTAAAAGTCATCAGAGACCTGGTCTCAAGCAGAAGGCAATGGAGAGATTTAGAGTCAGGGTATGTTTTCAGGGAAGCGACTGAAGTCTACTCTTCCCAGACCTTAATACTCTCCCCTGAGTTAAAGGAAGAGTAAAGAACAGGGAAGAACCTACCCTACCTGCCTCTCCAGCCCATTTCCTGAAATCCTCAGTACCGAAGCAGTGAAGCCTTGCCTGACACCCCGAAGCAGAGAGCCCAAGGCCCTGGCCTTGCTTTAGCATGAATGCCAGGTGAGGCGCCTCTGCCGTGCTTGTCCTCAGCTCTGCCCAGAGACATGGGCAAGCCATGCACAGTGGCTACAGGACTTGGGAGGCAAACCTCACAGGACAACTGGAACCACTGATGAGTCCTGGATAAGGCCGTTTGTGAACTGGCCTCCAACCCACATCCCCTGCAGCTGTAACCAAATGAAGCAAACCCTGTGGTCAAGTTACCTGAGGTTTAATGAGCACCTGCAGCTCCTACTCTCTTTGCCAAGAACAGTAGCAGTTGGCCCCACCTACTCACTTGTACTTAGTTGCCTGAGTCCCCACAGTGACGGAGAATCCTAGGATTCCAGATGTGTTCCTGCAGGTAGGGTAGACATGGTACCTATAGCCAGAGTGAGAAGATCTATGAGTGAAAAGCTCAAGTGGTCATCTGGGCCCTGGCCTCAGAGGTGCTAAAGATGAGTGCGAAGGATATCTGCATATCCTTCCTGGACCTGGAGATCCTGAAAGAATATCCATAAATATGTATGCACCTGTTTCATTCTCAGGTTAGGGCATCCACCCCTTATCTTGAGGATCATAGGCTAGCTTTTGCTCTTGCTAATCCTGAAATCTGACCAACTGAGAACCTGATCACTGTCCAAGATGCAGATTCCAAAAGCTTTGACCAGTAGGTATGACTAAGGCATGGAAGGACCCGGAGCTCTGAGGGTAGTCAGGGTAGCTGACAAACCTCAGTCTACATGTAAGCCCCAGACCCTTACTTGAGCTCAGTGCTTTTGCCAGCCGACTTACCCAAGGGTCTGCTTGGTTCGAAGGAAGTCGAAACAAGGCTCTTCCATGTGCATCTGTAATTCAACATACTACCCATCAGCCCAACTCTCCCTGGCAGAGAAACCTGCATTTCTTCCCCCAGAAGTGTTCCACGTATCCCCAAAGTCCACCCTCCCTTACTGCCTTTTTCCTAAATTGCCCAGGGCCCCTGTCCATACACACCATCCCACCTACCAATCACACATCTCTGACCACTCCCCAAGCTCCTAGCACCCAGGCAGAAAAACCCATTCTCATGGTGGGTCAGGGGCTTCTGAACACCTTGACTCTCCTTTATACAACTTACCACAAGCAGCTCCATAAGAGTGTATTCTTTCAGACTCCTGGTACCTGACTGAGAGGAGAAATTAGACCAACTGAAAACCAGTGGCTTTCAGGTTTTTAATGATCCAGCTATTCTTGGCAATCATTCATTCAGGCATTCTTCCCCCAAGTGATCACACCCTCTACTGCCAAAATTTCCACAGTTCTGTTTATGCGTCTGCCTTTCACTATACTGAAGGTCTGGTCTGTGACAGCAGGAATATGATCGTTTGTATTCTCAGCCCTAGCACAGAACTGCACACAGACATGGAGGTGAATCCAATAATCCCTAACCTGCTACCTCCTGGCCAAAGGACCCAGAAGACATGACCTAAAATCAAGTACTTGGCAGTTCAAGGCCCTATGGAGGAAATATCTGGGGATCAGTGAAGGGTATCTAGACCTATCCCTCAGAGGGAGAGAGATGAACTGCAGCCACACAGCAACACACACCTGTTGATAAGAAAAATGCCTAAGAGACAGATGCCACACTGGAAGACCATATCCTGGATGTCCTGGAGACTGGCAAAATAATGCTGCTCAAAAGCAAGGGCAGGAGGCCAACAAACGGGATGTTGCTAGTGCGTCCCTCAGTTGGTTCTTCCGTCTCTTCTGACACAGACGCATTCCTATTCCTTCCAACCTCGCCAGAGGAAGAGACTAAAGCCTGTGTGCTCTTGCAAGCCCTGTTTAGTTAGCAACGGAGATTCCCTGTTTGACTCTAAAAGAACTGCAACAAAACCAGTCAAAATTCTATCAGGGCTGTTCAAAATGCTCTCTGGAAAGAGGGAAGTGGTTCCCTAAAGGAAGCAGTAGGTATCAGAAGTTAGTGCTAAGAGGTGATCAAATAGAAAGCACCTCAACAGACAGGCCTTACAATATGAATCTGCCTAAAACTAGGAAGTACTACTATGGGTTTTGAGCAGTCAGAAGCACTGGAAATGTGGACAAGGCTAAGCAAGGCCAGACCATATCATTAATGAAGTTTGGTCATTTCAGCTTCAACTAAGTTGAGAACCTGGAAAAAAACTCCAAGAAAACCCCACAAAAAACCCCAAAAAACTTGCAGAAAAAAAACAGCCAGAGGGAAACCAGTTCTGCAGACAAGCCAACCTCACCTCTAGGGCAAGACTCAGGCCCAGGGCCAGAAACACAGTAAAAGGATAAGGTGATAATCAGGCTATGCAGACCCGCCCAAAGCCCAGACCAGGGATCTTCATAGGGTCTGACAGAGAAATGGCTCCCTCATGTGGAGAACTCAGGTCCACAGCAGAACTTAGTGGAGGAGTCCCAGAGTTCAGGACCTTGGAGATCAGTCTGGACAGGTGGGACTACCCACAGGCTAAAGTAGGCTATGGGCCAGCTAAGATTGTTGCAGAGCTCTTCCTTATTTGAGTCAGCTGGCAGGACCTCAGGTAATTAAGGGACTTGACCTCAGATTCATCATCCATAACATATAGGTGATAATCCTTTCTCCTAGGAGCTCCGAAACCTTCAATTATGACTCTGACAGTAATTCTTTTGCTATATATTGACTGCTTGGCTATGTTTACTTTGGTCTTTTTAAAACTGCCCTTTTAGCAAATGTCCTCCTACTGCTTGGGGTTCTATCAGTAAATTGTTCTATCAGGAGTGTGTAGAAATTTCCAGCCACACTTCAGTCTGTCCCTCTGGACTAGTGGTTGGGTGATTAATGAAGCACTGTGATTGAAAAAGGATCCATTTCACTGACAGGAGCAATTTTTAAATGCAGATTGCTTTAAGAGGCCAGTGACCCTGAGCATAAAACAACAGAGATAACTAACTGCAGAAAGGCCTTGGAGGTACAGGGACAGTATTCCCAGGTACTCTGTATCTTCCACCAGGGCTTAGTGCCCCTAAGGTGCTTAGCTGTGAGGACAGCTGAGTGGAAAGGGACCAACTGACCTGGTAGTACACAGTGACTTCAGAGTTGGCATCCCCCTTGTTTAGAGCTCTCACTTTGCATATGTGGTGGCCCCTGGGCAGCTCTACCACCTGGAACTGCACCGGCATCTCCTGCCCCAGAGGCGTGAAGTTCAGCTTGCTGCAAAAGAGTCAGTGTGGGTCACTGAGGCAGTGCCTTCATCCTCCTACCCCAACCAAACACTGAAGAAGGGGTCAGGCCTTCCACAGACCCTTCTGAATTGCTTTGCTTACATAACTATCCTCAAGAAAACCTAGCACAAAAAGCTTCTCCATTGTGGATTTAGTAACAATTGAGTTGTGGCTTGAGGCCCTCCTGCTGGTAAGGACACAATTCCTACAGAGAAAAAAATACTCACTCAACAACATATTTCAGGAAGTCCATAGATTCCTAGGAGGCAAAAGAGGAGAAAACAATTATATCAGGCTCTTCTGGTTTTGATTTCTTCCAGAACCAGTATCAATATTCTGACTGACTGAGAAGCCCTGGATAACATTAGGAAAGCAGATAATAGTCTGCCACCCAAAATGCTAGGCAAGTCATTCATAGACTGGATGCATCAGTCACGGATCTGATGTGTCTACTGAATGCTCTTCTGGTCTCCCAAGGCCCTCTGTTTACCTGTACACTGTGATGCTTTCCCCACTGGATCAAACATAATTGTTCGGTTTACCCCCCTAAGTCTGTGCCTGTATGACAGCTGCAGCTGTGAGAAAGCTAATACACAGCAGAGCACAGAGTAACAGAGTAACATAAACACTGAATAAATGCATCCCTTCCCCTCTCCAGACTTCTGTTCTTTAAAATGAGAGAGAAGTGGAGGGGTCAGCTCATCTCCACAGTTACCTGGAGCAATTCATGGTACAAAGTTCTCTGGACCAAAAGGACCTCTACCCAGTACTCCACTGTGCTCAGAAAGGCAGGTAGCTATTCCTACTATTTTCTGTGTGGGTTGAAGCTTTTAAACTTCTGTGTGTAGGCCAGAGGCGAAGGCTGGTTTTGGGGTTGGGGGAAAGACAGAAAGAAAGTGGGAAGGACAGCAGCCCATCTCAAGAGTGGCCATTTATATATCCCATCAAAGGGCCAGCCCTGAGAAACTGGGAGGCTATGCAGGAGATGGTCAACAGCCAGACATTTGAGGGAGAGTCCCAAATAAGCACTCTTGACTGGAAGAGGCCTCGGAGAGTCACAAGGTTCCACAGACACATCCAACGCACTGTGTTATCAGAACAAACCCCTCATCTGGCCCCAAACCTACTATTCCTACTCCTCGGCCAACCCGCTGGTTCAAGCAAGAAATTTGGACATGTTCCTAGACCCCTCCCTCTCCCTCACACCCACACCCAGTCACTGAGTTGTGGCCATCCTCTCTATACCTCATCACTTCTAAGGCACTTTTTTTTCACGTATTTTGCCTAACCTCAGAGTTTTTATTGTGGCAGAAACAGATAGTTTACCATCTTGACCATTTTTAAGGGCACAGTTCCAAACTGTTACATATATGCACACTGTGAAACTGAACGCCAGAACTTTTTCATCTGCAAAACTGAAAACTCTATACTCATAAAACAACTCCCCTTTTTCCCTCCACCAACCCACGGTAACCACCATTCTACTTTCAGTCTCTGTGCCTTTGACTACTCTACACACCTCATACAGTGGAATCACACTTCATGTCAACTTTTGTAACAGCCTCATAACTGGTCTCTGGATTTTCTTAATGACAAATTCTTTTTTGAATCCTTCAGTGATTCTACATCTACTACAGGATAAAGGCCAAGATCCTCAGCTTGACTTACTAGCCTGACATGGAATTTCTGCCTAAGTATGTGAATGTGTGTGTGTTTATATCCCTCACCACTTCCCACCTCCCATTTTAATCTCTTAAATTAAACTGTGGTTTCCAGTCTTCAACAAACATCACCAACACCGAATGTTTACCGAGCCCATTCACTCGGTGTCCTGTTACCAGCGGTCTCCTTCATAACAAAGTCTTGCCCATATTGTAGGGGCCGTGCTGTGACAAGGCCAAAACTACTGAGCTTCCCCTTTAAGCAAGAACTAAAGCAATTCCAGAGCCCACATCAGCATTCAGACCTGGCCGGTAGCAACAGGGCACTTCACACTCACTGTGCTTGTGACATTTCCTTGCACCAAGCCTTCAACAAAAAGCTGGGATTTGAATTCTTTGACAAAGCTCAGCAGAGACTCAAGGGAAAGGCCATCCATCAAGGCTCGGTACTTGTCAATCATAGACCAACGGGCATATTCCAGGATTAAAAGCCGCACATCTCTGTACAGAGGACAGAAAATGAAGTTTCGTTTTAAGAAATGACTCTTGAGGGTAAAGATTTGGTTAAGCTTCTATAGATGATATATTCCCAAGGAGAGATAATTTGTATCACAACTTAAGATAGGGAAACAATGTCATAATCATCAAAAAGCATTTAAAATTGCATATACAAATTTATACATAGATCTGCTCACTGGTACAACTCACCTCAGTTGCAAAGTAAAATATTTCTCGTAAGTTGCCAGATGAGTCACATGCCAATTTAGAATTATTACTATTTTGATGTGAAACCTTACTAACATTTTGTTAATTATTGGGGGTCACCATTATGGATATCTATTACTGCAATGACAGTAGAGTACAGGTAGTGGTTCCAGGTCAGAATCAAGACTAACCCCTACCCTTCAACCCCTTCCCCACCTCCCCACACTAAATTGCTTGAAGTTGGCAAGTTAACTAACATCTGTGATTTAATTTATTTATTTGTAAAATAGAAATAATAATGGCTACTGTTATAGGGGTTTGGTGAGAATTAAATAAAACAAATATATGTGAAGTTCTTAGATCTAGCACATTAACAAATCTTCAATATAGATACTCTAATTTACCACATTTTAATAAAGTAGTATTGAGGAGTTAACTGATACACAAGGCTATTTTTCATCAGATCAATAGTTGGAGACAACTCTCCAACTTTTACTTGGTTATTAGTTTTTGTGACCACATGTTCAATTATTACATCTCTGATTCTTAACTGTTTGTTCCTTCCCATGCTTTTGCTCATTATAACTGTCAAAATCAGGGCTTCTAATAAAGTTGTGCTATTTTTTTACCATTTATCGATGCCCAACAAGGAGGTCAAGCAGGGGCTTACAAGGCATGTGCACAAAGGGCTGTGTCTGCTCAAAAGGGACTTTTCTCTCCCTCCCACCTGCTGAAAGAGTACCAAGGAGGTACTTTCTTCTGGCTCACACAAAGGTACTCAATAGGCTACCATTAGCCCCAAACAAAAGCAGGCTCTGAAGAAAGGCCCAAGAAGGTTGCCTATTAGTGAGGGAAGCCTTAGTATATAGACTGTCCAGAAGCCTTTTCGCTCTCTTCTGGAAACTTGGTTGAATTCTAGATAGTTGCAGTTGCCACTTAAATGATGTGTTAAGCAATTTAACTCAGCTACTTATCACAATATCCAAGACACTAAAAATCACCAGTAATAAATTTTGGGATACACTTGTGACAAAGCCAGCACTTCTTTAACTGTCATTTACTTACAAACTGGGAAAAACACCCCTTTTTACCTTTAACTTCTAATTAAGTACAAAGGCTGCTTTCAGCCTACTCACAAGCAGCTACTTAAACTGTTTTCCTAAACCACAGCACAACTCTAATGTGTGAAAATAAGCACTGAAACTATAGCCTCATTCCCCACACTAACCCTCAAAAGGAAAATACTTTCAGGCCTTCAAATTATAAGCTGATCTTAAGTATACCCACTTGGCCAGAGTCTCAGGCTTGATAAGGATGTTAAAGTAGGTCTTCTTCAACTGCTCAGTTATCATTGTAAAGACAGCTGGTGTGGAACTAAACTCTGCTAAGTAGTCAATAATGAGCTGAAACAGTAGCTGAAAAGAAAAGAAAGAAGAACTTTTAAGTGGAGAAACATGAAAATCCACTAAATTTTAGGAAAGGGAATGACTTGTTTTTTTTTCAGGAGCCCAGCATGGTAGTAGGCATTGTGGGAGATAAAAGAGAAGTACTGATGATTCAAATACTATCTTCAGGGGCTAACATCCTTAATAATTGTTACATTTGGAGCAATGATTCCCTTTTTTTTTTGTAGTTTTCCATAGATGTTCTTAAAACATTTTTCTTTCCAAATGAGTTTAAAAATAATTTTATCTAGCATCCCTACTGCCCCTAAATGTGACTTTAATTGGGAGGATATTATATTTGTATATTAATTCTATAAGGAATAACTTTCTATCAAGCAGTCCTGCCCAGAAACATGATAAGTCTCTCCCTTCTTTAAAATTTTTTTTATATGCTTCAGTAAACTTCACAGTTTTCTTTAGATAGGGTCTGTACTTTTTTATTTATTCCTAGGTATTTTATTGTTTACTCCATATTATAAATGAATGATTTTTTCCATCCATTTCTGAGTGGTTATTGCTACTATAGCAAAAAGAGCCACTGATTTTGACATACTGATCTTGTGATCAGCCATATCCTGTTATTTTTTAAATTTAGCAATATCTTAGCTTCCTAAGAATTTAATCACATCATCTACAAAAACAAAACAAAACAAAAAACCCTTTTCTTTTCCAAGTGTTTTTATTTTCATTTATTAATGTAGTAGCCAGAACCTCTAAAATAATGCTGAATAACAGAGGTGACTGTAGGTGTCACAGCCTGGCTTATTCCTAGCTTTAATGTTCAACATTTCATGAGTTACTGTAATATTTGCTGTTACTGTTTTTTAACTAAGGTTTTTTTATTGTGTTTAAGTAATTTCTCTCCGTACCTACTTATTAGGAATGCCCTAATTTATTGGATGATTTTCTTTTTTGGTCATTTATCACCGTGTTAATACAGTGTTTCTCATTTGACCTGTGTTATGATGACTTATGTTCATTAGCTTCCTAACAAGGAACAATCAACCCTCTGCATTCCTGGCACCTGAACATGGTGAATTACTCCTTTTGTTAATATTGCTGCATTTAATTTTCAAAGTTTTAGAATGTTTTCATCTATATTTTATAGGTGAAACTAGTCTCTAGTTTTTCTCATATATTAAAGTAGCAGGTTTTAATATTAAGGCTAGGTGAGCTTCATAAAATGAAGAACCTCAAATACTTTTCTATGGTTTGTATTTTTAAAAACATTACCTCCCAAATGATAGCCACTGTATTAGGTTTTAATCTGTTTGGTTCTTAAGTTACATTCTATTTATAAGGCCTCTGAAGGTTGACAAAAGTAAAATACTCCATGGTGTCTCCTCCTAAAACCAATCTTTGTTCCCTGTGATGAGTGACTTCTCTAGGGTCTTTGCTAAGATGTGGAGGCTATCTCCTCTAAGCACGGTTCTAACTTCTGCCAGGCCCCTTCCTCCATATTTTTTCTTGTATGAACCCAGTTTCACAAATGTTAAAATATATGTTCTACCCAAGAAATCAAGATATAAAATTTATTGTTGGGTACATTATATTACCTGGTATTTGATGGTCTAACCCTCTTAGCTAGCATCCCATATTATTTCTTTCTCTGTTTACAAAATTTTTGACAAAATGACCCTGAAACACATTCCTTAAACAAAAGATAATAACAAGATACAGACCAGTTTTTATAGGCTCATAAACTTGGAAGGAAAACAAAACACATATACTTGAAACAAAGAGACAGAATGAAAGAAGAGACAGAAAGGACACACACATTTGAGTTCTACTCCATTTCAGGCAATGGGCTTTAAATCTGTTACTACTGCACAGTAGGAAGTCAAGTTCAGACGAGTCCTAGATGCTGGTCCTGACGGCAGAGAAGCTGACAGAAAAGGCTAGTGATATGAAGCCTGGACACAGGCTGTGTTATATGCATTGCCAAGCAATTAATGAATATACATCGCTCTTATGTGTGGCCAAAGTTAGAATAGCTGTCATCAGCCAAGAAAACACGATAAATCCATATTAATAATTTCTTTCTATGTACACCACCCATGCACAAGCCTCTATGCTTGGCGTCACAGTGGCAACAAACATAAAAATGAAGTTCTAAAGCTCTCTATGAAGAAAACAGAGTATTTGTACTTACAGGTAGTTTGTGGTTGAATCCTTTCACTCGAATAATTAAACCATGTTCTCCAGCTACCAGCTTATACTCCAGCTGTGCCACATCTGCTTCATAAGCTGGTTCCGCAAGGTTATGGGTAAGGATATTGACAAAGATATCAAAGAGGACCACACTGAGAGTATAAAATGTAAATAGGGTCATTAATTGGCAAGAAAGAGACATGGATATATTTGCTTTGATTTAGAGTAAGAACACATTTAGAAATGTGTTAATTCACTAATCCAGAATGTGAAACTGTATACTAATTGAGCCATAGATAATACAGCTCACCCAGGACTCAGTTTCCCAGGGGCATTATACAACTCCTCCTTTCAGCAGTGCTTTCCGATCCTTGTCATGTCAAGCACATGCAGAGAACGATAATATTTATATTGCATGATGGGATAAGTGTAAAAGGCATCAAAGACAACTGGCCTAAAGGCTCTGGCTATACCTATGGCCTAGGTTTTCTGATCGACACATTAAAAATCTGAGGGAACGGAGGAGGGCAATGCATTTTTTAAGAGGATATTAATAAATGTGAGTGCTACTTGTCATTTTAAGGTTGGCTTTTACAGTTCAAGTGGCAAAGGAAAGGAAGAAGTACACTCACATTTCCTTAGCACCTCCCTAGGTTTCAGGCACATTTTAGGCTCTCTGACCTCCCACAGTGCAACTATCAACACATATGTAATTTACTGAGAACAAAACGTAATCAGATTCCTTAGCAGTACCTAAATATAGGGCCAAAAGATTCATTAGTCCTTATTAGAGACTGGAAGCTAACCCAAACTCATCTCTAAGGAGCTTTTCAATCCAGTAGTTCTACAACTAGCCTAAACGCTCAGTCTGTTTTACAAACGGAGAGGGAGCAGCCACATTCCATTTCAATGTTACTATCGATACAAATAATTTGTTTTGGGCACAGAACAAATACATAAATCAGTAGCACAGCTCAAGTACCGACAGAGAAAATGATAGAGTGATTCAGAATGAAACAAAAAATATTTCAATAATAAAAAAATATTTTCCAGAAGAGGATGATTGCTTACTTTGCTGCAGATTTCTGTATCAAAGGTGAGATCAGATGAAAACGTATATATGCTGAAAGAAAAAAAGACCAAAAGTAAGAAAATTCAGGCCAGAGGCCTCAAATATTTTATACATCTGCTATTTTCCCCTCATATTATATATATATATATATATATATATATTTTTTTTTTACAAATTCTGAAAACAAAACATATTAATCCTTAAATTCTAATTATTCTTAAGGGTCCTTTAAAAAGTGATTATTTACCATTCTACATAGTGTCCATAGGGCACACTTTAGTCTACAGAACACCAGATATATAGAGAGATGCACAGAGAAATCTATGAACACTCATATTCATCAACAGCTTTGGTCAGGAAAAATGTTTATAGCATATATGTCAGGAACATTAAGGAAACAATCCAAATGTTCACAGGAAATTATAGCAGACCCTTCCTAAAGAAGCCGAATAAATGTTAACAGTTTTAGAAACTCTTACAAGCTAGCTATTTAAGGAACACCTTCACAGTGAACTCAAGAATCCTTCAGAGATAAAGTATGCTTGTGTTGAGTTAGGAATATGAGTTAAATGGCCACCAAGAGCACTCAGCCTTTGATTCCAAGTTGCTTCTGTAAGTTCCTATGCTATGCCGAGGAACAGAAATAAAGGCAACACAGTTTGGGCTAACACACTGAAGCCAAGAACTTTGGTGTTTAACTGTATACTGTGCTTCCTTTATGCTAAAGAACAAAATGGTAGAGGGAAACAGATGGAAGATATTTTACATTTGTAATGCTAGACTGTATCTATTGTGCCTAAGAATAATTTCCTTCAGCATACTCTTTTCTCTTTTTAAAAATAATGCTCAAAAAATACCACCTGTTCCCTAAGATAGCTAAACACCTGGATCTGCTTTCATTTAGCTGAGAGGAAAATCCCTGAAAATAACTTCATTTTAGGCTTGAATCTTTATTTCCTGGAATCTGTAATGTCTACAAGATTTTTGTGATAGCACAAGAGCATGGTACAGATTGGATAGATAAGCCTAGGAAAGGCCTTCAAGTGGAAGAGGAAGGAGAAAGGGAGGTAGGTGACAGGGAGGCAGGGAAAAAAGGTTGCTATGAAGTAGAGAAAGAGTTGCTATACTTGTCTCATTCCTTTTTGGGAGGGAAACATTTTACCTTTAGGGATTTTGAATTTGTTGTCTTTCTTATACCACAGGCAACCTTGTGGCGTGTTCACAATTTTAACAGGGTATTCTGTCTCAGGGCAGTCAAAAGCCTTCAACATGAAGTCCGTTGCTAACAAAAGAAAAGAGTATAATTCATTCATTCAGGTATTTCAATAGGATTTCCAGCAATCTGTTCTTGGTTTCAGAAATCTAATTAATTTTCTCTTTGTGGCAAAAATAAGCCAAATTCAAATGCTGGAGTGCAGTAAATTAGACAATACTGAAAACGAAATTCTCTTGGCCTAAACTAACTGAACTCTGAAGATCTGTAATTTCCCAAGGGTTGATTCTGAATCTCTCCACATTCTGCATCAATCCCTTTCTCAAAAGACAATCTTAACTGTGAGAGGAAATTCTGGTCAGGACAGTTGTATAAATGAATTTACAAATGAATCCATTATGGAACAAGAATATTTTCTACCAACTTTATGGATGTTTCAAAGCTCACAAAATAGTTCTGCTCAAACAAAGTCAAACACGTCCTCTAAGTTAATGAAAATATAAACTGTTTCATCAATATGCAGGTGAGAAAGAGCTACTTTAAGAAAAACTTAAGAACAAAAAAAGTACTTGCTATATTTATTATAAAGAACTGGGTTGTTTAGATACTTAAAGAGTTCAAGATATTGAACTGAATTGTCTAAAATATGTAAGACGTTTTTTAAAAAGGCTTTCGTTTCCTAATTGAGGTTAGATTCACATAACATATAATTAACTGTTTTACAGTGAACAATTCAGGGACATTTAGTATACTCACAATGTTGTGCAACCACCACTTCCATAGTTCTGAAACATTTTCATCACCCCAAAAGGAAACTCCCATACCTAGTTAAGCAGTCACTCCCCATTAACCACACCCCCAGCACTAAGAACCATCACCTGTGTCGTATCTCTATGGATTTACCTATTCTGGATATTTCATACACATGGAATCACATATTATGTGACCCCCCTCTTTCAGCAAATGTTTTCAAGGTTGGCCCATGTTGTAGCATGACTAATACTCCATCATATATATATACTACAATTTGTTTAACCATTCATACACTGATGGACATTTGGGCTGTTTCCACATTTTGGCTATTGTGAATAATGCTGCTATGAACATGCATGTACAGGTATTTATTTGAGTCCCTGTTTTCAATGCTTTTGGGTATATACCTAGGAGGTGAATTGCTGGGGAAAATGGTGTTCTGAGTAAATTAGTTATATACAACAGTGCATAAGTTTGACCTAGACCAGTGTTTCTCACAATTAAAAATGTTTTCCATTGCAAGCTAGTAGTCAGATACACATAAATACCTATCTGGAAAAGAAGTTCTTGAAATAATACCCTTTTTTTATGCAATGAAACATTTTCCTATTTTCCATTTCAATTAATTTTTTTAAAGCTTTCATAATTCATTACACTGACCTCACAACCCATTACACTGATTTCACAGCCCTCTAATGGGTTGCAACCTATAATTTGAAAAACACTTGAACAACCAGACAAGATAATGGCAGTTCCTATAGAGACTGCTACGAAAGGAATGGCTATGAAATATAAGAAAAAAAAAGTGCTTCCGAGAGTCCCAAGGTCTGTGTTTAGGTACTGTTTCCTCTGTTCACCAACTGAATAGTCTAAGACAGGTCACTTTGCTTTTTAGGCTTCAGTTTTCTCATTTGGACAAGTAAACAGTAATGCCTACTCCAGAGCATTACTGGGAAACTCAAATATGAATCTAAATGATACTCTGTGAAATGTAGTGTACTTTACAAGTGCTATTAGTTTTTTATCAATATAGTACATGGATGGATTATGTATAATGATTGCTATTTCACTAACCTATGTACTTGTTTTCAGCTGGAAGATGAAGATCTGGATTTAATTCAAAATTAGTCTTCCACAGTTCAGCCCAAGAGCTTTCAACATCTGCAGTGATGTAAAACAATTTATTCAATAAATAATGCAATGTTCAGAATTCTCCTAGTAACAATCTAGTCAACAACTGGCCTTCACAAATCAATTCTCCTTTTTTAGGAAAACTGTAAGTGACATATCCAGGCATTGTAGATACTTGCTACTCCAAGTGTGGTCTCAGCAGCACTGGTATCACCTGAGAGCTTATTTGAAATACAGAATCTCAGGCCCTACCCCAGAGCTACTGAATAAGAGCATGTACTTTAATAAGATCTCCATTGACACATGCACACTGAAGTTTCAGAAGTACTTTTCTAAGAACAGTCAAAACTCTACCCCCCAAAACAGGGTTTGTTCACTAGATAATAAATATAAACATAGCATAAAATGATTTCTTGCAAAGTAGTATGAAAAAGTTTCATTTCAAAGTAAACTTCTAAAAAATGATATACTTTTTTCCCACAGAAACCATCAGACAAATTATTAAGGACTAAAAATTCCCAAGTGAGTCCAACATGCCTAAATGTAGAACAGTTGTTAAAATACTTTACCTTCCATACTATACTGAGTCCCAAACCATTTCTCCTTGAGGTCACATTTTCCTTCATTAGCACCAGACAGCAGAACGAGATTTGCTTTTTGAGGAACTAGCTGATTAAGGGCTTCAGCAATGACCTAATTTGGGGGATGGGGGGGACAGGGAGACACACATAGCAACTTTAACCAAATATATTTGTTAAAAAGTTAAAACCACATTATGTGTGACAACCCCAAGATCCTAGCATCTAGATGCTCATGAAACTACCTATAGTCCATGACCACCTTAATTTACAAACTTTCATTCCTCTATCAATTTTTTCAATGTTTCCTGATAATGCTATAAACAGTGCTCATCTCAAATCCTACAGAGTAATAACAGTATTAGCAGCAGAAAACAGCTATCATTTACTATGCTTTTACCATGTTCAAGATAGTGTTTAACATGTTATTTCATTTAATCCTAAAAACAACCTTAAGGTATACCCAGTTTATAGAATACTTGGCCTCAGAGGTTAAAGGTTAAGTAGTTTGCTCAGGTTAAATAATACGTGATCTGCAAAGAACAACACAACTAGAAGTAGCAAAAATGAAGTTCTAACCAAGTTTGTACATGATTCTAAAGACTATGCTCTTAACCACTAGTTACTATACCACATCTCATACCCAAGAATCAATACAATAATCCTAGTATAGGGACTCTTTCAATAAGGACCATGATAAAGACTAAATGCAAGATTTTGTGAGTTAGATTTGAGACCCTAAATACCATTTAAACACCATTTCTTTGAGAAAAAACAGTAAATGGTGGTTCAGAAAAAAACAAAAACACTTGGACCCCTGGCACAACCATCCTAGGGAGATGACAAGTATGTGCAGCTGCTGCTCTTACTTTCCCCCGCCCTCTTTACAATTAGTAGTTTTGGAATACACTGTATCAGAGTTGCTCAACCTTGGCATTGCTGACGTCCTGAGCTGGGTAATTCTTGTTGCCGGGTGCCACCTTTTGCACTGTAGGATGTATAGCTGCATCTCTGGCTTCTGCCCAGTAGATGCCAAGAGCCCCTTCCCCCAACTCCCTCCATTTGTGACAACTCAAATGTCTCCAGACACTGACAAACAGCCCCTGTAGGCAACATCACACCTGGTTGAGAACTGTACACTATATGGAACAAAATGACTTCTTATTCCCCAGTAGTAGTGGAGGGAAGACACTGACAAACGATTTTATGTATGTAATATTACCTATGAGTCATATGTTTCAAATTCAGAGAATCTTATATTTTTCTTGTAAATATTTTCAAATAATTACGATTTGTCTTGTCTCCAATTAAATAAAAAGGTAAGTTAAACAAATCTCTAAGTATGCTTAGCAGCTGAAGCATAGAATTTTTAGGATCCACTTTAACTATTTTAATAAATGTTTCAACACTTGAAAAATAGTGAGAATAGTACTTAAGAGGAGGACTTGATTTTTCTCCTCATATTAAAACATAACCTATATCCAAGAATCATGAAAAACTATCCACAAAACTTTTGATACATCTTCTGTATAAATAAACAAAAAAATTGACTAAATATAACCAAGTTTTCTCCATTCTCACAGTTTTAAGCATATCTATGTACTTTCTCACCCTCTTCTTTCTCTAAAAGTAAGTTTAGAAATGGAAACCTCCTTACTTCTGGCTTGTATTCAAAAAGAAGCTGATCTCCAGTGAGAAAGTCCTGCAGTGGGTACAGCTGCATGTTTTCACACATGTTTTCCACATACTCAACTGGATCTGTCTGTAAAGAGGTAAAATTATTTCACACCAGAAACTCCCTATTATTATCCTTAATTTGCCACAAAATACAAATACTTTTTCTCCTTTTCAAACAATGAAACCAAAACATCTGAACAGATATAATCGCAACTTAAGAATCTGAGCTCAGGATTCTAAGAAAATTTAGCCACAGCACCCCTCCAATCTCCCATCCTTAGCCCTGCACAACACACTAGGCTGTAATCATGTCGCAGACTCTTCACGAGAGAAATTACAACGCTGAACTGTACATGTTTGTTTACATGTCACGTGCCCCACATGACTATGAGGTTCCTAAAGACAGAGTCTTCATCATTTTATCAGAACACTGCCACCTAAAAATTATTTGTAGACATGAATCAAATCAATATGAAATCAAACTGTAAGTTAATCAGTACATTATCTCAATTTTAAACTAAGAGACCACAAGCCCTCTAACCTCTGAAATGGAAATAACTTTTCCAGAGGAAAACAATCAACTCAAGTATTATTGAGCACCCAGATGAAGAGAATCTTAAAACTGTCAAGTCTTTCAGGTACCAAGTGGTTCTATTCCCACATTTTACAAGGACTAAATATACTCAGATTAATTGGTGACTTGCCCAAGGTCACACAGTGAGTGCACAATGACAGGCAGAGTAGACATTAGAACTCAGGCCTCTGAATGTAGCAGTGAATACTCTTTCCAAAATACCACACTGTCCAGTCCCTTACTAGACAATGTGGGTGTTCTCCCATCTAATGGAAGACAGGATACAAGTGAAGGTTACTGCATTCATGGAGAAGAAGAGAGACACACATACATCAAACTAGAGACCAAAGATACATGTTATCTAATACATTAGCACATAAAAACAGAGTAAGAAAAAATTAAGAAAAGATTCATTGTTAGCTTTTTTGGTCCCACTTCAGGAAACATTCCTGAATCATCAAGTTGAAAGCTAAAGTGCTATTATTGTTTAATGATAAATTAAACTCCTACTCTGTTCAAATTTTTTTAGTTATTTTCACCAGTTACTTATTTGTAAGTTAACTGCTCTAATCAGTATGCTACAAAACTCAGTGAATCAAAAATATTTCTTGTAATATTTTAAATGATGTACTAAAAATTGAAGGAATAGCTTTTGCTTCCGTAATGAAGAAAATACCGATTATATTGTGAGGGTGAAATAGAGTAATGAATTCTAAAAAAAAAAAAATTCCTATGAAAATACGCTAAGGTCTCTAAAAGCAGATCTTTGGTGCCAAGACAATGGAGAAAGTACCAGGAAAAACACTAAAATGCTATCTTTCAATTTCTTTAAAGACATAATTCATATACCATAAAATTCACACTTTTAAAGTGTAAAATTATTTAAGATGTAATAAAAATAAAATGTACACCAAAAAAACCCAAATAATTTGATTAAAAATGGGTGGAAGAACTCAACAGACATTTTTCCAAAGAAGAAGTACAGTTGGCCAACAGATTAATATGCCCCACATCATTCATCATCAGGGAAATGAAAATAAAAACCATGAGATATCACCTCACACCAGTTAGAACGGCTTCTATCCAAAAGACAAGAAATAACAAGTGTTGGACAGGATGAGGAGAAAAGGCAACCCTCCTACACTGTTGGTGGAGGTGTAAACTGGTGCAGTATGGAGGTTCCTCAAAAAACTAAAAATAGAAATACGATTTGACCCAGGAATTCTACTTTGAGGAATTTACCAAAAGAAAAAATCCCTGACTCAAAGAGATATATGCACCCCTGTTAATTGCTGCATTATTTACAATACCTAAGATATGGAAGCAAGCGAAGTGCCAGCAATAGATGAAATGGATAAAGAAGATGTGGTACATATACACAGTGGAATATTATCCATCAATAAAAAAGAAAGAATTCCTGCCATTTTTTGACAATACAGATAGACCCAGACAGAGGGTATTATGCTAAGTGAAATAAGACAGGCAGAGAAAGACAACCATATGAGTTCACTTATTTGTGGAATATAAAAACAAAACAAAATGAACAAAATAGCAGTAAACTCATAGACCTTGAGAAGTGACTGGTGGGTACTGTGGGGGAGGGGTTGGGGAGGAGGAGGGAAATAAAAGGGCACAAAAATTCTTACTCATGATATAAGTTGGTCACAGGTACAAAGTACAGCATGGAGAATGTAGCCAGTGATTCTATAACATCTTCCTATGTTGACAGATAGTAACCGCATTAGTGGGGGTAAGGATTTAATAATATGGGTATCTGTTGAACCACTGTGTTGTCCACTTGAAGCCAATATGATTGTGCACCAATAATACATCAGTAAAATAAGTGTACAATACAGTGGTTTTCAGTATATTCACAAAGTTGTGCAACTATCACCACTATCTAGTTCCAGAATATTTTATTACCCCCAAAGGAAACCCTCATACCCATTAAGCAGTCACTCCCCAGTAACCACTCCCCCAGCCACTGGCAACCACCATCTGTGTCCTATCTCTATGGATTTACCTATTCTGGAAATTTCATGGAATCATAAAACACATGACTTGTGACTGGCTTTTTTCATTTAGCATCATGTTTTCAGGGTGCATCCATGTCGCAGCATCAGTCAGTACTTCATTCCTTCTTATGGCTGAGTGACATTCCATAGTGTGCATACTCTACATTTTGTTTATTCATTTGCTGATGGACATTTGGGTTGTCTTCACTTTTTGACTATAATGAATATAATCTGTGTACATATATGTTTTCAATTCTCTTAGGTGTATACCTAGGAGTATAATTCCTGGCTTATATGATAACACTATGTTTAGCTTTTTAAGGAACCACCAAACTGTTTTCCACAGCAGCTGTACCATTTTACATTCCCACCAGCAGTGTATGAGGGTTCCAGTTTCTCTACATCTTCTCCAACAATTGTTACTGTCTATCCTCTAATATTATCTACAAAGTCTCTCTGGACTTCCATTACTGTTACATTTATTCCTGTTTTTCTGCCTACAGAAAAGCACTTATACAGCTTTTCTCTAGTTTGAATAGTTGATATAAAAGACATACTGAGTCCAAGTTCCTACGTGAAATAAAAAAATAATTCAAATTTCTTAATTAAAAAAGACTAGCTTGAATAGTTTGAAAAGGGCATTCCCATCTGCCTTTACTGAAGAAAACCAGAAGTCTGAAGAGGTGACATTCTAATTTTGTTAAAAACAGAAATCTATAAAAGCCAAAATAAGCTGAGCTACTTGAATTAATTTATCAGTTCAAGTAGAGAGATACAGACCTTTGCATTGGATAGGTTTTAATCTAAGATATTTTGGGTTTGTGTTTTAAAATCAGGTATTCATGAATATTGCTAAAGGTAAAAAAAAAAGGAGCAGGGAAATGGGGAGATGACAGTAAAAAGATATCTTGAAATGCCTTGCTAAGAAGGAACTGGATGAGCAGAAGGAAAGAAAATGTCATTCACTCAACCAATGCTAAAAAGCTGATCCCCAAAAAAGAAATTTGGGTATCACTTTTGTGTGACTGTAGTCCTCAGTTCTTGCTCCCACTCCTTCCCTGCCACAGTTCTGGCCCACATGTTGCCACCACAGCTAATAAGGACACTGAACAAAACCACTCCTGGTAAAATATCTTGTGGGTTCTATACATACCAATCTAGTTATAGGGACAAGTGTTAAAAAACCCTCTAATAGCTAACTTAAGTCACAGCAGCCTTTCTGTTTTCATAGAAAAAGATTTCTATTTCAATTTCTAATGACTTCAGGTATACAGAGCAGGTTACACTGGAGTCGAGAGCAACAGGAAGTTTATAGTTTTTGTGACCTTGTCCTCATGTACTTCAAGTCTTCTCTACCTGTCGTAGATATTCAAGGAATCGTCTCTGGTGATAATCCAAAAAAGGAAGCTTTCAGGATTCTCTATGAACTGTTCTAAATCAGGGATCTTAATCTAAGGTCCACAGACATCTCTTTTAAGAGATCAGTGGGCAAGTTTGGGGAGGGAATGAGTACATGAATTTGAGTGGGAAGAAATTACATATATTTATTTTTACTAAACTCTAACAATTTTTATTCAAATATGAATATAGGCAACAAACCACAGCTGTATTAGCACTATGACTATAACCAACAGAAATCACAATATAGTTGTTGCAGATATCTCAAAATATCACTCATTGCTACTTAAACTAAGATGTACTGCTAGATCTTGTTATTTATAGACATATATTACTAATTTTTTATTATTTTGAGTACTTTATTTCAATATTCCTTTGTAAACGACTGTAATGCACTTAAAAACACTATTCTATGGACTGCATAATATTTAAAAGTATTGTTTCAATGTTAAATTCCCTGAGTGTGACAACTTTAGTGAGGTTATACAAGAGGATACATTTGTTTATAGCAGATACATGCTAAAAATAACATTTAGGAGTGAAGTATGATATATATAATTAAATCTCAAATGTTTGGGGGGAAAAAACACAAAGACACACAGACATTCATATGTAAGGAAAGAGAGAGAGAAGAAAATGTGCCAAAATATTACCAATTAGTGAAATTAAGTGATGGATTAAGCGTATTATTATTATGGCAATTTTTTGAGGATTTAAAAAGTTGGAGGGATGAAATATTATTCTGAGGAGTCCATAGGATTCAACAGATTCCCAAAGGAATCCAAGGCACAAAAGGGGTTTTAAAAAAACCCTGCTTTAAACTCTGTACCTTTCAGACTCATACAATAGCCTCCTTTCATATACCCTATGCTACAAATACATAGGATCGTTCACTTTCTCACAATGCCCCGGAGTTCCTTATTTATGTGCTTCCCATTGCTTAGAATGTAAATCTTACGCCACATCCATGAAGCCTCCCTGATCTTATTACAGTCAAGGCAAATGCTCTTCTTGACCTGAAATCCCAAAGCACACTGTTTCTAATATTCTATGTGGTCATTACCACAGATTATCTTGTTGAATGTCTTCACAATATTTTAATTCCCAAAATATCAAGGACGATAGCATGTTGGTAACACTCTCCATGAATGTTTATCAAAAGGATAGACAGATGGATGACTACATAGATAAAATGATTGCCACACAATATGATCTGTGTCAGTCTGCCTAATCCTCTCAGTTACTCAATACAAATACTCAAAAACACAAGAGTTAATTTTCAGATAGCCTCAAGGTCATCTTGAGACTCACATGACAGAGAGTGGCAGAATTAAAAGTCCAGTGACACTTCCAAAAAGAAGAACAATGTCCATACCGGTTTCAATTTGGTTACAGGTAACATTCAAAAAAGAATTTGACTTCCAGTACCTGTTCTTGGTAATGAAATTCATTATCCTCAATTTTCTGAATCTCTTCAAAAATCCTGTGAAAGAAGAAATTTATAACTAGAATATATATTTAAATTCCTCATTAGAATCACCAGTAAGAGAAGCATATAGACAGACTGGCTACATAAATGTAAATAAACCCTTAATGCTTTATGCTTCACATGGGGTGCTCACATGTAGAGGAATAATGATATAGCATCAGTAAAGGGAAGTAAATAGGAAACGTCTGAAAAACTATCAAGATAGGACTAAAGCATGCCTTTTGGCAGTCTGAAGGCTAAAAGATACTGGATCAACTCCTGGCCCAATTCTAATAAGTAAGTATTACCTTTTTTCTGGGCCTAGCTTCTGTAACATTTTTAAATACTGGAAGACAGTATGAGCAACCTGAAAAAAAAACATCTGATTACACTTTTGCAAAAAGTGATATCTATATTATAAAAAAGTTCCATTTTAACTATTTACCTCATAGAAATGTTCATAACCCTCATCAGTCAATGTAATAGAAATGCTGAACACTGAATAAGTAGAATTTTGCTCAAATCCTGTCTCACCATTTCCACCAAATAATGCAAGAGCCCAGCACCTAGTTTGAGGGGGGGGAAAATAATTCAATCAAGATCTTGGACTTGATAATCTACAAATACTTCAAAATAACCAAATAGGTAGGCTTTCTATATGAAATTTGGGGAGTTCAGACTTTGGGGCAAACATGCTTTCCAACAAAAAGTTTAAAAGTCAAAGTTTAAGAGCACAAGACCTCCCAAGAACTGTTGTGCATGCAAGAATCAACAGAAGGAAATAATAGCTGTATTTATTTAATGGAAACATTAATATATATTACAGCATAGTAAAACATAACAGTTTTATGAGGCCATAGTAATTTGTGTTGAAGAGAACAGCACTCATCCCTTTAGAACCTCTCTCTCAGGAGAAGCCTTGAACACTTCAGATACATGCCTACTTACAATGTCAAGTGAGCATTTTGAAACTATCAGTTAACCTACATGGGTTGTCTAGGAAAGAAGCAGTGAGACTATATCTTTTCCTGACTAGAATAATCTAGTAGTCTAGAATAAGAAGGGAGGCGGCCAGGATGAAGAACTTGAAATTCTAATAAAGTTTAGTATGGCAGAAAGGTTGTGCACATCTCAAAGCATATATGTACCTAATATCATTAGTTTATTCTTTCATAATAACCCTGCCCTTTCAACTTCTTTGAATGTTCTAGTACATATCAATGTTTTAAAGTACTTCTTAAATTTCTCATCAACCTATCTATTCTTGAATTAGTGTACAGAAAATTAAATAAGGAATTACTTAAAAGTATTGGTCCTCATTCTAAAGCTGTATTTCTATTATGCAGCTAAGCAACTTCAACAAGTGCTTAAATGCATTAGGAAACTTTCTGCTAACATGGTTGCATATACTGTTCACAGTCCCCCATACTTATGATTTACCTGCCCAATGATAAGTTTTCATTAAAATCTTCCTCTTGGGTTGGGAAAGCCTGGAGATCCACAGCATTTAAATAATTCACTTATTTACTATTCAAATCTAACTTCTTGATTAGAAGTAATCTTTTATGTAATTCTGGAATCTATTAGTTTGTGATTTAAAAAATTTTTGTGTACAACTATTTCCAACATAAGGCAGCTTCCAAAAAAATATACAAATAAAATATGGCCATTAAAATTATCTAGGTTATTAAAGTGACTATAATTAAGCATTGTTTGATTTTAGGCCTACTAGCAGATAGAGCAAAACCAGAAAAGAAGGGTTATACAACACTTACTATCTCTTATTTTTCAGAAATTGCTACACTGAGAACATTTGTTAATTGAATACTTGCTTTTTTCTAAGGTAAGAAAGAATGCTGCCTTTGCCTTCATGTCCAACCAGCCAAGAGATATAATGAAGTGGCTTCACCCTTAAAAAAAAAAAGTTAAGGTCAGAAATAAAAATAACTAGGGTATACCAGGAAATTTCACTAAGACTGATATTTGAGAATATGATTATAAACTTTTTCTCAAAATAATTCCACTAAACATGAAATGATAATTAATTTTATAGCAGCAAGATAAAAACAGAAAACATGGGAAAATTTAATTTCTTCATCCAAAATCACTGAATAGTACAATCACTCCAAAATTTAAGGCTACTACTTTTTCTCTTAGACACTAAACTTACTTCTTTTTTTCTTTTTTTTCTTTTTCTTTTGTTACCATTAATCTACATTACACGAGCAACATTATGGTTACTAGACTCCCCCCATTATCAAGTGCCCACCACATACCCCATTATAGTCACTGTCCATTCAAACTTACTTCTTTTCATGGTAAAATCTTTCATTTTTGTTTTACCCAAAATGAAAATAATACAGATTCTGTATCATTTTAGAGTCTAATACAGATATAAATCACTGCATCTGTAAAAGCTTTCAGTATTCCATCATGCTCTGTAGTAAACTGAAATGTGCTGCTTTATATGTCAGAATCTGGCTTATAGTTTAATTTTTTTCCTTTAAGTAATGTGTGATCTTGGCAAGAGAAAACCTCACTGCGTTTTTCTTTCTCTCTTCACTTGCCTAACTACTTACAGGGTCTTCATGACATCAGTAACAGTGGTAAAAATGCTTTACTATATAATAATATACTTTAATATTTAATAGTCTGAGTAGTTGTGTATGTTATTCTGTCTTTTCCCACTGGCTTTTACTATAACTTTGGAAATGTATTCCTACCAAAACAAAAATATACAGAAAAATTAGGTTACAAATCTAAACATTCTTAAAACTTAAAATTAGTTTACAGAACTATGTTCAGTAAAGTCTTAAAAGTCAAGACATTTCAAATATGTTAAACAATCCCCAAAGCCCACACACATTGTTTAAAATATGGATTTGAATTATATTTATACTTAAGACTGATATAGGTGAACAAATCAGCCGAAGAGTAAACCCAGTTGGTCATCCAACATTTGCATCTGAACAAAACTAACTGTACTATATTTGGTAACTCTGAAAGGATAAACACTTTCTTATTTGTAAACAATGGCTCCCCCAAAAAGTGAATTCACTAGCAATTCACGTACCTTAGTAATCAATCAGAGAATAAACAAGGCTTTGTTAATAAGCATTGCCAAAAAAAAAAAGGAATAGTATACATAGTATAGTTTCATTTCCATAAAAAATTTAATAATCATTGTTTTAATGTCTGAAGGATATATATAATAAACTGTTAAGTTGGGCACATCTTTGAGGACAGAGACAAAATGAAATGCAAGGCTTTACTTTTAAATATGCATGTAACTCAACACTTTTTGGGATACTCTAACATAACTATACAATAAGTATGTACTACTTTTTCCTATATTATCCTGGCATCAAAGGCAAGTAGACAATATACATGTTTTCTGCTTTCTCACTGGTGGTAATACTGTTCATGTTAACTTCATAAGACTTGATCTAATATTCTAACATAAATGTTAAAAAAAGCATTTTTACTGAGCATAAGCAATACAAATTACTTTCTTCTGCTTGTGTCTTCATGCTTTTGTTGGTAATAGTTTTAAAAAGCTAAGTTAAATTTTAATCAGTTCTTTGGCATTTATTTATATATAGAAATGTACTTGTAGACATTGACCCTCATCTTTAAAAGAGCTTCTTGGTCCGTGCTATATTGTTCATGTAAGATAACTATATAAACAAGTTGAATGTTTTCCTAATTTGTATAAATCTTCTCTCATTCTCAATTCAAAGGAGTAAATCCTTGAGATTAATGCTGCAGTCATATTCCAGGTGCAAAATTATTTAACTTTACTTAGACAAGATCAAACTAAATGGTCACTAGTAACAAATAAATCATAAGCTAATACATTTTTGTACTCAAAGTACTAAAGAAAATAGTTACAAAAGTTAGCATTCATACAAAGATACTTAATTTCAAAGACTCAGGAAAGATAAAAAAAGCCTTAGTTTTTAATAAATGAAAAGATATTAAAATACATAACAGGGCTTGAAAAATCAGTAGTAAGTAATTTACCAGTTTACCACATTACCTTTGTTTATAAATCCAGATCCCTCAAATTTATAACCTTTTAGTATGCTTTAAAAATATGACTGTTAGAGTACTTAATGGAGTAAATTTGCCCTTGAACTCTTACCTGTAATGTTGCTGTTGAGGGGGAAGTGCCCATGTGATGGTCAGAGCATGAATTTTTCTGACTGGAACAACTAAAGAAAAATATTTTTCAGAAAAATTGATATAAGTGTTCCTCAATAAATTTTACTATGTTACACGAAAATTTTTAAAAACTCAATATATTTCATCCTCGACTAAACAGGGAAGGTTAAATACAGTGTAATTAATATTTCAAGTTGCCAATTTTCCAATTTGAATAATGCAATTTTTATAAATTTCTTTTCAATTTGGTTTCATAGGTAGAGAAAACATGAATAAAAGAACTATGAAAATATGAAATGCTCCAGAGGATGGATCCCTTCTTACAAGAAAGGATACAAGACTAGGAATCAGGAGACCCATAGTCAAAGTCCAGCTCTACCTTTATCTTACTACATGTGTTTATATGACCTTGAGAAAATTACATGCATTTAAATCTTTCTGTATCTGTTTTCTTACTGTATGGTGAGTGACTTAGGCTGAAGAAGGTCTAAGATTCTTCCCAGTGCTATTATTCTATGATTCTATGAAGACAAAATCTACGGCCAGAAAGAATACAACCAAACGTAAGATGTCTCTAGGAAGAGTCAGCTTAAACAGAATGGAACTAACAGCAGACAAGGGTGCAACAGTCATTGATTAGAGGAGGGAAAAAGGAAAGAGTCTGGCAGTTGGGTGAAGGAAGAGGAGGAGGGAATACCTAGGCAATTAAGAGAAAGAGAAAATAATCTGCCATGATAAAAAAAAACAAAGAGAAATGGTGAGTTAAGAATGTCTGCATTATTCATATGGGCAAATTGTTAAGTATATTATAGCATAACCATATGCTCACTAGGCAGTTATTACAAATATAATATTAAATGAAAAAGGCAAGAGATAGAAGTGTATAATCTTACAATCTCAACTACATTAAGAAAACATACCTACATAAATTCAAAGGGCAATTTGCCAAAATGACTTCTCTGGATAGTAAGATTTAAGGGTGATTTTTCCCCCTATTTCTTTATACATTAAATTTTTCTTCATGTAACAAAAACTTCAAGAGGAAATGTGGTTTCCAAAATGGTTTCCCCTTCTCTGTTTTTCTCTTTTGAAAGGTAAAAAAGAGGATATAGATAAAATAAGAAAAAAACAAAAACCCAAAGAACAAAAGGGAACAAGGGGAAAACAGGGAGAAAGCATGAAACAAACTCAAGTAGCAGCAGCGCACCAGACCAATCAATTCTGCTGCTAGTTAGTGGCCTGCTATCTGTCACTAACTGGATCTCCACTGTCCATCTACTTCCTTTCCAATCCAGCTGTACTTTCTGTTGTGTTCTCATTTTCAAAGAAAATTGGCAGTCTCAATTAAGTTTTAGAGAATGTGCTAAAGTTATTTCAAACAGTTTTAAACCTTTGGTTCACGAACCTCTATAAAGTTTGTTAAATGCTGGTGTGTCAAATGGATCCGTTAAATGGCCAAAGTTTGGTTTGGGTAACCCACTGAAAATAAAACAAATACATTAAAATTTAATTGGCAAAAGCCTTTATAAGCAGTATCTTTAGGGATGCCTAACTGATAGGTATTTATAATCTATTCTACATATTTCTGGCTGAAAAGCATTCTAGGCATACGTGAATAGATGGCGACAAAGCCACAAAATCCTGAACTAAACAACCTATTTTTAATCTTAGTCCCAATAACTCAAATACCTTTAAAACTCACAAGAGATAGAAAAGAAAGAATTGAAGGGATCTCCCCTCCCAATATTTACTTCCTCTATCAGCCCAATTCATCTTCAGTTCTCCTCCTATATAAAGCCATTTTGGAAAGAAAACTTATACCAGAGATTTTTTTAAAAAATTCAACAATACATATGGAGTGATAATTAGGTATAAAGCACTGTATTAGGCACTGTGGTACCTAAATAACACGGACTCTCCTTCTAGAAGCTTCTCATGTGGTTGAAGATACTATAATTAATAATTCTTCTAAGAATTAACATGAATTCACTCTAAAATACCTAGACCTTTTAACCTGTCTGATTAAGGAACCAAAATTATTAGTGAACAATATTTAAAAGGTTTTTTAAAAATGCTTATCAGGGATTGACAGGACCTAATAATGAATCCCTCTATTCAGTACACCTCTGATTTTATCAGTAAAATTTCACAATGAAACATGTTTCAATTTGCCATTTGCCATTTCCACTGTTCATACTCATTTCAGAGCAAAAACAAATACGTAAAACCCCAGGACTCTGGCATGGCTTTCATTATCATTTAACACATAAAAAGTACTGTTAATTACCAATGGAAATTTACATAAAGCCAAGACAATAATAACCAATCAGTTGTTACAACAAATTATTCTAACACTTTAAAGCCAATTTTCTTTCATAAATTTAAAATAAATTATGCCTTGGAATGAAGAACTGGGAAAAATCTAGCTTACTCACCTGAAGCAAGAAAAAAAATCTGATTTCACTTATTTTACTAAAATGCAAACTGTAAGGAGTGGGAAGAAAGACTTAATTGCTTCAGAATTAAATTTTTTGTAATCTTTGCAACAACAAAAAAGTGTCTTTTAAATACTGTGTCATTTTGATAACTTTAAAGTAGACAAAAAATAGCTTTCTGAACTGGAACCCTATATAGTTTCTAATAAAAGACAATTTGGTTCGATTATATGAAATAGACATTTTGGGAAGTATACAAAGTCAGTCATCATATACAGAATTATTTCTCTTATGGGGGCATTCCAAGTTCCAAATGACTTAAAAACATAATTTCTCTGAGGCAGAGGATATAAGTGTGTGTGTATATTATATCTATCTATCTATCTATCTATATATATATATAAAGCCTCTCAATACAATACCTGCTTTCACATCACAGGTTTAAACAGTACACAATAAGAAAAAAGCTCTGAATAAATGTAAAAGGAGCCCTAAATTCTTCAGAATTACTGCTTACTGTAAGTTTATAAGCTTGTAAATTCTGAACTACAGAAACTATGGAAATTTGATTTATCTCAGTTTTCCCACTCAAAAGCTGTGTGATCTTGCTAAACCACATAAGGTATTAATTTAATCACATGTTTAAGAAATAAGCCGAAAGAAAAAACTTTTGGGACTCATACAAGAAGATGCCTCTTCAAAGGTGTATGATTTATGAAAATAAATGTCTTACTTGTTTGGTATCTGAGAGAAGATTTCTGTCACCCACTTTTCCAAAGTATCCAGTGTTTCTTGAGGGGGGGGCAGGAAGGAGATAGGGAAATGCAATGTTGTTCAAGTTAGAAACACAATTAGATTTCTCACAGATCTTTAGCTATAAAACAAAGGAATACTTTAATTTGGGCATTACTTGCCACTTCTTAACCAGTAATGAGAAACAGGAAAAATGACAATAGTTAAGAAAACCTTGAGACACGTATAATTTTGTTAGACTCCTTTATTTCTACCTGGTAAAGTTAGAAAAAGCACACAAGTTAAAAAAAAAAGTTTATTTATCATTAGCCTAGTGTGAAGGGCAAAGAGATAAGAATACACCAATCATCCTCCTACTCCATTCCAAAACTTCCTTTTTCTAGGAAGCTTTCTCCCAATTAACCCACACTACACTGACCCTTCTCCTTGATAGCTCATTAGTACTTTTATACTCAATTTATTTTTATATAATTTTATACATCTTTAGGTTTTAATACATGTCTTCCTCTTAGGTTTCATATATATATGATTTCTATCTTCTTTTGGCTTTTTTTTATAAGAAATTCTTTTGACATTTCTAGTAAAGCAGATCCAAGTGAAAAAGGAAATGTTTAGTTTTATCCCATGACTCATTACATCACTAGATAGTTATCTGTTAGTACCAGACACAAGTTTCACTAATTCTCAAAAGAGATGCCCCAGTTATGTAACAGGCAAGATGCAAATTAGACAAACCAAGTTCTAAATTTATTCTATACTATTTACATAGATATTTAACTCTTAAATGGTAAAATAAATGCTCAAGTAAAATCAACTGAATTTAGAGTGTACAAGATTCTCTTATCAAGTATCTGGGGCTTACTTTAGAAATCTGCAACAAGCATTTATGTGCTCTTATATTTGTCATCACAGAGGAAGAGAATGCAAAAGAAATAGTACCTAGGTTGAGGAAAAATGCATGTTCATGACAGATTTGGAAATGATAATTAAAAATTACAAATTAATATTACATACTGAATATGGAATTGATGTTGTACAGGAATCTAGAAGCACATCTGTAGTGAGATCAAAAGAACTCAGCATACCATATCCATGACTTTACACTCAAGTCAACTTCAGTGGACTAATACTGCAAAAATATTTTATATTTAAGTGCCAAGCAGCTCTGATCTTAACTTTGACAATGAGAGAACAAAACTGTAAAAAGGAGAATCCTATTAGGGTGAGAGGATTACTTATTTAAAAAGAAATGTGCAAACTCTAAGGTATACGAAAAGGAATAGTTTAGCAACTGACTGATTTTAAAATAGCCTAAGGAGACTGAAATATAAATAAAACAAAATAAAGCTACAATGATTTCTTTAATGAGAAAGAATTAACATCAGTTACTGGAGATAATGATAAAAGAAGGAAAATAGTAGTAGTAGTAATCAGTATTTCACACTTAAGATGCTTCTGCTATCATCACCATGATAGATTTCAATTAATCATGCCATTTTACTGGACCCTATGTAAGGATGAAAAGACAGACACTTAGCCCTGTTAGAGTTTATGATCAATACAGATTAAATGCAAAACCAGAGACAAGAGAGGCAACAGCTCAATGCGGCTTAAAAGATCAATTCATGACCTATTAATATTTTTGTATACTCACAGACTAGCCTAGAGATCAGACCTATGTCTATAAGAGAAAAAACATTTGCCTGAGAATAAGATGATTATGTGCTTCTCTTTAGCTGTGCCACTTGCTGTGTGACCTTTCCAAATCCTGATTTCCTTTAGTTTGTGTTAGGGTCAGGCACTAAAGTAATAGTGCACTGCAATACTAATCAAGGCAAACAAATCCTAAGAAAGCACTACTTCAGAGTAATTCTAAAGGCCATAGCAGTTAATATTACCTTTGGATTGAACCACTAAAGTCATGTAATAAGCAGAATAGTAACGCATCCAGAATTCTCTCAGCCTGGCATGTGTATCAATATTGTTCTTGTTTGGCTCATGTTTGAGAGTCTCAGCATTTCCTGTAAAAAGATGAACAAGATTACAGAAATAACTAAGTTTACTTGGTAAAAGTTTCTACATAAACAATGCATGCTCTGCCACTAAACATAACTAATTAAGTAACCCAAGTGACTCAATATTGAATAAGTGTATAATGACAGTGATAATAATTTATCAATATAAGACAAAAAAATCACAAGAAACAATTCTGACATGTTTTAGCACATAAGGAATTAATGTCTAGTTAACAAAACCTCAACAACAGTAATTGCCTTAAGCTTCCTTTCTTAATAATTAGTCTAGTATTTGATTCAGGTTTATCTCAGAATTTTTTAATAATATTCTGCATAATTGTTAAAAATAAACCACATAAGGCAAGGATGTGATATAAAATGCAGATAACAGCACAAAATATACAGGGAAGCAAACATCCTTTGAATGAAGTACTATTTAGATCAACTCTTCCCAGATTCAACTCTACGGTCAAGAGGATTAATAAGAAGCTACACCTGTATTCTAACACTAAGAAAGGCCATTATGAAAAATAGATACCATTTAAACAGCTTACCAGTTAAACAAAATTAGGTCATAGCTCAAAAACTATTAGAGAAATCATTGCTGAATCTCTGTTGATAAATGGAAATGTCAGGTTGGGGTAGAGCACAGACTTTACAACAGGTTCAAATCCCATATTTATCATTGTGTAATTTAAGCAAATTAAGTAACTTCCTTGAGCTTATTTATTTATCTTTAAATGCAGATAATGGTAGCCAGCTCCTAACATTGCTATGATGATCAAATGAGATAATTCATGTAGTATTAGCAGAGCATCTGGTACCCAAAAAACATTCACAATATTATTGTTAGGTGCTATTCTTGATATATCCAATGTTAGAGAACCAAATATAGGCATACTCACCTACTTTCTATTTGAAAAGCTACCTACCTACCCTAAAAGGTAAAAAGCACCTAGCTATCCTACCTTTATAACCTTCCATTCTTTATCAGCTTTAATATTCTCTATCTTCCTTAAGTAGAAAATATGAAATAAGTATTTGGCATCTTACCCCAAAAAAATTTCCCCATAGGATGTCCATGTCTAGCAAGGCTTCCAAACAACATTTCCTTTCTGTTTGCATCAGAAGGTCTTGCAAGTTGATATTCTGTTAGTTTTAAAGAAACACTTTTAATAAAATGAAGTTCAATATCTGCTTTACTATCTGGGAGTTCAAGTTTACAGAACTGAAAGTAAGGAAGTAACAAATATTAATTTTATGAATCGTGTATAAGACTGAAGTAGAGAATGCAATGATCTAGGCCTAGCTCTATGACTTAAAATATTCTGTAACTTTGGGTAGTCAATTCACCTTTCTAGAGGTTTTTACTTATTTCCAAATGAAACAAGGTAGTTTAATGATCTGAAGGGGTTCAACTCTTAGGATGCTATATCCAAGTTTTTACTGATGAACATGCTAATAAAATATTAAATCAAATTCCTTATTATCTGGGCAATTTGTCATATATATTATTTAAACTTTCCCCAAAGCCAACTATGTTGGTAATAAAGTATATTAGTGATTAATAATCACTTTGAAATCAGAAATATCTTGGCTAGAATCCAAGTTCTGCCATTAACTAAGCTGTACCATCTCCAGGAAATTATCTAACTCCCCTGATTCTATTTCTTCATTTATAAAATGAAGTTACTAGTATCTAGCTCATAGGATTTTTATGAGAATTAAATAAGATACATTCCTTCAACAAACATTTACTGAACATCTACTATGTGGCAGGTACTACTGAACTAGTTGTTAGAGGTAGAAATGTGAATAAAAGGGACCAATTTTCCCTTTTATTGGCAAACCAATTCTCTGCCCTTGAGGGGTTTACATTCTAGCAGGGGAGATAATAAATAAGCCAACAAATAGATTCTAACAATGTTAGTCAGTGATGGTTGCTTGTAAGGAAAAATAAACTTGGTAAGGGAAAGAAGAGTGGTGGCAGGGTGATCACAGAAGATCTCTCTGAGAAGGCGACAAGTGAGCAGAAATCCAAATAAAGTAAGGATGATTTCATAAAAATATCTGGGGGAAGGTTCCCACATATGGAAATTATAAATTCAAAGGCTTTACAACAACAAATACCTAAATGAATTCAAAGATGGCAAAGAAGCCAGTGGAGTTGTTTAATGAAGGAGATTAGAGCCTAGTAGAAATTACAGATCACTACAGTTAAGTGCTACAACACGGTATTATGAGAATATAAAAAGACTTTCACCTAATCTAATTTTGTCTTATTTTTATGTATGAATTTACTTTGGAGGGTGGGCTCAGGGACATAGGCTTCTCAGAGAGTGACTTAAGCTGCACCTTGAGGGACAAATGAAGTTTTCTAGGGAATAGGAAGGGAGAAATGGGAATACGCAGAACATTCTCAAGAGAAAAACTTGAAAGAAGAGAATATGACACCTCTGAAAAACAGAAAGACTGTCAATGTGATTGAACAACATTCAGAATCAAAGCAATGGCAAGGCATCAGGCTGGAGATATAAAGAAGAAACCATTTTTGAAAGAGCCTAGTAAGACCTTTGGGAAGCAATATTTCATGTGTATGAGTACAGATCTTGGTATCATACAGTTGGCATCATTGTTGACTTTGGGTCCTTGGGGAAATGAATTTCTGGACTCTGGGTTAATTATTTAAACCCTCTAAGCCTCAGTTTCATTATGTGTCAAATAAGGATAATGAGATAGTGACAATCACAATAATACACACAAAAAAGTGCTCAATAAATGTCATTTATTTATCATAAGAGTAATGGTAAGGCATTGCAGATATTCAGGATAATGACATTATCAGATTTGGACTTGGTAAATCCATTCCAGTTGCAAGAGATTTAAGGGAAGCAAAAGTAGACACAGGAAAACCTATTAGGAGTCATCACTGTTACACTTGGTGAAGAGAGTTGAAACTGAAGTGATGATAGTAGGGATGAAAAGAAATACAAGTAAGCATATTCAATAAAATACTTGAATATGCCATAAAGTCTAAATCAACAATATGAAGATATTGTCAACACAGGAGAAACAATTCCATTATTAAGTGTGGTAGGTTGAATAATTGCCTCACCCCCAAAGATGTCTACATCCTAATCTCCAAAAACTGTGAGTATGTTACCTTACGTGGTGAAAGTACTTTGCGGGTGTGATTAAATTAAGGATCCTGAGGAGAGATTATCCTGGATTATCTGCATGGTCCCAAAGTGATCATAAATTTCCTTATAAGAAGGAGGAAACAGGATCAAAATCACAAAGAAAAATATAAGGACAGAAGCAGAGGTCAGAGAAGAGAGAAGATTCTAAACTGATGGCTCGTAACATAGAGAAAGGAGCCACAGCCTAGGACTGTAGGTGGTATCTAGAAAGTGGAAAAGGCCAGGGAACAGATTTTCCCTTGGAGTCTCCAAAAGGAATAAAGTCCTGAAAAAATATTTTAGACTTCTGACCTCCAAGTTTAAGAAAGCAAATTTGTGTTATTTCAAGCCACTGACTTTCTGGCAGTTTGTTACAGCAGGAACAGGAAAGTAATAGGGCAGAGTATGTGAACATATTCACAGGAAGTGATTTACTACCCCTGAAACTGATAAAAATAGAGTATAAATATCAGATCACTTAGCACACTCTGCCACTGGATTAGATAAAAAAAAGGGCTTTGGCCATATCCTCAATCTCAATCACTAGGACATACTATGCAGGCAATTACACATGTTTATTTGAGAGTAAAGAGCTTATCATTAGGAATAATTTTTTTCTCTATAGTCTTCTTCAGCAACCAATTAATCCCATTTTAAAACCTACCCTGTAGACAATTACATGAGCTTCTACTATTAAGTGTTCTTAAGAAAACTGTAAAACACCAAACACACCTATCTGCGTTGTGCAAATAAATGCTTATAAATGCATTTGTATATGCCTATGCATGTGTATAATCACTCCACTGAAAGAGCAGGCCAGAAACAGATTGTCAATGCAGGGCACAATGATAAGGTAATGAAGTTAGAACTAGATAATAAATTTAAAAATCAGGACAGAAAGAATCTCTTCCATAAGCAAGTGGGGAGAAATAAAGGAAAATGAAAATGAGAAAATTAATCTGCCAGGACAGTTAAACCTCCCTTCAACTTCTCTGACATGGAATAGGCCATCCAAGCATGAAGGCAACTAAAAATATGTGAATGAGACAAGATAGAACAAAGGACTATCACATTTGAAGAGAAGAAAACAACATCTGATTATAATCATTGTGTTTTCAAAACTGGTAAATGAATACTAAAGTAATTTATTACCCCAGTTACAACTTAAAAGCTCCCTCATCTTCCTGGTCTCAAGTAAATCCTGCATACTTAGAAGGTTAAGCGACTAAGAACATACCTAGCTATTTGTATCAGATAAGAAATTGAAGTCTCCTATCATCAAAAAGAAACAAATGAACAAAACAAAAACAAAAAGAGGGTCTTTAAATTTATCTTAAATCCAAATTATTTATTGTATGTGTATGTACATTATTATATATCACATATGTATATGTATGTACATGTACTTCTGCATATTTCAAAATACAATAAAAAATATTTTAACTTCAACTTGTAAAATTGAATTCAATGTTTAATTTTCTAAATACCAATCGCAACCCACTCTAGAAACTGTATGAAGAAAAACATACTTGAAAGCATTTAAGACAGAGAATAGTTCTTAGGTCTCAAGTAGGAGGAAAGGCTTTTAGAATTTTCCTTGGTTATTTTGGTTTTCATCCACTCAACAAATATTTATCTGGGCTTATGATAAAACAGACACTGATAGGCAAGTAACAACAATGAAGAGAATAAATCCTTGATTATGAGCTGCGCATTGAGCTAGGAAGAAATCTAACTCCACCCCATCCACTTTTACAAATAAACTGAGGGCCACAGTTAGTAACTTTTCTATAGATAAAACAAAAGTCTGCTAACTTCCAGATGGATGGCCCTTTAAAGCCATCTGCAGTTTACTCAGCCTAGTGAATGCATTAACTCATTATTAGAACTAGACACTAAACCAAGCCAAGGAGGAAAATGTGACAAAAGAACAAGTACAGAGCCCTTGCCTTTTCAGTTTTTGTAAGCCAAGCCCAACCCGTGAGAACTATAGTCCCCCTAAGTCTAGTATTACTATTTCTAATGCTCAAACAAGGCAAGCAGCTTATTCTGCAGTGGTTCTATTTATTGTAATCAAGGGTTATTTGTAGCACAGCTCTATAATGAAGCCTTGCCCTATGTAAGCACACAGTTTCATTATTGTCTTCATTCTTTAAATCCCAAAGGATAAGAAAAACTGTCAAAAAATAAAATTAAATGCATTTCCTGGTCAGGGATTTAGTTTCTTCACCCATAAATATATTACAATTGTTCTCAGAACTATTGAAATTCAAGCCACAAAGCACCAACACATAGATAACAAAGGATGAACTATTCAATATCAGGATTGTACTTAAAGCCTCGGAAAATGTCTCTGAATGCAAAAAGAGTATGTGAACTTTTAAAGTTTTAACACCCAGTATTAGCTTTAAAAACTAGGCTACAGTCCTGCAAAAGATTAGTCACTATGGTAAAACCCTCAAAAAATAAAGACTGAAAAAATGATAATCTACCATCGGGTTAATTTATTTCAAATCTATATTGAATCAGACACTTAATGGCTTTAGGAATAAACATAACACATCTATTTCAATATAACCCTTTATGATACAAAGATAAAATGGTCTAGTGATAAAGAATAATAAATGTGCTAAATAACTGGTTTAATTAAGGAAAAAGCAGTTATGATACATAAAGCACTTCTCTTACCACTATCAACAGCTTCAACTTCACGATCAATTGCATCTCTGATCATCAGTGGATGGATGAAGAACTGGGCCCACCTGAGAAAAAAAAAGTGGCACTTTCTATTTTGTTCATAAAAGCTTTTCATCATATAACATCTATTTTTTAATTAAGAAATCTTACTAAGTTGGAAATTTAGCTCCTAATCATGCATATGTAAAATCTAAATAATATTCTGCATTTCTAAAATTTAAAGTATACAAACTACTTTTTTTCACCATGAAATATAATACCCATACAAAAAAGTACATGAAACATAAACAGAAATTAATGCTTACCTATAAGGTTAAGACCTCAGTGGCCACCACACAGGACAAGAAACAAACCACTCCCAAAACTCTAGAAGCACTGAGCACCTACCTTTTCTTCAGAGGTAAATGTGGTAATCCTGAATGTTAAGGTAATCGCTTCTCTGCTTTTCTTTCTTTCTTTTTTTTTAATAATTTATTTTGGTATCATTAATCTACAATTACATGTGCAATACTATGGTGACTAAACTACCCCCTACATCAGGTCCGCCCCACCAACCCCATTACAGTCAGTGTCTCAGCATAGTGAGATGCTATAGAATCACTACTGGTCTTCTCTGAGTTGTACAGTCCTCCCCATGACCCCTCAACATTACATTTGCTAATCTTAATGCCCCTTTTTCCCTCTTATCCCTCCCTTCCAACCCATCTTCGCCAGTCCCTTTCCCTTTGGTAACTATTAGTCCGTTCTTGGGTTCTGTGAGTCTGCTGCTGTTTTGTTCCTTCAGTTTTATTCTTTGTTCTTATACTTCACATATGAGTGAAATCATTTGATACTTGTCTTTTTCAGCTTGGCTTATTTCACTGAGCATAATACCCTCTAGCTCCATCCATGTTGTTGCAAATAGTAGGATTTGTTTTCTTCTTATGGCTAAATAATATTCCATTGCGTATATGTACCACTTCTTCTTTATCCATTCATCTAGGTTGCTTCCATTTCTTGGCTATTGTAAATAGTGCTACGATTAACATAGCGGTGCATATGTCTTTTTGAAACTGGGCTGCTGCATTCTTAGGGTAAATTCCTAGGACTGGAATTCCTGGGTCAACTGGTATTTCTATTTTGAGTTTTTTGAGGAACCTCCATACTGCTTTCCACAATGGTTGAACTAATTTGCATTCCCACCAGCAGTGTACGAGGGTTCCCTTTTCTCCACATCCTCGCCAACATTTGTTGTTGTTTGTGTTTTGGATGTTGGCGATCCTCACTGGTATGAGGTGATATCTCATTGTGGTTTTAATCTACATTTCTCTGATGTTTAGCGATGTGGAGCATCTTTTCATGTGCCTGGGGCCATCTGAATTTCTTCTTTAGAGAAGTGTCTATTCATGTCCTCTGCCCATTTCTTAATTGGATTATTTGCTTTTTCTTTGTTAAGGTGCGTGAGTTCTTTATATATTTTGGATGTCAACCCCTTATCAGATACGTCATTTATGAATATATTCTCCCATACTGTAGGATGTCTTTTTGTTCTACTGATGGTGTCCTTCGCTGTACAGAAGCTTTTCAGCTTGACATAGTCCCACTTGTTCATTTTTGCTTTTGTTTCCCTTGCCTGGGGAGACATGTTCACGGAGAAGTCACTCATGTTTATGTCCAAGAGATTTTTGACTATGTTTTTTTCTAAGAGTTTTATGGTTTCATGACTTACATTTAGGTCTTTGATCCACCTTGAGTTTACCTTTGTGTATGGGGCTAAACAGTAGTCCAGTTTCATTCTCTTACATGTAGCTGTCCAGTTTCTCCAACACCAGCTGCTGAAGAGGCTGCCATCTCCCCATTGTATATCCGAGGCTCCTTTAGTAGATATTAATTGACTGTATATGTTTGGGTTAATGTTTGGATTTTCTATTCGGTTCCACTGATCTGTGAGTCTGTTTTTGTGCCAATATCAAATTGTCTTGATTACTGTGGCTTTGTAGTAGAGCTTGAAGTCAGGGAGCGTAATTCCCCGTTTTATTCCTCCTTCTCAGGATTGCTTTGGCTATTCGGGGTCTTTTCTGGTTCCATATGAATTTTAGAATGATTTTCTCTAGTTCGTTGAAAAATGCTGTTGGTATTTTGATAGGAATTGCATTAAATCTGTAGATTGCTTTAGGCAGGATGACCATTTTGACAATATTTATTCTCCCTAGCCAAGAGCATGGAATGCATTTCCATTTCTTAGTGTCCTCTTTAATTTCTCTGAGGAGTGTCTTGTAGTTTTCAGAGTACAGGTCTTTCACTTCCTTCGTTAGGTTTATTCCTAGGTATTTTATTCTTTTTGATGCAATTGTGAATGGAATTTTTTTTCTGATTTCTCTTTCTGTTAGTTCATCGTTAGTGTATAGGAAAGCAACAGATTTCTGTGCTTATTTTGAATCCTGCAACTTTGCTGAATTCAGCTACCAGTTCTAGTAGTTTTGGAGTGGAGTCTTTAGGATTTTTTATGTACAGTATCATGTCATCTGCAAATAGTGACAATTTGACTTCTTCTTTACCAATCTAGATGCCTTGTATGTCTTTGTTTTGTCTGATTGCTGTCGCAAGGACCTCCAGTACTATGTTGAATAACAGTGGAGAGAGTGGGCATTCCTGTCTTGTTCCCAATCTTAGATGAAAAGCTTTCAGCTTCTCGCTGTTAAGTATGATGTTACCTGTGGGTTTGTAATATATAGCCTTTATGATGTTGAGGTACTTGCCATCTATACTCTTTTGTTGAGTTTTAATCATGAATGGATGCTGAATTTTGTCAGATGCTCTTTCAGCATCTATGGAGATGATCATGGGGTTTTTGTTCTTTTTGTTGATGTGGTGGATGCTGTTGATGGATTTTTGAATGTTGTACCATCCTTGCATCCCTGGGATGAAACCCACTTGATCATGGTGTATGATCCTCTTGATGTATTTCTGAATTTAGTTTGCTAATATTTTGTTGAGTATTTTTGCATCTATGTTCATCAGGGATATTGGTCTGTAATTTTCTTTTTTGGTGAGGTCTTTGCCCAGTTTTGGTATTAGACTGATGCTGGCTTCATAGAAAGACTTTAGAAGTATTCCCTCCTCTTCTAATTTTTGGAAAAATTTAAGGAGAATGGGTGTTATTTCTTCTCTATATGTCTGTTAGAATTCAGAGGTGAATCCATCTATTCCAGGGGTTTTGTTCTTGGGTAGTTTTTTGATTACCGCTTCAATATCGTTGCTGATGATTGGTCTGTTTAGTTTTTCTGTTTCTTGCTTGGTCAGTCTTGGAAGGTTGTATTTTTCTAAGAAGTCCATTTTTTCTCGGTTTTCCAGCTTGTTAGCATATAGATGCTCATAATATTCTCTTATAATTCTTTGTATTTCTCTGGGGTCCGTCGTTATTTTTCCTTTCTCATTTCTGATTCTGTTTACGGGTGTAGATTCTCTTTTTCTCTTAATGAGTCTGGCTAGGGGTTTATCTATTTTGTTTACTTTTTCAAAGAACCAGCTCTTGGTTTCATTGATTTTTTTGTATTGTTTTATTCTTCTCAATTTTATTTACTTCTTCTCTGATCTTCATTATGTCCCTCCTTCTGGTGACTTTGGGCCTCATTTGTTCTTCTTTTTCCAATTCCAGTAATCATGTCTTTAGACTATTCATTTGGGAATGTTCTTCCTTCTTTAAATAGGCCTGGATTGCAATATATTTTCCTCTTAGAGCTGCCTTTGCTGCATCCCATAGTTGTGGCTTTGTGTTGTTGTTATCATTTGTCTCCATATATTCTTTGATTTCTGTTTTGATTTGGTCGTTAACCCACTGATTAATTAGGAGAGTGTTGTTCAGTCTCCATGTATTTGTGAGCCTTTTTGATTTCTTTCTAAAATTTATTTCTAGTTTTATACCTTTCTGATCTGAGAAGTTGGTTGGTAGGATTTCAATATTTTTTAATTTACTGAGGTTCTTTTTGTGGCCTTGTATGTGGTCTATTCTGGAAAAAGTTCCATGTGCACTTGAGAAGAATGTGTATCCTCCTGCTTTTGGGTGCAGAGTTCTGTAGATGTCTGTTAGGTCCATCTGTTCTAGTGTGTTGTTCAGTGCCTCTGTGTCTTTACTTATTCCCTGTCTGGTTGATCTGTCCTTTGGAGTGAGTGGTGTGTTGAAGTCTCCTAAAATGAATGCATTTCTGTCTATTTCCTCCTTTAATTCTGTTAGTATTTGTTTCACATATGCTGGTGCTCGTGTGTTGGGTGCATATATATTTATAATGGTTATATCTTCTTATTGGACTGACCTCTTTATCATTATGTAATGTCCTTCTTTATCTCTTGCTGCTTTCTTCGTTTTGAAGTCTATTTTGTCTGATACACGTACTGGAACACCTGGTTTTTTCTCTTTGTTGTTTGCATGAAATATCTTTTTCCATCCCTTCACCTGTAGTCGGTATATATCTTTGGGTTTGAGGTGAGTCTCTTGTAAGCAGCATATAGATGGGTCTTGCTTTTTTATCCATTCTGTTACTCTATGTCTTTTGATTGGTGCATTCAGTCCATTTACATTTAGGGTGATTATTGATAGATATGTACTTTTGCCATTGCTGGCTTTAGATTCGTAGTTACCAAAGGTTCAAGGGTTGCGTCTTTACTATCTACCAGTCTAACTTAACTTTCTTGTTAAGTTATTGTGAACACCATCTGATGTTTCTTTATCTCTCCCTTCTTATTCTTCCTCCTCCATTCTTTATATATTACATGGTTTATTCTTTGCCTTTCGTTAGTATTTGGATGGTCTGCTTTCTTTGGTATGATTTTATTTTCTCTCGTGACATCTTTTTAGCCTTAGGGCTGCTTCCCTCTCGAGCAGTCCATTTTCAATATCCTGTAGTGGTGGTTTAGGAGAGGCAAACTCTCAACTTTCATTTGTCTGGAAATTGTTTAATCCCTCCATCATATTTAAATGATAATCATGCTGGATACAATATTCTTGGTTCGAGGCCCTTGTGTTGCATTACGTTAATTATATCATGCCATTCTCTTCTGGCCTGTAAGGTTTCTGTTGAGAAGTCTGATGATACTCTGATGGGTTTTCCTTTGTAAGTGATCTTTTTTCTCTCTCTAGCTACCTTTAATACTCTGTCTTTATCTTTGATCTTTGCCATTTTAATTATTATGTGTCTTGGTGGTGTCTTCCTTGGGTCCGTTGTGTTGAGAGATCTGTGGACTTCCGTGGACTGCGAGACTATTTCCTTTCCCAGTGTGGGAAAGTTTTCAGCAATTATTTCTTCAAAGACACTTTCTATCCCTTTTTCTCTCTTCTTCTTCTTGTACTCCTATAATGCGAATATTGTTTCGTTTGGATTGGTCACACAGTTCTCTTAATATTCTTTCATTCCTAGAGATCCTTTTATCTCTCTCTGCCTCAGCTTCTCTGTATTCCTGTTCTCTTATTTCTATTCCATTAACACTCTCTTGCATCTCATCCAGTCTACTGTTAAGCCCGTGGATCACTTGTCTGATTTCTGCATTGTCTTTCCTCACTGCCCTCACTTCCTCCCTCTGCTCTTGCACATTTCTCTGTAGATCCGTCAGCATGGTTATGACTTTTATTCTGAATTCTTTTTCAGGAAGACTGTGCATTTCCATCCCTTCAGGCTCCTTCTCTGGGGTTGTCTGGTTGATCTTAGTCTGGATCATATTTCTCTGTCTTTTCATGGCTATAGAAGTGGTCGCTGGTAGGTGCCACATATGTCAGCTGGGCTCTTTAAGACTTTAAAAAGAAAAAAAAAGAAAAAAAGAAAAAAGAAAAGAATAAAGAGGAGAAAAAACAAAAAACAAAAACAAACAAAAAAAAACGCCCACTGGGAGTGGATTCTGTGAGGATGCTGTAGGTGGCACTGTCGCTCCACTATTCCGCAGCCGTGGCCGCGCCACTCTGCAGGGCCCTTTATAGCTCTGGTTGGGGTAGGAACAAATGGGAGGCTGTTGATCTCTGTGGGAAGTCTAAGTGCCGCCACCCTTTCCCCATCGCCAGCTAAGGAGTACGAAACTCCCCAGGACTCCCAGCCTGCTGGGCTCAGCGTGCTGGGGTAATCCGGCCCCTCCGCTGGGCTCCTGTCTCTTTAAGACCGCTGAAAAAAGCGCACGCTTTTTTTCCACCTGGTGCATTCCCCGCTCAGATCCTGCACGCTCTGTCTCTCCAATCTCCGCTACACCACGCGATGTGTGTCAGTGCTCTCCACGCAGATCACCGGGGCTAGTTATTTCACGAGCCTGTACTTCCACTCCCTCCCAGCTCTGAATCCTCTCCTCCCGCCGGTGTGCTGGGGTGGGTGAGTGCTCGGGTCCCGCCGGGTCACGGCTCTGTATCTTACCCGCCTCGCAGGGTGCCGAGTCCTCTCAGGTGTAGCTGCACGCTGTGCAATTTCCTGTGTATTCTGGTCTCTCTTTTAGGAATAGTTGTATATGCTGTATTTTCATAGATAAATATAGTGTTGGGAGGAGATTTATGCCACCCTGCTTATGCCGCCACCTTCCCGGAAATTCCTTCTCTGCTTTTCTTTAGTTTTACCACCTATATATATTATTTCTAGACAAGTGTTTCTTGGCCTTTTCTTTCTTCCATTATCCACCTAAAGAGCCTTTTCAGATATTTTCTCCTTATCACTCCCCTATGAAATTTTAATACCACTAGTATACTGTTTATATACTATATGTATATCTGTGATTTTAGATACAAAAAGTGTATAAAGTCTACTTTTTATTCAATACAGGGTTACAAATGACTAAATAAAATATTTCAGTTAAAAGTTAAAATTTCAGTCTATAAATATTTCATTTAACTATTTGCTTTTTAATATAATTTACTTATATAAACTCTGCTGTATCAAATTATATATGCAAATTATGCATTAATATAGTAAGAGCATTTTAAAGAAATTAAAATTACTTTTAACAGTCAGGTAAAACAACTGAAAAAACTAGTTTCCTACAGTATTTTGTAAACTTTCAGCTTTTGCATAACTTGAGAAGCTTTTAAATTAAGTAGCTGCCAGATATTCATTAAGGTATTGTTGACCTTTTTTTCTTTCTTTTCAGTACTTGACATAACTGATTGAATAATTTTTATTTGATTATATAAAACAGGATATTTTTATTTAATTCTAAAAACTGAAGTCACACACAAAAGCATGAAGTATCAAACATCAATGATATCAAAAGGCAGCCAATGGTAACCTACTGGCATGTGTAGACCACCTCTAGTGATGACTTCTAGATCAAGCTATCATCTCAAAATTCCTCCAATGACCTACCAGGTTTGTAGCACTGACCTTACATATGCTTTGTATACATTCCACAAACTCAATGTCAGTATAAACGGTACTTATGTAATACTCAAGAAAACTAAGAGAAATTAAATACTAAAAATACTGCCAGGTGGAGTTAAGCTTTGGAGGGCCACAAACCATTATAATGTCAAACACTTTTTCACCCCAATTTAAATGTACATTGGGGATACTTAGCCCTCTGCTTTTCCTTATAAATTTTATGCTTAGCTTGCCTATTCAATAAATTTAAATAAAAGGTTTCACCATTAAATATAAATTTGGTTTAAAATATTATATGTCCCATTGAGAAAGTTACCTTTGGTCTACTATCTTCTTGAAGAGATACTGGACTTCATCACATAATTTTTTTCTACATATACTGATAGGATTTTTCTCCTTCAGTCTGGTAATGTGACAAACTGCATTAATTCATTTTCTAATGTGGGATTTTTAATCCTACCTCACATTTCTAGGAGGAATTCAACTTAGTATTGTTCTATCACCCTTCTGTATATTGTTTTTGAGTGAATCTAGCCTGTAATTTTTCTTATATTACACTTTCTTACAGCAAGGTCAGGTTATCTTCATAAATGAGAGGAATTATTCCTTAAATTTTTTTGTACAACTCTAAATTTAAAGATTTATTTATTTTTTCATTTTAATCAACTTTATTTCATATAATGAATATATAATACAATGCATCCATTTTAAATGTACAGTTGATGATAAGCATACCACCACTACAAACAAGAAATAGAACATTCCTGGCATCCCAAAGAGTTCCCCCTAGCCCTGTCCAGCTGGTCCCCACTCCTCTGGATCTAGGCACCATTTCAATTTTTGCACGTAAAAGATGTGTTTTGCTTTTTATAGAATGGAATCATATAGTATATACTTTTATATCTGGATTTTTTCACTTAAAGTTTTTTGAGCTTCATCCATGTGTGTATTGGCTCATTCATTTTTTATTTTTTATTTTGGTATCATTAATGTACAATTACATGAGCAACATTATGGTTACTAGACTCACTACCCCATTATCAGGTTCCCACAACACACCCCATTACAGTCACTGTCCATCAGCATAGTAAGATGCTATAAAATCACTACTTGTCTTCTCTGTATTGTACCACCTTCCCCATGCCCTCCGTACCCCCACATTATGTGTGTTAATCGTAATGCCCCTTTTCCCCCCTTATCCCTCCCTTCCCATCCGTCATCCCCAGTCCCTTTCCTTTTGGTAACTCTTAGTCCATTCTTGGGTTCTGTGACTCTGCCGCTGTTTGTTCCTTCAGCTTTTTCTTTGTTCTTACACTCCACAGATGAGTGAAATCATGATACGTGTCTTTCTCCACCTGGCTTATTTCACTGAACATAATACCCTCTAGCTCCATTCATGCTGTTGCAAATGGCAGGATTTGTTTTCCTCTTATGGCTGAATAATATTCCATTATGTATATGTACCATATCTTCTTTTATCTATTCATCTACTGATGGATGTGGGGAACTGCCTTTGAATCTCAGCCATGCCACAAAGATGGCCACTGAGAACTCAGCCGTGCCGCAGGGGTGGGCCCTCAGAGCCCTCTGGGTTTCAGCTGCGCCCACTCCGGTCCGCCTCTTACATCAGAGACAACTGTGCATGCGCACAACTCTGTGCGTGATTGCAAAATTGAAAGTCGCCTTGTTAGCGTGGGGTGTAACTGATCAGAAGAGACCACACCCTATATATTCTGTGCCCTGAGCCCCAATAAACGAGTTCTTGCTTCAACTGAGCTCCCTGTCGTGTCTGATTGTCTTCGGCAAGCGGCGAGCGGCGGAGGCTGTGGGAATGGGCGGACAGTCAGCTCTTACCTCCCTTGCTCCGCCTTGTCGGGGCGTGCCTTTCCCTCCCTTCCTTTCCCTCCACTGGCTCGGAGGGTCACAGAAAGAGCTTGTAACCCAAAGAGCTTGTAATCCTGACGGCGAGCAGGACTGGCAGGAGAGAGGCTAGAAACCCCGACAGCTGGTGCCCAACGTGGGGCATGCCCGAAGAGGCATGTGAGGAACGCCCGAAAAGGCTATGCAGATGGATCAACGATCCCTCGGTTGACGAACCGAAAGTGTGGCGGAGTGAGCAGTGGGTGATTACGTGGTAAGAGCACTCCCGGGAAAACGGGACAGGCAACTTTCTAAGGATGAACCTGCACTAAAAGCACTGATATGCTTAAGAGCTGAGGATTAGAACTCTTGGACTCTCAAGTTGAGAAGGTCTGGGAAACCTTAGTAAGGGTGGCTCCTTGGCTTTCTGCTAGTATATATATTTGAAAAACTATGACAGCATCTCTGCTAATGAGACAGGGACTGTGGGTGTAGTCAGAGTAGGGGGAGGGCCTCCGGAAAAAGCAAGGCAGAATATTTGCAATCAGAGCAATGTAACTACATGCAAGGAAACCCCCTACCAAAACTCTGTGTTTAAACATTAAGCTCCAGGGTCATTCTTCAGTGAGATCGGTGGGTGTTCCCCAGATGGAGAGGAGTACCTCTTGTTTTTATTATGCTAATCACTTGTAAGATTCACTTTAGCATGCTAAAAGGCCCAGGCCTGTGTGCTGTCTTTCCTCTTTCAGATCTGATAGGGTGAGAAATTCCTTGTGTTAAGTTAATTCTGGGTTAATCACTTAGCAGGTCTGCACCCCGAAACCATTTTTTCATGTTCTCAAAAAAATACAAGCACAGCACACCGGATTCTCTTGTCCCCTCCTGGCGTGAGCTGGGAGCTCTGTCCTATCATTTTATTTCTAAATGAAAGCCTGTACCTTGCTCTCCTACCTTGCCTGTTTGCTAAGCATCACTTAGGCATGAGAAAAGAAGCGCTGGAGTTGGATTTTTGTCTCTTAGTAGTAAAATAAAACTGTCAGCTTTTAAGGTCTATAAATTTGTCTTTAGATTAGTTCTTTAAGACTGGCTTAATATGGACTAGTTTTTTTGGAACCTGCAAGATGTAAAAAAGCAATTTTTCTTCTTGAAAGACTTAACATTATATGTTTCAGCTTATTGAAAGCAATTAAATATTAATGTTAATTGTATATAATTTAGTAACTTCTGAGACATACTGGTATGTATTTTAGTGTGGAAGGTTATCAAGTACAAGAATTTTATTCTACTAGGTGACAAATAATGGTAGTTTATAAACCTAAATGATAATCTTAAAAGTCAAAGTGACAGAATAAAGTTTACTTTGACCAATTTTAGTAGGCTACTGTATGTGTTAAGATCCAGAAGTAACCTTAAGTTTAAAATATTGAAATAGAACTAAAGATAAGGAAAACCTGTATATCTTGGGGCAAAAGATATTCACATGTTAATAAGGCTCTGTTGAATAAAAGGTTTGATGAACACTTGATATTTGATCTTTCTAGCCTGATCTTCTCCTTTTCTGAGAATTCATGGAAGTGTTTGCTTCAGGATATCTTACCATGTGATTAAATTCCAGGAATTTTCATTTAGTTAAATTTAAGAGATAATTTTATATATAGCATTGAAACAAGTTTTCTGACTCTTAGTAGTTAGTTCATTTTTCAGGTTATATGCAAATTTCCCCAGTATTTTTTCATTTTTGTACTGTCTAGGTTATTATGCTTTTAGATTGCCTTTCTTGCAGTTTCTATTGACAGATAGCAGTCTCCATGCTTTTGAAGACTCTTAGTGATATTGAGAAATATAATTTATTATAAGTGGTAAATTCAGCTCATGTTAAAAGAGAAATACATTTAGAGACATCTTGTAATGCATGGAGCTGTCAGTGTAAGTTGTTTTAAGTTTATCAGTTATTGAAAATAGAGCAAATATTCCGAGAAATAACATAAAATTGCTGTTATTAGAGATTGAACAGTATTTAAACTAACCCTAGTAATTCCTATCTATATAGAGGAAATTTCATACAAATCAACAAAGCTTGGATTTGTTGCATCCAGATTTGAGTTTCTGATTGGTTATATCTAAGTCTGATAAAACACTTTAGATCTGGAAATCAATAGATGCCATTGATTTTATATATATAGTGTTATTTGTAATATATAAACCTTGTTTAATTCTAGGCCAGTTATATTTGTGCTAAGATTTTACGTTCCTGTTAGGTTAAGCTCTCAAATATTATAACTAATAGTTTGTTAGTTTAAACAAGTATTTGTTAGCCTAGAAGCAGTGGCCATTACCACAAGCTAAACTTCAAAGACTTAAAGAAATTACCCAAGACCAATTAAAACTGGGACATATTAGACCTTCCCTGAGCCCATGAAATAGTCCTGTTTTTGTTATTCAGAAGGCCTCTGGCAAGTGGAGGATGATACAGGACGTAAGCATCAATAGGAGGCACTCCACGAGTGTATGCCCAATTAGATCAACTGGCAGATCTTATAGTCAAAGGCAGAGACACCACCTTAAGACATTATGGGAAAGACCCGGAAATTTTAACCATTCCTTATCGTTTGTCAGACTTTGAATGGATCAAGCGAAATCACAATAGAGTGTCCGAGGCTCTGACAGTTTTTTAGGTAAGACTGATTGCCATTACGGGTCTAGCAGATGGGTTGCCTCCTTCTCCAAGTTAAGTTGAACCACTCCTAAACTCTTTTTGAGTAAACCCCTTTCTGATGCCTTGAATGTGTTTACCAATGGAGGAAAGGAGGGGTCTGCTGTTGTTGTCTTTCCCCCTCCTCACCTCTCGACCAAGTTAAAAGAAACCCAACATTTTGAAAAGGTTACTGGCTCAGCACAATTTAAGGAGTTGTATGCCATGGCATTGGCCCTAAGTAAAATTTCTGAACCTATGAATCTTTTTTCTGATAGTCTGTATGTGGTGAACTTGCTTCCCACCTTAGCCTCTTACTATATCAAGTTAGATAAAAACCCCATAACCCCCTTGATGATTCAGGTGAGATCCTTGCTGATGGCATGATCCAAACCCATATTCTTGCAGCATCTCCGAGGACACCAAAGTTTGCCCAGATTCCTCTCCAGAGGAAACCTATTAGCTGACCAATTAGCGTCCTCTGATGCTCAAGCCCTTTCCATGCAACAGGACCAAGATTTCCAACAGGCACAAGACCTCCATGAACTTACCCACCTAAATTGGAGAGGACTTCATCATAGATTTCCTCATATTCCTATTAAAGACTTGAAAAAAATTATCATGACTTGTAAATCCTGTTTGCATTTTCTACAAATTTCACCCCTCCAGTCCCCTGGAGTTAACCCAAGAGGCATTAAGCCAAATTGTCTCTGGCAAACTGATGTTACTCATTATGCAGCTTTTGGAAAATTAAAATTTGTCTTTGTCTCGATAGATACATGCTCCCACGCTTGCTGGGCTAGTGCCCATGCTGGAGAGAAAGTTAAACATGCACAAAGCCATTTTTTACAATGTTTTGCTATATTAGCCATACCACATCAAATAAAAACAGATAATGGCCCCTGCTTTACTAGCAGGGCATTACAAGACTTTTTAAATACGTGGCATATCAGCCACTCCACATGAATCCCATACAACCCACAGGGCCAGGCCATAGTAGAGCATCACAATAAGACATTAAAAGACCTATTACAAAAACAAAAAGGAGGAATAAGCCCCCATGACCAATTATGGATGGCCCTACTTACATTAAATATTTTAAATTTTTCAAAAGATCAACCTCTAACGGCCTTTCAAAGGCACTGGACAAATCAAATGCCATATGCCAAAATAGAAGTGCGCTGGAAAGACCAGCTGACTGGGCAATGGTGAGGACCAGATCCACTGATAAGTATGGGCAGAGGATTCGGATGTGTATTTCCTATAGGCAGACCAAATCCAATTTGGGTTCCTGCTAGGAACTTGAAATTCTGCCCTCAGAGCACTCAGCAAATGGAAGAAAGCCATGATATAGACTCTCCCCAAGAGGGTGACCTCTTGAGGGCTTGTCTTTCTTCTCTCTTTCAGGACTGACCTTTTAAGGACTGCATAAGAAGAAAAGGAGTTATGAAGGCTGGACTATTACTACCTGCCACAGTCCAGACTGCTGAAGAAGTGATACTGTTAAGCCTTCAACAAGGACATCTTTGCAGTTCTGTTTTCTTACCCTCTGCTTCCTTTTAGAGTATGGAAAGAAATAATTAAGTTTGTTTAGTCTACCCAAGCTGTTATTAGGAGGTATAATAATTGTAATGTCATCAGTTATTTTCATGCTCATGCGGTGGTGAAGATCATATCAACAGCAACAGATATTATTGAAGAAGGAGTTCCCCATACCCCAGAGCAGTCGTGGGCATTTATGGCCCTACAAGAGGTGCAAGCGACCTCTTGAGAATGTCATTACTGGAAGTGCTAGGATGGTAGTCAATGATGGGTAAGATCTCCTGAAAGATGGGGACAACCTAAGACAGGCACATCCTCGAGTACAGGATGGCATCTCTCATGCTCATACAAAAACAAAAAGGGGGAAATGTGGGGAACTGCCTTTGAATCTCAGCCATGCCACAAAGATGGCCGCTGAGAACTCAGCCGCGTGGCAGGGGTGGCTGCTCAGAGCCCTCTGGGTTTCAGCTGTGCCCACTCTGGTCCACTTCTTACATCAGAGACACCTGCACATGCGCACAACTCTGTGCGTGATTGTAAAATTGAAAGTCGCCTTGTTAGCGTGGGGTGTAACCGATCAGAAGAGACCACACTCTATATATTCTGTGCCCCAAGCCCCAATAAATGAGCTCTTGCTTTGACTGAGCTCCCTGTCACGTCTGATTGTCTCCGGCGAGCGGCGAGTGGAGAGCGGCGGAGGCTGCAGGAATGGGCGGACAGTTGGCTCTTACCTCCCTTGCTCCGCCTTGTCGGGGCATGCCTTTCCCTCCCTTCCTATCCCTCCGCTGGCTCGGAGGGTCACAGAAAGAGCTTGTAACACAAAGAGCTTGTAATCCTGATGGCAAGCAGGACTGGCGGGGGAGAGGCTAGAAACCCCGATAGATGGACACTTAAGTTGCTTCCATTTCTTGGCTATTGTAAATAGTGCTGCAATAAACATAGGGGTGTATATGTTTTTTTCAAACTGGGCTGCTGCATTCTTAGAGCAAATTCCTAGGAGTGGAATTCCTGGGTCAACTGGTATTTCTATTTTGAGTTTTTTGAGGAACCTCCATACTGTTTTCCACAATGGTTGAACTAATTTCCATTCCCACCAGCAGTGTAGGAGGGTTCCCCTTTCTCCACCTCCTCACCAACATTTGTTGAGGTTTGTCTTTTGGATGGTGCCATTCCTAACTGGTGTAAGGTGATAGCTCATTGTGGTTTTAATTTGCATTTCTCTGATGACTAGTGAGGTGGAGGATCTTTTCACGTGCCTGTTGGCCATCTGAATTTCTTCTTTGGAGAAGTGTCTATTCAGATCCTCTGAATTAAATTCAGATCCTTTAATTGGATTATTTGCTTTTTGTTTGTTGAGGTGCATGAGCTCTTTATATATTTTGGAAGTTAACCCTTTATCAGATATGCCATGTATGAATATATTCTCCCATACTGCAGGATACCTTCTATTTCTATTGATTGTGTCCTTTGCTGTACAGAAGCTTTCCAGCTTGATATAGTTCACTTGTTTATTTTTGCTTTTGTTTCCCTTGCCTGGGGAGATTTGTTGATGAAGAAGTTGCTCATGTTTAAGTCCAAGAGATTTTTGCCTATGTTTTTTTCTAAGAGTTTTATGGTTTCATGGCTTACATTAAGATCTTTGATCCATTTTGAGTTTACTTTTGTGTATGGGGTTAGACAATGATCCAGTTTCATTCTCTTACATGTAGTTATCTAGTTTTGCCAACACCACCTGTTGAAGAGGCTGCCATTTCCCAATTGTATATCCATGGCTCCTTTGTATATTAAATGACCATATATGTTTGCATTGATATCTAGACTTTCTATTCTGTTCCAGTGGTCTATGGGACTGTTCTTGTGCCAGTACCAAACAGTCTTGTTTACTGTGGCTTTGTAGTAGAGCTTGAAGTTGTGAAGCAAGATCCCCCATTTTATTCTTCCTTCTCACGATTGCTTTGGCTATTCGGGGTCTTTTGTGGTTCCATATGAACGTTAGAACTATTTTTGCCAGTCCATTGAAGAATGCTGTTGGTATTTTGATAGGGATTGCATTGAATCTGTACATTGTTTTGGGTAGTATCGCTATTTTGACAATATTTACTCTTCCTACCCAAGAGCGTGGGATGAATTTCCATTTGTTAGTGCCCTCTTTAATTTCTCTTAGGAGTGTCTTGCAGTTTTCAGGGTATAGGTCTCTCACTTCCTTGGTTAGGTTTATTCCTAGGTATTTTATTCTTTTTGATGCAATTGTGAAAGGAATTGTTTTCCGGATTCCCCTTTCTGTTAGCTCATCGTTAGTGTATAGGAAAGCAACAGATTTCTGGGTATTAATTTTGTATCCTGCAAATTTGCTGAATTCAGATATGAGTTCTAGTAGTTTTAGAGTGGATTCTTTACGTTTTTTTATGTACAATATCATGTCATCTGAAAATGGTAACAGTTTGACTTCTTTAGCAATCTGGCCTTGTATTTCTTTGTTTTGTCTGATTGCCGTGGCTTGTACCTCCATTACTATGCTGAATAACAGTGGGGAGAGTGGGCATCCCTGTCTTGTTCCCGATCTAAGAAGAAAAGCTTTCAGCTTCTCGCAGTTAAGTATGATGTTGGCTGTGGGTCCGTCATATATGGCCTTTATGATGCTGAGGTACTTGCCACCTATATCCATTTTGTTAAGAGTTTTTATGTAGAATCAATGTTGAATTTTGTCTAATGCTTTTTCAGCATCTATGGAGATGATCATGTGATTTTTGCTCTTCTTTTTGTTGAAGTGGTGGATGATGTTGATGGACTTTCGAATGTTGCACCATCCTTGCATTCCTGAGATGAATCCCACTTGGTCATGGTGTATGATCCTCTTGATATATTTTTGAATTCGGTTTGCTAATATTTTGTTCAGTATTTTTGCATCTATGTTTTTCAGGGGTATTGGTCAGTAACTTTCTTTTCTGGTGGGGTCTTTGCCTGGTTTTGGTATTAGAGTGATGCTGGCTTCATAGAATGAGTTTGGAAGTATTCCCTCCTCTTCTATTTTTTGGAAAACTTTAAGTAGAATGGGTATTATGTCTTCTCTATATGTCTGATAACATTTAGCGGTGAATCCATCTTGCCGAAGGGTTTTGTTCTTGGGTAGTTTTTTGATTATCAATTCACTTTCATTGCTAGTAATTGGTGTGTTTAGATTTTCTGCTTCTTCCTTGGTCAGTCTGGGAAGGTTTTATTTTTCTAAGAAGTTGTCCATTTCATCTAGGTTTTCCAGTTTGTTAGCATATAGATTTTCATAGTATTCTCTAATAATTTTTTGTATTTCTGTGTGGTCCGTCGTGATTTTTCCTCTGATTTCTTATTCTGTTTATGTGTGTAGATTCTCTTTTTCTCTTAATAAGTCTGGCTAGGGGTTTATCTATTTTATTTATTTTTTCAAAGAACCAGCTCTTGGTTTAATTGATTTTTTCTATTGTTCTATTCTTCTCAATTTTATTTATTTCTTCTCTGATCTTTATTATGTCCCTCCTTCTGGTGACTTTGGGCCTCATTTGTTCTTCTTTTCCCAATTTCAATAATTGTGACTTTAGACTATTCATTTTGGATTGTTCCTCATTCTTTAAATAGGCCAGGATTGCTATATACTTTCCTCATAGAAATGCCTTCGCTGTGTCCACAGAAGTTGGGGCTTTGTGTTGTTGTTGTCATTTGTCTCCATATATTGCTTGATCTCTGTTTCAATTTGGTCATTGATCCATTGATTATTTAGTAGCATGTTGTTAAGCCTCCATGTGTTTGTGAACCTTTTTGTTTTCTTTGTACAATTTACTTCTAGTTTTATACCTTTGTGATCTGAGAAGTTGGTTGGTAGGATTTCAATATTTTTGAATTTACTGAGGTTCTTTTTGTGGCCTAGTATGTGGTCTATTTTTGAAAATGTTCCATGTGCACTTGAGAAGAATGTGTATCCTGCTGCTTTTGGGTGTAGAGTTCTGTAGATGTCTGTTAGGTCCAGTTGTTCTAGTGTGTTGTTCAGTGCCTCTGCATCCTTATTTATTTTCTGTCTTGTTGATCTGTCCTTTGCAATGAGTGGTGCCTTGAAGTCTCCTAAAATGAATGCATTGCATTCTATTTCCTCCTTTAATTCTGTTAGTATTTGTTTCACATATGTCGGTGCTCCTGTGTTGGGTGCACAGATATTTATAATTGTTATATCCTCTTGTTGGACTGACCCCTTTATTATTATGTAATGTCCTTGTGTGTCTCATTACTTTCTTTGTTTTGAAGTCTATTTTGTGTGAACCAAGTACTGCAACGCCTGCTTTTTTCTCTTTGTTGTTTGCATGAAATATCTTTTTCCATCCCTTCACTTTTAGTGTGTGTATCTCTTTGGGTTTGAGGTGAGTCTCTTGAAAGCAGCATATAGATGTGTCTTGCTTTTTTATCCATTCTATCTCTGTGTCTTTTGATTGGTGTATTCAGCCCATTTACATTTAGGGTGATTATCAATAGATATGAACTTATTGCCATTGCAGGCTTTGGGTTCACTGTTACCAAATGCTCAAGGGTAGCTTCTTTACTATCTATCTGTCTTACTTTAACTCACTTATTATGCTATTATAAACCCAGTCTGATGATGATTTCTCTTCCTTCTTTTCTTACTCTTCCACTCTTTATATGTTAGGTGTTTTATTCTGTACTCTTTTGTGTTTCCTTGACTGATTTTGTGGATAGCTGATTTTATTTTGCCTTTAGTTAGTATTTGTCTAGTTTCTTTGCTGTGATTTTATTTTCTCTGGTGACATCTATTTAGCCTTAGGAGTACTTCCATCTAGAGCAGTCCCTTTAAAATACTCTGTACAAGTGGTTTGTGGGAGGTAAATTCCCTCAAATTTTGCTTATCTGGGAATTGTTTAATCCCTCTTTCAAATGTAAATGATAATCTTGCTGGAAACAATATTCTTGGTTTGAGGCCCTTCTATTTCATTGCAGTAAATATATTATGCCATTCTTTCTGGATTTTAAGGTTTCTGTTGAGAAGTCTGATGATAGCCTGATGGATTTTCCTTTGTAGGTGATCTTTTTCTCTCTCTGCCTGCTTTTAATACCCTGCCCTTTTCTTTGATCTTTGCCATTTTAATTATTATGTCTTGGTGTTGTACTCCTTGGGTACCTTGTGTTGGGAGATCTGTGGATTTCCATGGTCTGAGAGTCTATTTCCTTCCCCAGATTTGGGAATTTTTCAGCAATTATTTCTTCAAAGATACTTTCTATCCCTTTTTCTCTCTCTTCTTCTTCTGGTACTCCTATAACGTGAATGTTGTTCCATTTGGATTGGTCACACAGTTCTCTTAATATTCTTTCATTCCTAGAGATCCTTTTATCTCTCTCTCTGCCTCAGCTTCTCTGTATTCCTGTTCTCTGATTTCTATTCCATTAACAGTCTCTTCCAGTTCATTCAGTCTGCTCTTAACTCCTTCCATTGTTTGTGTCATTTCTGTTATCTTAGCTCTTGCATATTTCTCTGCAGGTCCATCAGTATGGTAATGACTTTTATTTTGAATTCATTTTCAGGAAGATTGGTTATTTTGGTCTCACCAGGCCCTCTCTCTGGCGTTTGAGTGATTTTGGACTGAATCAGGTTCTTCTGCCCTTTCATGGCAATAGAAGTGATCACCGGTGAGTGGCGCATGTGTCAGCTGGGAGAACAAAGTCCCTTCCTGCTTGCTGGTCACTTTGCCCATCTCCACTACCCCTGCCAGGCAGCCGCACACAGGGAGCAGCCTTTGGGTTAACCCCCTGAGCTGCCGTGTGTGGGGCAGCCCGCCCTCGGGATGGCCTAGGGCACTGGCGGTGGTTGCAGGCGAGCAGCGTGTGTTCACTGCAAGAACAGAGCCCCTATGTGCTTTCTGGACTCTGCGCCGGTTTCCTCTGCCTGTGCTGGTCAACTGGGTGCAGGCAGCAGCCTCTGGGTTAATCCTGAGCTGCTGTGGGCAGGGCATCCCTGGGATGGCCTAGGGCACTGGTGGGGGTTGCAGGCAGTCAGCGCATGTTGCCGTGAGAGCAGAGCCCCTATGTGCCTTCCAGACTCTGCGCCAGTTTCCTCTGCTTGTGCCAACCAACCAGGTGCAGAAGGCAGCCTCTGGGTTGATCCCCTGAGGTACTGTGGGTGGGGCGTGTCTCAGGATGGCCTAGGGCACTGGCAGGAGTTGCAGGTGATCAGTGCATATTCTCCGTGAGAATAAAGCCCCTTTGTGCCTTCCGGGCTCTGCACTGTCTCTCCGCTGTCTGTGCCAAGCAGCTGCACGCAGGGGCAGGCTCTGGGTCTGGCTTGGTTAGCTGGGAGAAGACTCTGTGTGGTTGCTGTGGGTGGGGCTGCTACCCGGCTGCTCTGCAGTAATGGCGGGTCAGCTGGTTTGCTTGCACTGTTGGCAGGGGGGAATGAACAGCAGGCTGTTTATTGCCGTGAGGGGCTTCAGAGCTGCATTGCCACCCAGGGGGTTAGGGCACCTAAAGTTCCTTAAAGTTCCCAGCCTGCTGGGCTAAGTGTGCCAGGAGGACTTTGTCCACCTTTTAAACCCTTGTCCCTTTAAGACTTTTTAAAGCACCCACTTTTCTTTTGTTCCAGGGAAGCCAGTTGTAGGGATCTGTTCACAGTCTCAGTCTCGGATTTTACTTTTCCATTTCTCTAATATCCACTACACCATGCAATGTGTGTCTGTGCTCCTGATGCAGATTACTAGGGCTGGTTATTTAGTAGTCCTGTGCTTCCACTCCCTCCCCACTCTGATTCTTTTCCTCCTGCCAGTGAGCTGGGGTGGGGGGAGTGCTTGGGTCCCTCTGGGTCACAGCTTTGTATCTTACCCTTTTCATGAGATGCTTAGTTCTCACAGATGTAAATGTAGCCTCACTATTGTACTGTACCTTCTGGTCTCTCTTTTAGGAGTAGTTGTATTTGCTGTATTTTCAAAATATATATGGTTTTGGGAGATTGCCACCCTACTCACGCCGCCATCTTGAGAATCTCCCTTAAAGGTTTATTTTTTACAAAATGTTTTGAAACTGATTCATTTCTTAATGGTTATAAGATTACTCAAGCTTTTAATTATAATTTCTCTTGTACAGTTTTATAAACTGTATTACTAAGAATTTATTCACTTTCATTTAATTTTATTCATATACTGGCATAAGTTGTTTAAAATACTTTATACAATATCTGCCAAGATCGTAAGTCATATTCTTTTTCATTCCTGTATTTGCACATACTCTCTCTCTCCCCTTGACCAGTCTCATGAAAGATTTATCTATTTTATCAGTTTCTTCAAAGAAACAAAATTTCGTTTTCTTAATCTCTTCATTTTTTTCTGAGAAATAATTCACATACTACAAGATACCTCCTTTTAAAGTGCAGTTATGTGTATTTTACTACATTCACAGGAATGTGCAACCATAACCACTAAGTTCAGAAATTTTCCATTACATCAAAAATATACCCTGTGGCCATTAATAGTCATTCCCCATTCCCCCATCCTCCCAGCCCCTGGCAACCACTTATCTACCTTTGGTCTCTGTGGATTTGCCTAATCTGGACATTTTATGTAATTGGAATCACACACTATGGGGCCTTTTGTGCCTGACCTTTCACAGTATAATGTTTTCAAGATAAGATCCATTCATGTTGCAGCACTTAATCAGAACTTAATTCTCTTCTTATTGCCAAGTAATATTCCCCTGTATGGATAAACCACTTTTTTCCATTCAGTTGATCAGACCAGTAGTTGATGGGCATTTTGGTTACTTCCACTTCTGACCTATTATGAATAATGCTGCTGTAAACATTCATATACAAGTTTTTATGTAGACATGTTTTCAGTTCTCTAGGGTATGTACTCGGTGTGGAATTGCAGGGTCTTACAGTAACTCTTACATTTAACTTTTTGAGGAAGTGCAAAACCATTTTCAACAAAACTGTACTACCAGCAGTGTATGAAGCTTCCAAATTTCTCTGTATATTCACCAATAACTGTTATTGTTACTCTTTCTGAAGTGTGAAGTGGTTTCTCTTTTTGGTTTTGATTTTTTATTTTCCAAGTGACTAATAATGCTAAGCTTTTTTTTCAGAGGTAGGACAATTTTATTAAACTTTCAACAGAATTACCATTTAGCTTTATTGACCTTTGCAGTGTATCTTGTACAGCAATACACTGTTTACAATATACACATCTTTAACCATAGGTGTAAGTACAGCCTTCTCTGTGTGGTCTTCCTCACCAGGTATAGATGGTCTGTTCTGCAGTCTTCAGGTCATTTTCAGGATTAGTTGTATTTGCTGTAGTTGCTTTCTTGGTGTGTATGTGGGAGGTTTCCACCTTGCTTTCCTATTGTGCCATCTTTCCCACCAGAAGTTCTGAGCATCTTTTTATGTGCCTACTGGCCATCTACATAACTTCTTTGAAGAAATGTCTATTCAAGTACTTTGCCCACTTTTAAAGAGGGTTGTCTTTTTATTGTTGAACTGGAAGAGTTCTATATATATCCTGGATATTAGTCCCTTACCAGATAAATGCTTTGTATGTTCTTCCATTCTATAAGTTGTCATCATGGGGCATTTCAAAGCAAAGAAGTTTTTAATTTTAATGGAGTCCAAATAACCTAGTTTTTCCTTTGCCATTTCTACTCTTGGTGTCACATCTGAAAACCTATTGCCAAGTCGAAGGTCGCAAAGATTTATGTCCATGTTTTCTTTAGAGCTTTATAGTTTTCTAACCTTAAATTTAAGTCTATGACTTAATTTGTTGATTTTTGTATATGGAGTGAACAAAGAATCCAACATCATTCTTCTGCATGTAGATATCCAGTTGTCACAGTGCATTTGTTGAAAACATTTTTCCCTATTGAATTGGCACCCTTGCAACTGACCATAAATATAACTGTTTTTCTGGAGTCTCAATTATGTCCCACTGATCTGTAAGTCTGTTTTTATCCCAGTACCATGTTGTCAAAATTACCATAACTTTGAGTAAGTTTTGAAATTGGATACGAGTCCTTCACCTTTGTTCTTTTTCAAGATTTTCATAGTCTCTTTTATTCCATATGAATTTTATGATTGGCTCATTAATTTCTTCAGAAAAGGCAGTTAAAATTTTAGTAAGTATTAAGTTGAATCTGTATATCAATTTGGGAAGTACTGCCATCTTAAGAATATTAGGTCTTCCAATCCATGAATATGGGGTAGTCTTTTCATTAATTTAGGTCTTCTTTAATTCAACATTTTTTGTGTGTGTGGCTTTTCACATACAACTCTGTACTTTTTGTTAAATTTATTCTTAAATATTTTATTTTTTGATGTAAAAGGAATTTTTCCTTAAATTTCATTTTTGGGTTTTGCATTGTTAGTGTATAGAAATACAACTGACTTGTGTATATTGATCTTGTATCCTGTAACATTGAACTTGATTAACGCTAATAGTTCTTTAGTGGAATCTGCAGAATTCTCTCTATACAGTGAATTCTCATTATTTGTGTTAGTTACATTGTTACATTCTCTAAAGTTGCCATGACTGTTGAATTAGTCAATACTGAGCCACTCTTCTACAGGAAATATGTACACACAAATATAATGATCTTAATCCTAAAGGTATCTCATCCTAGTAAATTCTCTTTACTTCACAAAAGAGAGAATGATGTTCAGAAATGTTAACTTGCTTAAGGCCACCTCACTAATGGGTAGCAGAGTTGGGATTCAAATTCGATCAATACTGGCTCCAGAGCCAGAGCTTTTTTTACTATATTGCACTGTTCCCTAGGTCTCCATCCTCTGGACACCTCTATATGAAAGCTGAAAAAAAAGGGCAAAATGTTGCTTTGATCAACCTCTGCTGAAAATGTGTGTGCCAGGCAACTCAAAATTTTTACAATTTTCAAAATTTTTCAAAATTTTCACATGTCCAAGAATGACTACCAAAGCATCATCAGTATTGATTTTGGATTTACAAATAAATTCTAGTAATTTATTATGAATTCTTTGTGGATAATTTATTGTGAATTCTTCACAAATAATAAAAATGAACTGCACAAGATTAAGTCACCTGCAAATAGAGATGATTTTACTTCTTTTCAATCTGCATGTCTTTTAATTTTCTTGCCTAATTGCCTAGTTAAAACCTCCACAACAATGTTGAATAGAAGTGGTGAGAACTGACATCTTATCTTGATCCTGACCTTCAGGGAAAAGCTTTCAATCTGTTACCATTAAGTTTATTTGTGGGTTATTCATAGATACCCTTCCTCAGCTTGAGGAAGTTCCCTTTTATTTCTAGTTTATTAAGTGTTTAATCATGGACGGGTGCTAGATTTTGTCAAATGCTTTTTCAGTTTGTATTGAGATGATATATTGTGATGTATCTTTTGTCCCTTCTTCTATGAACATGACATATTACATTGGTTAATTTTTGTGAACTAACCTTGAATTCCTGGGATAAATTCCACGTGGTCATGGTATATAGTCCTTTCCATATGCTGTTGGATTCAGTTTCACAGTATTTTGCTGAGGATTTCCACATCTATATTCATAAGGGATATTAGTCTATCGTGTTCCTGTGGCATCACTGTCTAATTTTGGTATCAGAGTAACACTAGCTTCATACAATTAGTTATGAAGTGTCCCTCCTTTTTGGAAGAATTTATGATGAAGCATTAGTGTTAAATCTCCCTTAAATGTTTGGTAGAATTCACCAATGAAGCCATCTATGCCTACATGTCTCACTGGGAAGTTTTCTGATTACTAATCCAATCTCTTATTACAGGTCTATTCAGATTTTCTGTCTTCTTCAGTCAGTTTCAGTTTTTATCTTTCTAGATAATTTGTCCATTTCATCAGGGTTATCTATTGGCATACAACTGTTCACAGTATTCCATTATAGTCTTTTTTATTGTGGTAAAATCATAATAATGTTCACACTTTCATTTCAGATTTTGAGTCTTCCTTTTTCTTAGCCAATCTAGATGAAAGTCTGTCAATTTGTTGATCTTTTCAAACAACCAATATCTGTTTATTTTCTCTATTGTTTTCTACTCTTTTTCTTTCCACTTTTTTTAATTATATCCTTCCTTCTGCTTACTTGGGTTGAGGTTACTTTTCTTTACCTAGACAAATGAGGTGAAAGTTTAAGTTACTGACTTGAGATCCTTCTTTCTTAATGGAGGCATTTACAACTATAAATTTCTCTCTGTGCCCTGCTTTTGATGCTCCCAGGAGTTTTTGTATATTGTTTACATTAGTCGCTAAGTGTTTTTGAATTTCCTTTGTGATTTCTTCTTTGACCTATTGATTATTTAGGAGTGTACTAATTTGTACAGATTTGTAGAATTTCCCAAGTTTCCTTCTATTACTGACTTCTAATTGCATTCCATTATAGTTATAGAACAATCACTGTATAATTTCAATTCTTCCAAATTTTTTAGGAAGTTTTTGTGACCTAACACATGTGCATGCTGGAGAACCACCATGCTGCACTTAAGAAGAATGTGTATTGTGTCTAGCTGGAGTGGAGTGTTCTAAAGATGTCAATTCGTTTATACTGTTATTCATGTCTTGAATTTGCCAATCTATCTAGCTGTTCTATACTTTATTAAAAGTGGGATATTTACATTTCCAACTACTATAGAATTATGTATTTCTACTTTCAATCTGTCAGTTTTGCTTCATGTATTTTGTGGCTATTTTAATAGATGAATGTATGTTTATAACTGCTGTCTTCTTGGTGGATTGACCCTTTTATAATTATAAAATTCCTTTGTCTCTAGTAACAATTTTCACCTTAAAGTCTCTTTTGTTTAATATTAGCATAGCCACTCCAGCTCCCTTATAGTTACCATTTGCATGGTGTATCTGTTTTTCATCCTTTCATTACCAATATAGTGTGTATTGTAATCTAAAGTGTGTTTCTTACAGATGCCATATGTGGTTGAATCATGTTTGCCCATTCTGCCAATATCTGTCTTTAAATTGGAATGCTTGATCTATTTATATTTCATTTAATTACTAACGAGGCAGGATTTGCTTACCGTTGCTATTTGCTTTCCATAAGTCATATCTTTGCCCCCAGTCCTCCACTGCTGAATTGTTTTTGTTAAAACAGATATTTTCTAGTGTACCATTTTAATTCCTTTGTTATTTATTTTACTATATTTTTTGAATTTCCTCAAAGTAAGAAAGGGTATCTATGAATAAACCATAACATCTTAACTTGGAACAATCCATTCTGAATCAGGACATAATTAATTTCACTAGTATTAAAAAAATTTTGCTCTATATGTCTGTTCTCTCACCCCTCCTGTGCTATTGTCATACAAATCATATCTTTATACATCATATTCCTATTAACAGATTTATAATTTTTGCTTTATACAGTTAAATGTCTTTTAAATCATATAGGAAAAAGTTTACTAACAAAAAGTATATTTATATTCATTTATATTTACCTAAGAGTTATTTTACTAGCTCCACTTCATTTCTTCATATGGATTTGAGTATCTCTTTATTACAGCATGAAAGACTCCATTTAATGTCATATAGAGAAGATCAAGTGACAAACTTAGTTTTTAGTTTTTCTAAGGATATGTTAATTTCTCCATTTAGAAAGATATTTTTGCCAGATATAGAATTCTTGGTTGATAGTGTTTTTCTATGAATATGTCATACCATTGCCTTCTTGCCTTCATGGTTTCTGATGGGAAATCAGCCATTTTCCTTATTGAGATTATCTTGTATGAGAAGAGCTGTTTCTCTCTTGCTACTTTCAAGATTCCCTTAATATTTGACTTTTGAAAATTTAACTATAATGCATATATTTGTGGATGTCATTGTTATGGATGTCATTATGTTTATCCTCTTTGGAATCTGGTGAGCTTCTTGATTGTGCAGATTCTTGTCTTTCATCAAATTTGGGGAGTTTGCGTATTATATCTTCAAGAATTATTCCTATCTCTTTCTCATTTCCTTTTAGTACTCCCATGATGCATGTTAGTATGCTTAACAGTGTCCCACAGACCTATGAGGCTCTGTTTTTTCTTCATTTTTTTTCTGTTCCTCATACTAGATAATCCCAAATGACCTAAATTCAAGTTCATTGATTCTTTCCTCTGCTAGCTCTAGTCTGCTATTGAGCCCTCCTAGTGAATTTTTCATTTGAGTTGTACTTTACAAATTCAGAATTTCTACTTGTTTCAACTTAATAATCTGTAACTCTCTACTGATAATCTGTTTAGTGAGACATCATTCTCATACTTCCCTTTAGTTCTGAGACTTAATTTTCTTAGTTCTTTTAACATATTTTAAAGAGTTGATTTAACTTTTTTGTCTAGGAAGTCTAGAATCTGGGCTCACAGACAGTTTCTACTGACAGCTATTTTTCCCGTGTATGGGCCATACTTTGTAGCCCTGATAATTTTCTGTTGAAAACAATATTTTAAATAATATAATGTCACAACTTTGGAAATCAAGATGCTTTTCCCTCCTCAGAGTTTGTTATTACTGATTATTTACAAACTTTCTTAAACTAATTCTTTAAAGTCTGTATTCTTTGACAAGTATAACCACTGCTTGGTTAGCTTAGTGGTAATCTCTGGTTGTCTCCCAGCCTTTCCAAGGGCCTCTATGTTACGCCTTCAGCATTCAATTAGGCAATTTACAACCCTGCTTTAGCCACCATATCCTGTTTGCACAGAGGTTAGCCAAGGTGAGAGACTAAAGACCTCAGGTTTTTCTTGAGTATGCACACAGCCAAATGCATGTAAATGGCATTCAAGATTCCCAGGAATATGTTCAAGCTTTTCAAAGCCTTTTGGACATCTCATTTCCCAGTTTTTCCTTTAAAGATTTTTCAATAGTTTATCTGTTTGCCCTAACTGTTATCCACTGCCTTAGGCAGTCACAAAGTTAAACAACTGCCTCTAAATATTTTGGACATATGCCTCCAGAGAAAAAGATTTTTGCAATGGGTGAGCTCACTCAGGTTACATACAGAAAAATCCTGTGAGTATTGGTTTCCAGGGAACTGTCAGACAAGTCAAATAATGACAATTCTCCAGAATGATGTTCCTAGAAAGCTCCAAATCCATCCAGCCTCTACCAGTAGCGGTTAGATGGCTTTTACTGTGATTGTGGGAACTGTTAGTTTGCAAGACTACTGTGGAGCTGGGTAGAGGGGAATGGAAATAGGGCAAGTTAAAATGCCACAAAGCCGACTGTTCTTAGATTCAGCCACTTGCTTAAGTAAATTGCAATCCCCTGGATTGTTGCAAGCTTTTAGTATTTTCAGAGTTCTAAGGAAGTTGATTTTGACAATTTTTGGCAGTTTTTCTGTCAATTACTGAGAAGTATTAAATCGCCCATTGTGGTTGGTTACTTGTGCATTGTCCCAATACCTGATATATTTTGAGGCTGTGTTATGTGTTCCAATTGGAAACATTCGTCTTTCTAGTTAAATTTTCCAGTAAATTTTGTTCAGCCTCTTGAACAGCAAGAAATTTTTTCTCTTAAAGTCTATTTTTTCCTGATGTCAACAGAACTACATTGGCCTTTTTCACATCATTATACATGTCTGCAAGGTATACTTTATGACCCTTTTACTTTCAACCTTTCTGCATTCTTATGTTTATATCTAAGTCTTAAAAACTACTTAATTAGGTTTTTAAAATCCCAGTCTGACAATGCTTGTCTTTTAGTAAGAAGTTAGTTCATATACATTTAATGGAAATTAATAATACATATGGATCTACATCTATCTCTCTCCTACTTAGTACTATTTGTCTCTCTTGTCCTATTTTTTGTCTTTCATTTTTATCTTCTTTGAATTATTTTTTAAAAAATTGTATTAGCCTGAATGTCACTGTGAGGAAATAATCACATTCAGAATATAAGACATTCTATAACTCTTCAAAACAGTAAAAATCATGGAAAAGCAAAAAGGGCAGAGAATTAAAGACCAAAAGACATAATAACTGCGTGTAATGCAAGTACCTTGATTGGATCATAGATAAAATCAAACAGCTACATTTTGGGAACAATTCAATTTGAATATGCTCTACATATTAGATAATGTTATAGAACTACTAAATTTTCTTAAGTAAGATAATGGTATTGTGGCTTTGTAAGAGAATGTCTATTTTGATAGGACATGCATGTTGAAATATTTAGGGGTGAAGTATCATTAAGTTTGGTCACTTTGAAATTGTTTAGACAAATACAGACAAAGCAAATTGGCAAGATAAAGTGTAATGGTGTTATTTGTACTATTCTTTCAACTTCTCTGTATATTTGAAATTTTTCAAAATAAGGTTGAAGAACTATAGAAAGATTTCCATTGGTGAAATGTACTGTTTAGTGAAACTGTAAGGTACACTTATTATTTTTGTAAAAACGGTGTATTTATACATATGCATAAATATATGTTAGGGTAATGTTAGCACTGTACCAAAGGACCAAATATATGATGACTCAATCAAGAAAGAAGTTTATTTCTTGCACCTGTGACAGTCTAGGTTGAATGAACCAGATTAGTAGGCAGTTCTCCTCTACTGGGACTTTCAAATGGTTCCATTATTTTTTAACACATGATCTTCATCAGTTGTTGCCTTTCCCACTAAGGTACAGGGCCAGAAATTATCTCCAAAGCAAGCTGCACACCTAGCTGCAGCAGAGGCTGAAAATTTCAGTTCAGGGTGAGCAGCCCCACCCCAGCTTCAAGTCTTATCAATTGAGAAGGGAATCTGTTCAAAAGCTAGTAGTCTCCATCATAATCATTAAAAAGGGGTCTGGACTGTGTGCTGTCTCCAGCCTAAAGCCAGTTCCTACTTATCCTTCTGTTCCAGAATACATAATCTCCTTCATGAACCCTCCCTTTACTTCCCATCTTTTCTAGTCAGCTCCTTTAGAATTTAGAATTGGTGCCACTCAACTTAGCACTTCATTAAATGGTTTTAAAAAAATTATTCTAAATGTTTCCCTGTACTGGTTTGGAATTTTTACACTCAAGTTTTGTTCTTTTAAAACTTACCTAGAAAATATTATATGTATCCTTTTAACTTATCAATGCCTTATAAAAAATACCTTTTTCTTCATTTACTCTTACTCCTGATAAGCTATTGTAATTCTTTAAATTAAAAATATATGTATATATATTTCATATACTTTTAAAATATAATTGTTTTAAATAATCCACGTGCATTTAAATTTATTCACATAAAATGACTATTCTTTTTTTCATCTCTGACCTTCATTTTCCTTCTGCCTGAAATAATTTAGAATTTCCTTTAGTAAGTTGGTTGATTGCCCACCCACAAATGAGTGATAATCTATTTTACAATCATTCTTAAAAGAAATTTTTGCTTGGTGTAGACTGTGGTTGGGAGCTATTATTTTTTTTCAGGCTATAGCAGATATCCCACTGTCTTTTAGCTTCCACTACTGCTGTGAAATAGTCATCCATCCATCTAATAACTAACAGTTCTCTGAAGGAATTTTGCCCTTTTATCTGGCAAGGATTTTCTATATTCAGCTTTCTTTAGTATCACTATGTTTTTCCACATGTGGATTTCTTTTAATGTATACTTCTGGGATTTGTCAGACCTCTGTAACCCAACTTGATGTTCTAGAAAATTTCTAGTGACCTACTCTTCAAATATTGTGTCCTCTACATTTTTCTCTTTCCTCTTTCTAGGACTTTGAGGCTTTGCACTATGCTCTATGCCTCTTTCATTTTTTCTGTATTTTTCAGCTTTTTTTCCTCTTTCTGCTGTATTTGGGATGCCTTTTCGCCTGTCTTCTGGTTCACTAATTATATCTTTAGCTATATTTACTCTTTACTTAAACCTGTCCATTTGTTTCTCAATTTCAATGATCAAAGTTCAAGATGTTCTTTTTAATTTTTCAAATGTCACAGGTCACATTTTAGTTTCCTACTATTCAGCTTGCAACTGTATTCAAACTCATCCTTATTTCTTTAAAAACAAAGTATAATCATTTTTTAAATTTGTATCTAACTATTCCAATGTCTTAAGATGGCTAAGGCATTAGAAATCTTTTTTCTGTTTTCTGTTCTCACTCATGTTGTCTTGTTTTCTTGTGTGCTTATTTATTATGTTTGGCCAATGCTGGTCGCTTTACTTGAAAAACTATTTATAGGAACAGTGTAAGACCTGGGATGAAGCATTTTCCTTTTGAGAGGATTTGTGCTTCCTCCTCTCGTGCATCTGATAACACTACCAGTTCTGAACCACGTTACATAACAACCATGGCTTGACATTCAAGACTCAGATGTTTTGAAAGTAGACTATAATTTCTTAGGATGGCTGATCCATTTCCTCAACCTAAGGGTGAAGTCTTTTGGAGTCCTGGCTGATTATGAGGAGGGGCTCCTATTAGACATCCCACTTTGTGGACATTTGTGCTTTGGTATTTCTTGCCTTCATCCTGAAATATTAGTAAAGCAAAGTTCAAATTTAATGAAATTAGCAAATACTACCCAGACAAAAGCAGCTTCCATTTTTATTTACTTCTGGAGTAAAAATTCAGTCATTTTTACTTAAATTATCCAAGATACTGATAAGCAATGTTACCTGTGTGAAGAAACTGGTTTTACTGGCCTATTAAATAGTACTGGCACTTGATATATGCTATATTTTTGTAAATGATCCAAAGACTTATTACTCCTTACTAATTTTAAAAGTATATTTATTATAGTATATGCAATACTTAACACTCTACACCACTATCTACTATTTATGATGTTATCATTCTTATTAATTTCTCCTATTAATACAGTAGCATTCCTCCTAATTCTGATAGGTTCTTTTTTAAGTAGAAATTTTTAATAAATATGTAAATATCTTCATTTCCTGAAGCAGTCCTTTGATCAAAATGTATAGAACTTCTTTAAAAAGAAATGAAATAAGTTCTTTAGACTCTACACCAAGTTTCATCATCTCCAAGGTGGTCAGAATTTATTCAACATGTCCTTTGCTTTTTCTTTTTTTCCAAAGAAGTAGGTTTTTCCTTCTTTATATTTGGACACAGTCAAATATGGAGCTTTGGGAGGATTTTTTGTATTTGTTTGTTTGGGTTTGTTTTTTAACCAAATATAAAGTCATGAGAATTCAGTTTGTCTAATACTTCTTCACATATAAAAGACTTGTTTGGATTTTGTGAATATTAGGAGCTAAGAACTTTGAAATAAGGGCAAATATGAAGTCATCCCCAGTATTCCTGGTTTTCTAAGTTTATAGTAAAGATAATCTTGGCATTATTTGCTTTGCTTTCATTGATTCCTTTGCCTCTATTCTCTGTTATTTTAGAATTAAATGTTTAATTACATAAGTACTGAGTGTCAAATGTATGTGCTGTGAGCATGTTTGCATGTTCTTAAGTATGCAATTAAAAATAGCTATATATAAAATAATTCACTGAAAACAGGTAGACAGCCATATTATAGATTAATGAAGAAAAGCCACCTTTAGCAAAAAGGCTGTTTAATCTGAGGATTCAGGAGCACACAAATATTTATTCCACTGAACATAATGGAATATGCTTTGACTTATGGGACTTTACCAAAAAGATTTCTCAGGGTAAAAATAATCTTTTAAGGGACAAGGCAATTTCTTTAAGAAAACTGGACCTTTCTCATGTTTTGAGAAGTTTTTGGTCAATTATGGTTTGATTTTATGGTCATTTTTCTATAAAGAAATGGATTAATTCATTTAATATCTGAGTGTCTACCAAATTCTTAATGCAGGAAACTTACCAAAAAAATAGACAAAAACTTCTGCCTTCAAGGGACTTACATTATACTGGCCAAACTCAAGATTTCTTTTTTTATACTTCAACCTTACATATATCTAGAATTTGGGATAAACTGACTCCTTTTTACTAATGTAAATCTTGGTCTGCAATCTTGTGACATCAAAACTCTACTAGTACACTGACATAAACTTTCTGGAAAACAATTTTGCAGTGAGTATCAAAAGCTTTTTTTTAAAAGTCTTGAAGATATACATGAAAATGTACTCAGCAAATTCACTTCTTTAAGTTTAACTAAAAGCAGTAATTAAGGATGTTGATAAAGATTGGGATATTCATCATAGCATTACAATACTACAAAACGCTTCCGGGAAGATGGCGACGTGAGCAGGGCGGCAGAAATCTCCTCCCAACACTATATTTATACACGAAAACACAGCAAATACAACTATTCCTAAAAGAGAGACCAGAATACACAGGAAAGTGCACAGCGTGCAGCTACACCTGAGAGGACTCGGCACCCCACTAGGCGGGTAAGATACGGAGCCGCGACCCGTAGCGACCCGAGCGCTCACCCACCCCAGTGCACTGGCGGGAGGAGAGGATTCAGAGCTGGGAGGGCGTGGAAGTACAGGCCCATGAAATAACCAGCCCCGGTGATCTGCGCGGGGAGCGCTGACACACATCGCATGGTGTAGTGGAGATTGGAGAGACAGAGGGTGCGAGATCTGAGCGGGGAACGTGCCAGGTTGCTTGCAGCCGGCTCCGGGAAGGAAAAAAAAAAAAAGAAGAACAGCACGCGCTTTTTCCAGCAGTCTTAAAGAGACAGAAGCCCAGCGGAGGGGCCGGATTACCACGGCATGCTCAGCCCAGCATGCTAGGAGTCCTGTGGAGTTTCGGACCCCTTAGCTGGCGACTGGGAAAGAGTGGCCGCACTTAGACTTCCTACAGAGCTCAACAGCCTCCCATTCGTTCCCACCACGGCCAGAGCTATAAAGAGCCCTGCGGAGCGGCGCGGCCATGGCTCTGGAATAGTGGAGCAACAGCGCCACCTACAGCATCCCCACAGAATCCACTCCTGGTGGGCAGGTTTTTTTTCTTCTCTTTCTTTTTTCTTTTCTTTTCTTTCTTTCTTTATTTTTTTTTCCTTTTTAACGTCATAAACAGCCCAGCTGACATACGTGGCAACTACGAGCAACCACTTCTATAGCCATGAAAAGACAGAGGAATATGGTACAGACAAAGCTCCAGACCCAGACAACCCCAGAGAGGGAACCTGAAGGGATGCACATGCACAGTCTCCCTGAAAAAGAATTCAGAATAAAAGTCATAACCATGCTGACGGATCTACAGATAAATGTGCAAGAGCTGAGGGAGGAAGTGAGGGAAGTGAGGAAAGACAATGCAGAAATCAGACAAGCGATCGACGGGCTTAACAGCAGACTGGATGAGATGCAAGAGACTGTTAATGGAATAGAAATAAGAGAACAGGAATACAGAGAAGCTGAGGCAGAGAGAGATAAAAGGATTTCTAGGAATGAAAGAATATTAAGAGAACTGTGTGACCAATCCAAACGGAACAATATTCGCATTATAGGAGTATCAGAGGAAGAAGAGAGAGCAAAGGGGATAGAAAGTGTCTTTGAAGGAATAGTTGCTGAAAACATTCCCACGCTGGGGGAGGAAATAGTCTCGCAGTCCACGGAAGCCCACAGATCTCCCAACTCAAGGGACCCAAGGGAGACAACACCAAGACACATAATTAAGATGGCAAAGGTCAAAGATAAAGACAGAGTATTAAAGGCAACTAGAGAGAGAAAAAACATCACCTACAAAGGAAAACACATCACACTATCATCAGACTTCTCAACAGAAACCTTACAGGCCAGAAGAGAATGGCATGATATATTTAATGTAATGAAACAGAAGGGCCTCGAATCAAGAATATTGTATCCAGCACGATTATCATTTAAATATGATGGAGCGATTAAACAATTTTCAGACAAGCAAAAGTAGAGAGAGTTTGCCTCCCATAAACCACCTCTACAGGATATCTTAAGGGAACTGCTCTAGAGGGAAGCACTTCTAAGGCTAAAAAGATGTCACCAGAGAAAATAAAATCATACTAAAGAAAGCAGACCATCCTAATACTAACTAAAGGCAACAAATTAAACACGTAGGATATAAAGAATGGAGGAGGAAGAATAAGAAGGGAGAGAAATAAAGAAACATCAGACGTTGTTTACAGTAACTTAACAAGAAAGTTAAGTTAGATTGTAAAGAAGAAACGCTTTAACCTTTGGTAACCATGAATCTAAAGCCTGCAATGGCAATAAGTACATATCTATCAATAATCACCCTAGATGTAAATGGACTGAATACATCAAACAAAAGACATAGAGTAACACAATGGATAAAAAAGCAAGACCCATCTATATGCTGCTTACAAGAGACTCACCTCAAACCCAAAGATATACACAGACTAAAAGTGAAGGCATGGTAAAAGATATTTCATGCAAACAACAAGGAGAAAAAACCAGGTGTTGCAGTACTTGTATCAGACAAAATAGACTTCAAAACAAAGAAAGCAGCAAGAGATAAAGAAGGACATTACATAATGATAAAGGGGTCAGTCCAACAAGGATATAACCATTTTAAATATACACAGGCGTGCTGGCATAAGTGAAACAAATACTAACAGAATTAAAGGAGGAAATAGAAAGCAATGCATCAATTTAGGGGACTTCAACACACCACTCACTCCAAAGGACAGATCAACTGGACAGAAAATAAGTTAAGACACAGGCACTGAACAACACACTAAAACAGATGGACCTAACAGACATCTACAGAACTCTACACCCAAAAACAAAAGGATACACATTCTTCTCAAGTGCACATGGAACATTTTCCAGAATAGACCACATACTAGGCCAAAAAACAACCTCAGTAAATTAAAAAATATTGAAATCCTACCAACCAACTTCTCAGATCACAAAGGTATAAAACTAGAAATAAGTTTTAGAAAGAAATCAAAAAGGCTCACAAATACATGGAGACTTAACATTCTCCAAATTAATCACTGGGTTAACGACCGAATCAAAACAGAAATCAAAGAATATATGGAGACTAATGACAACAACAACACAAAGCCACAACATATGTCCCCGGGCAAGGGAAACAAAAGCAAAAATGAACAAGTGGGACTATATCAAACTGAAAAGCTTCTGTACAGCAAAGGACACCATCAGTAGAATAAAAAGACATCCTACAGTATGGGAAAATATATTCATAAATGATGTATCTGATAAGGGATTGACATCCAAAATATATAAAGTACTCACACACCTTAACAAACAAAAAGCAAATAATCCAATTAAGAAATAGGCAGAGGACATGAATAGACACTTCTCTAAAGATGAAATTCAGATGGCCAACAGGCACATGAAAAGATGCTCCATATCACTAATCATCAGAGAAATGCAGATTAAAACCACAATGAGATATCACCTCACACCAGTGAGGATGGCCAATATCCAAAACACAAACAACAACAAATGTTGGCGAGGATGTGGAGAAAAGGGAACCCTCCTACACTGCTGGTGGGAATGCAAATTAGTTCAACCATTGTGGAAAGCAGTATGGAGGTTCCTCAAAAAACTCAAAATAGAAATACCATTCAACCCAGGAATCCCACTCCTAGGAATTTACCCTAAGAATGCAGCAGCCCAGTTTCAAAAAGACAGACGCACCCCTATGTTTATTGCAGCACTATTTACAATAGCCAAGAAATGGAAGCAACCTAAGTGTCCATCAGTAGATGAATGGATAAAGAAGAAGTGGTACGTATACACAATGGAATATTATTTAGCCATAAGAAGAAAACAAATCCTACTATTTGCAGCAACATGGATGCAGCTAGAGGGTATTATGCTCAGTGAAATAAGCCAAGCTGAAAAAGACAAGTATCAAATGATTTCTCTCATATGTGGAAGAACAAAAAAAACAAAAAACTGAAGGAACAAAACAGCAGCAGACTCACAGAACCCAAGAACGGACTAATAGTTACCAAAGGGAAAGGGACTGGGGAAGATGGGTTGGAAGGGAGGGATAAGAGGGAAAAAGGGGCATTACGATTAGCAGATGTGATGTTGGGGGGGCATGGGGAGGGCTGTACAACTCAGAGAAGACAAGTAGTGATTCTATAGCATCTCATAATGCTGATCGTCAGTGATTGTAATGGGGTTGGTGGGGGGGATCTGATGAAGGGGGTAGTTTAATCACCATGGTATTGCACATGTAATTGTAGATTAATGATATCAAAATAAATTAGAAAAAAAAAAAGTAAGTCCATGCCACTTTTGTCAGGTTTTTTTTTGAAAATATTTTATAAAATACATGCTATTTATGTTAACATGTAAATTTTGTTATTTCTGAACATTATATAATTACTTAAACTATGTCTACTTTAATTTCCTTTAAACAGTTAATAGATATAACCAATAAAAACAAAAGCTCCAGGCTCCTCAAAAAAAAAAAATACTACAAAACTGGGAACGACTGTCCATTAATATGTGACTCATTGACCTAATTATGGAACCTCTATGAAAATATCCACAACCACTTAAAATCATGTTTTATAAGTTATATAAACGTATCATTTTAAAAATATAAAAGGATATGAATAATATTATCCTGTGCATTTAAAAATATAGATGGCTGTATACCAAAATGCTAACCATGGTTAGCTTCAGATTGTAAAATTAGAAGCAATCTTAATCCCTTTTTTGCTTCTCGGGTTTTCCATATTTTCTAACTCAATGAGAAATAATACTTGCAATAATGAGTCTAGAGAATAAATTATTTACAAAACTCAAAAGGTGTTTAAGGGTTTTAGTTTAATCTTAAATACAAAACTAAGTATTACAGAACAAGGCCAAGGTATTTAATAATTTGCTCTTTCTTCCCAAATAAAATATGACAATTTTATAGAATTAGAATACTGCTTGAAAAGAAATATCATAGAACCATACCCAACATGTCCGTTTGTATGGTAGCATCAGAGGATTAAAATAAAATATATTTTGAGTTAATTACCTATCCAGGGCTTCCTTGAAGTATTTTCTCTGGACATCAAACTGAAAGACTGTACGTTCACAATCTGTTGAAGCATTATCACTACCCCCATGCTTCTTCAGGAAGGCATCAAACCCATTCTCATCTGGGTACTTCAAACTACCCATAAATACCACTAAGTGGAAAGAACACAAAGTTACAGAACACAAAGATATAGACAATGTTTTTATCATCAAGGATGAAATTTTTCACATACAAAAAAACTTGGGAGACATACAACAACACATTAACAATGGTTAGTCTGGATAATACTTTCATTACACTTCTGCTTTTGTAATTTTCTGTAATGTTCATATATTACTTTTATACTAAAAACTATACTTTTTTTAAAAAAGAAATGATTTGCAAAAGTTTAAAATGTAAACATAAGAATATATGTAAATTTATTGCTATTATAAAAACTCATGAGATGAAAAGTTTACCCTCAAACAGCTTAGAAAGCCAGAATATAAAAAAATGAGTAATTCAGGAAAGCAAATATGGAATTAAATAGCATCCAAACAGATTTTACTTGGGTACACTCATAATTAAACTGAAGACGTTTTGTTTTGTTTTGATATTATCATGCATTTTTATTTTCTGTATTTCTGATGCTTTGACATCTTAGGACCTTGCTAACCCTGGAAGAAACTGCCCCTCCCAAGGCTATATATAGCCCAAATTCATTGAGATTGCCAATTGTCTCCTGATCTATTTGCCTTACCATAACTGAGTAATAATAAAAGCTACATTGTAAAATCATTTTCTAAATGGTTTCATTCTAATCCTCAAGTAAGTACATTCAACGAGATTAAGTCTTCCCCTATGATATTCATCAGGACTTTTTCTTAGCCATATCTCTTATTAAACATATCATACTTCTATCAAATTAGTTATTGATCTTTGACATCAAGTCATACAAATTTGGAAGAAAACAAAACACTGAGGAATTATATTTTATAAAGATCTTACTGTGCTCCAAAAAGTGTGCCAGCCCGGGCAGGTCATCTGGATCAGCAAAACTCCCAACTCCAACACAAAGAGCCGCTGCAGACTGGAGTAAGTAGAACACATACAAATGTTGAGTCAATCATCAAGGGCTAATATTGTCATCTCATTTTAAGGATTCACTTGGAGATGGATGTTTTCCAACAGAAAGTTAACAAAATTCTTTCCCTGAGAATCAGGAAGAGCAGCAAAGTGCTCCTCCTCTTGCCTTCCTGCCAAATGCTGAAAAGGAAAAAGCAGAAACAGAAAAAAAGGGAAGAGGGACTGGCCAGCCCACCCAAATATCATATCGTGTCAGCATTTCTGCATTTTATGTTTCCTGATTTATTAGATTTCTGAAATCTGTAGAAGTAATATATCTTAAGTAGATTATTTCTAAAGATCTCTAAGCAATTAGTCTCTATTCATTAACTCAGTTACTAATGTGAAGCTTCTCAATATGTTAATCAGAAAATTTTGTTTTTATTAAAATGGCATAAGATAACATGTCAGGAAAACATCTAACAAAGATAATAAATGGTTAAAAAAGAAAATATTTAACTATTAAAAACTACAGAACTTTAAAGATGCTTTTTAGTTCTTCACTTCTTATTGATGATTACAGAAGACATTATTTCTCAGTATTCTCCCAAAGCCATGGGATAATTAGTTTTTAACAAAATAGATGGTCAAAAGGTACACCAAACTGTGCACTTAAAATAATTAGGGCATACCATTATATCACTGTAAGTTAAAAAACACAAAGAAGGAGGAAAAAAGCAGTCAATTTGAATCTTTGAGGATAGGAAGTTGAATTATTAACTTTCCCTAATTTTATAAATGTCAATTTAAAGGGTTAACATATTTGGTGACACAGATTGTTTTGGTAAATGCTTACCCTCCTGAAGAGTTTTAAAAAACACCATGTACCTGGTGTAAAATATAACCATATGCCAGAAAACTAAAGTACATTTTTAGAACCAAACAGCCTCACTCGATACTATAAATCCCATTTTGAAGACTTAGGCACTAACTCAGTTAAAACATGAGGAATATCCACTTCTTTAAGCCACAACAGTCTAACCTGTTCTGTGATGTTTAATAGATGTCTAACCTGCTTTCAGCTCCAGCTACCCCATAAAGATTTCTTGTCTTGACCAGCAGGTTGAAGACATTTTTGTGTAAGATGATTTAAACCACAATCTATCAGTCAGTTCTGACCACAGCAAAAACAGGCTCTGCAATTGCTAGAAAAGAAATTCATACTTGAGAATTATCTACCCAAGAAATACTTGAGAAATTTATACTTGAGAATTGAGTTTAAAAAGTTCTAAACAAATCTTAATTTGGTATACATCATACTTAAATTTCAATCTTGTTGATTTATCAAGACTTATCAAACCTTTCCAATCAAGAACAACTTCCTTTTGGGAGGAAGAAAATGGAGGGGAATAAAAATGATGCCTCTGAAAAGTAGTTAACTTTTTACTTAGGTAATTCTCCAAAATCCCAAACTTATTTCTTCCTACTTCTTTTATTAATTCTCATGTTTACCTTAAACGAGGTTCACATTTTTCAAATAAAAATTAAATCAAACCACTGCAAAGCTTTATACTACTCCTAAGTCACTTCTTATCTAGACTATCTAGTTTATCTCCCTTTTGCAGACACTTATTCTTCCAGTGAATATAAACCACTTTCCATTGTTACAACCATGGGATCTTTCCTTTCACTAGTGTAATCCTTGCATCTAAATTAAACAATTTGATCTCCTCTTCAAACTACATTAGGTTCTTTCATTCCCTTCTAATATGATCTAGAAATTTAGCTATCAACATGAGAGAATATATCATACTGAATTATCAGGAAAGAAAGGCAGCATCTCAGGCATTTTTTTAATGATCACTAGTTTGAACTTGCTGCTTCTAAAAGAGGTAAACATTTGGAGTTTGATCCGCTTAAGCAAAATAAAACAGGTACCCAAAATACTGGATGCAAATCTTCACTTGCCAAAGGGATTCATAAATGTTGCATAAATCTAAGGCATTTTATTATGTCTTGACAATAACAATGGCTGTCAAAACAATTTTTTAATTTAACCTTAGTTTCACTTACCATTTGATAGAAGATATAAAGAAGTCTAAAAGATGGGAAAAGCTAATATAGACAAAGACACTTATAGATGGGTATATTCAGTTATGAAGTTATAACACAATCAGACTAAAAGTTAAAATGGCCCTTAAAATTATGTAATCTAATCCTCTTGTTTTAAAAATGAAAAAAAATGAAAAAGCCTAAGATCACCCACAAAGATAGGGCCAGAACCAGAATTAGAACTCAGGTTTCCTGTCAATTCTTTCCACTCTTTTATAATTTCTTCTTTTCTGTTATTGCTGTATTTGGAATGATGAGATCTATTTTAAATCATGTGTATTTTTTAATTTCCAATTTATAAAGACCTTAGTATAGACTATCAAGTGGCATATATATACTTTTTCCCCATTATTTTGCTTTTCATCCCTAAAGCTTCCCAAGATTAAAACCCTTGAGTATATTAATGCTACCCCAAAACAGGCATCACTCATAATCTGAATAGCAAGAGCCAAAGACGACCTTATAAACATGCTCAATACCCCCAACAAAGTTAAAAAAACTGGCACAATCTTCTCTGAAAAATAATTTTTTCTAGGAAGAGTGATTATCAAAGAATTTATTTAAAATATATCTATTACTTGATAGTCTCACATCTTCACATCCTTGAGGAGCGACCACCTTATAATACATTTGACATTAGCCTTAATAATCTGAATTTAGTTCATTTGTATGTAGACTGTGCCATGTTGAATGTATTATCAGTATTCAAGAAACTCACTTTAACATTTGCTGATCAATTCCACTGTAATGCCTCCACAGTATTACCCTCAATACGTACTCCCTACTGCAAAATGGCGGCATTCTTTAAAAGATATCCAGAGAGAGAAATTCTCCCTATCAAGCCCTATTTATATATTCACTGATTGTTATGTATTTAACTAACTCGTTATATAATTTAAATATATTTCACTAAGCTCAAATGACCATTTTTATTTCGATTCCTCCTATTTACATTTTATTTATACAGACCTTTGGTACTAAACTGAATGTGAGATAAATCACATTCAATTGCCTAGATACAAATTACCCAGGAGGACTGGTAGAGTGATAGGCCCAGGTGAGGATTCGATACTGGCCCTGTTCTTTTTATTCTCCAGTCTCTCCTCAAGAATAATACACTCTCTTATACATCTACCCCTGGATAAGAATAATGCAGATTCTTACCTCTCGGCATTTGTCTTTAAAACACAGAATGTGTATAAATACACATAAATTCAAATATTACCAGTGATTACCTCTGAGAGTTATAATTATGAATGACATTTTTTTGTTTTTTTGGTATCATTAATGTACAAAATCATGAGCAACATTATGGTTACTAGACTCCCCCTATTATCAAGTCCCTACCACATACCCCATTACAGTTACTGTCCATCAGCGTAGCAAGATGCTATAGAATCACTACTTGTCTTCTCTGTGTCACACTGCCTTCACCATATCACCCCCCTCCCAGCTACATTATGTGTGCTAATTGTAATACCCCTTTTTCCCCCTTATCCTTCCCTCCCCAACCATCTTCCCAATCCGTTTCCCTTTGGAAACTGTTAGTCCATTCTTGGGTTCTGTGAGTCTGCTGCTGTTTTGTTCCTTCAGTTTTTTCTTTGTTCTTATACTCCACAGACGAGTGAAATCATTTGATACTTGTCTTTCTCCGCCTGGCTTATTTCACTGAGCATAATACCCTCTAGCTCCATCCATGTTGTTCCGAATGGTAGGATTTTTCTTCTTCTTATGGCTGAATAATATTCCATTGTGCATATGTACCCCATCTTCTTTATCCATTCATCTACTGTTGGACACGTAGGTTACTTCCATTTCTTGGCTATTGTAAATAGTGCTACTATAAACATAGGGGTGCATACGTCTTTTTCAAACTGGGCTCCTGCATTCTAAGGGTAAATTCTAGGAGTGGAATTCCTGGGTCAAATGGTATTTCTATTTTCAGTTTTTTGAGGACATTCATACTGCTTTCCACAATGGTTGAACTAATATACATTCCCACCAGCAGTATAGGAGGGTTCCCCTTTCGCCACATTCTCACCAATATTTGTTGTTCTTTGTCTTTTGGATGTTGGACATCCTAACTGGTGTGAGGTGATATCTCCTTGTAGTCTTAATCTACATTTCTCTGATGATTAGCGATATGGAGCATCTTTTCATATACCTGTTGGCCATCTGAATTTTTTCTTTGGAAAGATGTCTGTTCAAATACTCTGCCCATTTTTTAATTGGATTATTTGCTTTTTCTTTGTTGAGGTGGGTGAGCTCTTTATATATTTTGGATGTCAACCCTTTATTGGCTATGTCATTTATGAATATATTCTCCCATACTGTAGGATGTCTTTTTGTTCTACTAATGGTGTCCTTTGCGGTACAGAAGCATTTTAGTTTGATATAGTCCTACTTGTTCACTTTTGCTTTTGTTTCCCTTGCCCGTGGAGATATGTTCATGAAGAAATTGCTCATGTTTATATTCAAGAGAGTTTTGCCTATATTTTCTTCTAAGAGGTTTATGCTTTCATGACTTACATTCAGGTCTTTGATCCATTTCGAGTTTAGTTTTCTGTATGGAGTTAGACAGTAATCCAGTTTCATTCTCTTACATGTAGCTGTCCAGTTTTACCAACACCAGCTGTTGAAAAGGGTGTCATTTCCCGATTGTATATCCATGGCTCCTTTATCATATATTAACTGACCATAGGTGTTTGGGTTTATATCTGGACTCTATATTCTGTACCACTGGTCTGTGGGTCTGTTATTGTGTCAGTACAAAATTGTCTTGATTACTATGGCTTTGTAGTAGAGCTTGAAGTTGGGAAGCAAGATACCCCCTGCTTTATTTTTCCTTCCCAAGATTGCTTTGGCTATTCAGGGTCTTTTGTGATTCCAAGTGAATTTTAGAACTATTTATACCAGTTTGTTGAAGAATGCTGTTAGTATTTTGATAGGAACTGCATTGAATCTGTAGATTGCTTTAGGGAGGATGGCTGTTTTGACAATATTAATTCTTCCTAGCCAGAATCATGGGATAATTTCCATTTGTTAGTGTCCTCTTTAATTTCTCTTAAGAGTGTCTTGGACTTTTCAGGGTATAGGTCTTTCACTTCCTTGGTTAGGTTTATTCCTAGGTATTTTATTCTGTTTGATGCAATTGTGAATGGAATTGTTTTCCTGATTTCTCTTTCTGTTAGTTCATCGTTAGTGTATAGGAAAGCAACAGATTTCTGTGTGTTAATTCTGTATCCTGCAACTTTGCTGAATTCAGATATTAGTTCTAGTAGTTTTGGAGTGGAGTCTTTAGGGTTTTTTATGTACAATATCATGTCATCTGCAAATAGTGACAGTTTGACTTCTTCCTTACCAATCTGGATGCCTTGTATGTCTTTGTTTTGTCTGATTGCCGTGGCTAGGACCTCCAGTACTATGTTGAATAACAGTGGGGAGAGTGGGCATCCCTGTCTTGTTCCCGATCTTAGGAGAAAAGCTTTCAGCTTCTCACTGTTAAGTATGATGTCGGGTATGGGTTTGTCATATATGGCCTTTACTATGTTGAGGTACTTGCCCTCCATAACAAATTTTGTTGAGTTTTTATCATGAATGGATGTTGAATTTTGCCTAATGTTTTTTCAGCATCTATGGAGATGATCATGTGGTTTTTGTTCTTCTTTTTGTTGATGTGGTGGATGATGTTGATGGATTTTCGAATGCTGTACCATCCTTCCATCTCAGAGATGATTCCCACTTGATCATGGTGCATGATCCTCTTGATGTATTTTTGAATTCAGTTTGCTAATATTTTGTTGAGTATTTTTGCATCTATGTTCATCACGGATATTGGTCTGTAATTTTCTTTTCTTGTAGGGTCTTTGCCTGGTTATGGTATTAGAGTGATGCTTCATAGAATGAGTTTGGACGTATTCCCTCTTCTTCTATTTTTTGGAAAACTTTAAGGAGAATGGGTATTTCTCTAAATGTCTGATAAAATTCAGTAGGGAATCCATCTGGTCCGGGGGTTTTGTTCTTGGGTAGTTTTTTGATTACCCATTCAATTTTATTGCTGGTAATTGTTCTGTTTAGATTTTCTGTTTCTTCCTTGGTCAGTCTTAGAATGTTGTATTTTTCTAGAAAGTTGTCCATTTCTTCTAGGTTATCCAGTTTGTTAGCATATAGATTTTCATAGTATAATAATTTTTTGTATTCCTGCGTTGTCCTTCACGATTTTTCCTTTCTCATTTCTGATTCTGTTTATGTATGTAGATTCTCTTTTTCTCTTAATAAGTCTGGCTAGGGGTTTATCTATTTTGTTTATTTTCTCAAAGAACCAGCTCTTGGTTTCTTTGATTTTTTCTATTGCTTTATTCTTCTCAATTTTATTTATTTATTCTCTGATCTTTATTATGTCCCTTCTTCTGTTGACTTTGGACCTCATTTGTTCTTCTTTTTCCAGTTTCAATAATTTTGACTTAAGACTATTCATTTGGGATTGTTCTTCCTTCTTTAAATAGGCCTGGATTACTATATACTTTCCTCCTAGAACTGCCTTTACTGCATCCCACAGAAGTTCGGGCTTTGTGCTGTTGTTTTCATTTGTCTCAATATATTACTCGATCTCTGTTTTAATTTGGTTATTGATCCAGTCATTACTTAGTAGCAGGTTGTTAAGCCTCCATAGTTTGTGAGCCTTTTTGTTTTCTAGTTTTATACCTTTGTGATCTGAGAAGTTGGTTGGTAGAATTTCAATCTTTTTGAATTTACTGAGGCTCTTTTTGTGGCCTAGTATGTGGTCTAGTCTGGAAAATGTTCCATGCACACTTGAGAAGAATGTGTATCCTGCTGCTTTTAGGTGTAGAGTTCTGTAGATGTTTGTTAGGTCCATCAGTTCTAGTGTGTTGTTCAGTGCCTCTGTGTCCTTACTTATTTTCTGTCTGGTTGATCTGTCCCTTGGAGTGAGTGGTGTGTTGAACTCTCCTAAAATGAATGCATTGCATTCTATTTCCTCCTTTAATTCTGTTAGTATTTGTTTCACATATGTTGGTGCTCCTGTGTTGGGAGTATAGATGTTTATAATGGTTATATCCTCTTGTTGGACTGATCCCTTATCATTATGTAATATCATTCTTTATCTCTTGTAACTTTCTCTGTTTTGAAGTCTATTTTGTGTGATCCTAGTACTGTAACACCTGTTTTTTTCTCCCTATTGTTTGCATGAAATATATTTTTCCGTTCCTTCACTTTTAGTCTGTGTATGTCTTCAGGTTCAAGGTGAGTCTCTTGTAAGCTACATATGGATGGGTCTGGCTTTTTTATACATTCTATTACTTTTTGTCTTTTAATCAGTGCATTCAGTACATTTACATTTAGGGTGATTATCGAAAGATATGTACTTATTGCCATTGCAGGCTTTGGATTCATGGTTACCAAAGGTTCAAGGGTAGCTTCTCTTACTACCTAACCATCTAACTTTAATTCACTTATTATGCTATTATAAACACAGTCTGATGATTCTTTATTTCTCTCCCTTCTTATTCGTACTCCTCTACTCTTTACATGTTAGATGTTTTATTCTGTACTCTTTTGTGTTTCCTTTGACTGCTTTTGTGGATACCTGATTTTATTTTGTGTTTTTACTTAGTATTTGGTTTGTCTGCTTTCTTTGCTGTGATTCTATTTTCTCTGGTGACATCTATTTAGCCTTAGGAGTACTTCCATCCAGAGCAGTCCCTTTAAAATACTCTGTACAGGTGGTTTGTGGGAGGCAAATTCCCTCAACTTTTGCTTCTCTGGAATTATTTAATGCCTACTTGAAATTTAAATGATAATTGTGCTGGATACAGTATTCTTGGTTCAAGGCAATTCTGTTTCATTACATTAAATATATCATGCCATTCTCTTCTGACCTGTAAGGTTTCTGTTGAGAAGTCTGATGATAGCCTGATTGGTTTTCCTTTGTAGGTGATCTTTTCTCTCTCTCTGGCTGCTTTTAATACCCTGTCATGTCTTTGATCTTGGCCATTTTAATTATTATATGTCTTGGTGTTGTACTCCTTGGGTACCTTGTGTTGGGAGAACTGTGGGCTTCCATGGTCTGAGAGACTATTTCCTTCCCCAGCTTGGGGAATTTTTCCTCAACTATTTCTTCAAAGACACTTTATCCCTTTTTCTCTCTCTTCTTCTTGTGGTACCCCTATAATGCGAATATTGTTCCATTTGGATTGGTCACACAGTTCTCTTACTATTCTTTCATTCCTAGAGATTCTTTTATCTCTCTCTGCCTCAGCTTCTCTGTATTCTTGTTCTCTGATTTCTATTCTATTAACAGTCTCTTGCACATCATTCTGTCTGTTCTTAAGTCCTTGTATTGATTGCTTCATTTCTGTTATCTCCCTCCACACTTCATCCCTTAGCTCCTACATATTTCTCTGCAGCTCCATCTGCATGGTTATGGTTTATTTTGTTTTCTTTTTCAGGAAGATTTGTTATATCTATCTCATCAGGCCCTCTCTCTGGCATTGTTTGAGCGATTTTGGACTTGACCAAGTTTCTGCCTTTTCATGGCAATAGAAGTGATCACCGGCAAGTGGCGTGTGTGTCATCTGGGAGAACAAAGTCCCTTCCTACTTGCTGGTCACCTTGCCCTTCTCCACTGCCCATGCCAGTTACCTGCACACAGGGAGCAGTCTCTGGGTTAATTCCCCGAGCAACCGTGGGCGGGGCAGCCCTCAGGATGGCCTCGGGTTCTGCCAGGGGTCACAGGCGCGCCATGTGTGTTCTGTGAAAACAGCACCCCTTCGTGCCTTCTGGACTTTGCGCCAGCTTCCTCTGTCTGTGCCGAGAAGCTGCGTGCTGGCAGTAGCCTCTGGGTCTGGCCCAGCATGCTGGGAGAAGACTGTGTGGTTGCTGTGGCTGGGGCTGTTCCCCTACTGGTCCGCAGCAAAGGTGGATCAGCTGGTTTGCTTGCAGTGCTGTTGGAGGGGAATGAACAGCAGGCTGCTTATCACCAAGAGGGGCTTCGGAGCTGCGTTGTCACCCAGGGGGTTAGGGTGCCTGAAGTTCCTTAAGTTTCCCAGCCTTCTGGGCTGAGTGTGTCTGGACGATTTTGTTCATCTGTTAAAACCTTGTCCCTTTAAGACTTTTAAAGCACCTGCTTTTCTTTTGTCCCAGGGTAGCCGACTGTGGGGACCCACTCGAAGTCTCCATCTCAGATTTTACTTTTCCGTTTCTCTAATATCCAGTACACCATGCATGTGTGTCTGTGCTACTGGTACAGATTACTAGGGCTAGTTATTTAGAAGTCCTGTGCTTCCACTCCCTCCCCACTGATTCTTTTCTTCCCGCAGGTGAGCTGGGGTGGGGGAAGTGCTTGGGTCCCGCTGGGTCACAGCTTTGTATCTTACCCATTTCATGAGATGCTGAGTTTGCACAGATGTAGATGTAGCCTGGCTGTTGTACTATATCTTCTAGTCTCTCTTTTATGAATAGCTGTATTTGCTGTATTTTTAAAATATATAAATGGTTTGCGGAGGGGATTTCCGTCAATTTACACCCACCGCCATCTTGAGCGCCTCTCCCTTATGGGTGACTCGTTTATGTTTTGTTTTCTCCTTATTTTCCATTAGTCACATGTCACTTTTACAGTCCGAAGAAAAGTCTTTAAAATGTAATTTTTATACAGAATAGACCTTTACTGAAAATCAAAAGATAAATATATACTTCCCCTTTGCCATCAGAAAATAAAACATGAGTTTAGAACTTATCCCAAAGAGTTCCAAAATTAGAAAAAGACATAAAAGACATGATTCGCACCTGTTTTTCAGTGGTTTTCTTTCTAGCTTCTGTCCTCTCTTCTAATTCCTCCAATTCATTATCCTCAGTATCAAGATCATCATCATGCTCATCACCATCATCATCATCAAACTCTTCTTCATCATCAAAACCTTCTTCCTCATCGTCTTCGATTTCAGCTCCAGAATCTTCATCATCATCATCATCTTCTTCTTCTTCCTCTTCCCCTTCCTCTTCATCATCTGTTGCATTTCCCATTTTACCTTCCATATTACTTAGGTCTGAAATCAAAAGTGCCTGCAAGCCATTCTGTAATTTGATGTATCTGAAAAAAAAAAATTACACTTTCAGTCAGCTATTCATTACACTATACAAACACAAGTTATCAGCTTAGAAAAAAAAAAAAAAGATTAAAAAAATCCAAATCCGTACACACACACACAAAACCAACACTAGTTTTGAATTAATAAAACTGGTTGCTTCTGGGGAGGGAAACCTCAAAACCTTATCAGTTTCTGAATAGATGAAGAGGAAGTATGAGGGAGATGCTTCACTGTTTGTATTTTTGCATTCTGAAATATGAAAACTATTTCCCATTCAAAAATCCAAATTTAAAAGTTAAACATAAACAACAAACATAGTTTTATGGACTGAAAAAATGGCTGCATCTCCAAGAAAACTAAGTCCCACACACTAGTAGCCCTACAGGAAAAATTATTATCCTATTTAGTAAAGCTGCTGTGCCAGTTTTATGACTGGGTGCCTACTTCAAACTTCTCCCAGTTATACTCATTCTGTATGTATTATCCAATAAGCATTTAATCAGCAGCCTTTAATGTATCAGATGCCATCTAACATTAAGGGTAAAAAGAACATTCCTCATCAACAGGCACTCACTGTCTAGTACAATACAATGCAATTAAGCCAGTACAAAATGGAATGATAGAGCTAACACAGAATGTTTGAAAGAAGGAACCAGTCAGAAAATACCCCAAGACAAGTACACTTACATTGAGCCTTGAAGATTAAAAAGTTAATGAGGGAATGACATCAGCAACATGTGGTATGAGTTACTGCTTTTTATTCTGTTCACCTTATAACTAATCTAACATCCATAATCAAAAAAAAGTGCCTCTACACAGCATACCAGAATACCTAAGAAATCAATCTAACCATGCATCCGAGAGTGGGTGGATTAGCCCATGGGAGGAGGCTGCAGAGCCAGCAGTGGCAGGTCTAGCAGTGGGACAGAGCATCCTGAGGTGGAGGGTAAAAGTGGTGAGGGTCTGCTCTGCATGTTCTGTTGAAGGGACCCATTGCTCTCTCTTAAAGACTACAATAACTGAGGAGAAAGGAAAGGAAAAGTAAGCAGACAATGAGAACTGAAGAGAAGTTTCTCTGTCTGCCCTGGGATTCTGGCAAGAGAACAGCCCACATACCTCTGGGACCCTCCCCCTCACAAGGTTTCCCCTACAGGTGGGTGAGCACACCCAGAGCCCCAAGTGCTAAGTACAAACTTGCCCCCACTCTACTGCCACCTTTTTCCCACACTGACAGTGCTTTTTCTTTTCTTTTGGTGTTCGGTTTTTACATGTGCCCCCAATCTTAGCATTGACTTAGCTCTGGTAAGAGAAACCAAGTGCCACCTTAAGGAAAATGAAAAGAAGGTGCCTAATTATCAACCTGTGAACTGTTGGAATTAAAGTAAACAAAGTGTTGCCTACATAAGAAAGGTATTCCCTACTTCAAATGCAGTGGCAGAAACACTTTTCATCAAACAGTATGAAAAATCACAGCAATACTCTATCACAAAAAGAAATGACAATTTTCCAGCCACTGAACCCAAAAACATGGAATATTGTGACCTGACAAAGAGTCAACATAGCTGTTATGAAGAAATCCGGTGAACTACAAGAAAACTCAGTAAGGCAATACAATGATCTAAGGAAAAAAAATTAATCAGCAGAAGGAGTATTTTACCAAAGACACTGAAATTCTAAAAAAGAACCAAACAAGTTATGGAGCTGAAGAACTCAATAAATGAGATGAATAATGCATTAGCACTGGAAATAGAGAAGAACAGATGGAAAAGAACTGGCAAGTTGGAAGACAGGAATCTAGAAATAATTCAGGTGAAAGAGAGAACTAAGATTTCTAAAAAGTGAAGAAACCCAACGAAAGCTATCACACTACATTAGAAAAGCCAATAATAAAAGTAGTGGGTATTCCAGAAGGAGAAAGGAGGAAGAAGAGGACAGAGAATTTATTTGACAAAATAATAGCTGAGAACCTCCCAAACCTGGGGAAGGAACTGGATATACAAGTCCATAAAATTAATAGAACACCTTATCATCTCAACACAAAAAGACCTTCTCTAGGATAAATTATACTAACACTGTCAAAAGTCAATGAAAGAAAAACGAACTTTAACGGCAGACAGGGGGGAAAAGACAGTAACCCATCAAGAACCCCCACCAGGGTATAAGCAGATTTCTCAGCAGGAACTCTTACAGAACAGAAAAGAGTGGAATGACATATTCAAAATACTGAAAGGTAAAAACCCTCAGCCAAGAATACTCTATTTGGTAAAGCTATCCATCAGAGATGAAGGAGAAATAAAGGCTTTCTAGACAAACAAAAGCTGAGGGAATTCACCATCACTAGACCTGCTTTACAAAAAATGATGAAAGGAGCTCTTCAAGTTGAACCAAAATGACAGAAGTACACAAAACTCTGATTAAAGTGATACATATAATTAGAAAACTGACTTTTAAAAAGTAGTACATTAAACTCTTAAATATAGCATAAAGATAATAGAAAAGAGCATTTAAAAATAACTAGCTACACTACAACTTAGTAATGAAATCACAGCATGAAAAGAGACAATTTGTGACATCAAAAATAGAAAAGAGGAAGAGCAAAAGAATGGAACCTTTATAGGTGACTGAAGATAAACTGCTATCAGCAGAAAAAAGACTATTTTATTTATGAAATGTCTTAAGTAAACCTCATGGTAACCAGAAAGCAAAAATCTAGAGCAGAGGCATTAAACATTAAAAAACGAGGAGACTAAGAAAATTACTATGGAAAAGCACCAACTTACAAAAAAGTAGAAACAGAAGCAAGGAAAAAGAAACAAAATAACCAGAAGGCATAAGGCAAAATGGCAGCAGTAAATCCTTACATATGAACAATCACCCTAAATATAAATGGATTAAACTCAATCAAAAGGCACAGAGCGGCTGTATGGATTAAAAAACAAGATCCAACTATATGCTACCTACAGGAGACTCATCTCAGCTCTAAAGATATGCATAGGTTCAAAGTGAAAGGATGGAAAATGGTATTCCAAGCAAACAGAAACCAAAAGAAGGCAGGCCTAGCCATATTTATATCAGACAAAAGAGACTTCAAGCCAAAAAGGGTAACAAGACACAAAGAAGGTCATTATATAATGATAAAGGGGTTAGTACATCAAAAAGATATAACAGCCATAAATATATATGCTTCCAACACCCAAGCACCAACAGATGCTAGGCAAATAATAACAGACCTTAAGGGAGAAATAGACAATACAGTAATTGTAGGGGACTTCAATACCCCTCTATCAGCAATGGATACATTATCAAGACAGAAAATCAGCATGGAAACGTTGGAATTGAACTACATTTTAGAACAAATGTACTTAATAGACATATACAGAAATTCCATCCAACAGCAGCAGAATATACATTCTTCTCAAGTACACATGGGACATTCTCCAGGATAGATCATGATAGGCCCCACAAAACAAATCTTAGCAAATCTCAGAAGAATGTAATCATACCAACTATCTTCTTTGACCACAATGGTCTGAAACTAGAAATCAACAAGAAAATAAGAAGATCTATAAATATATGGAAAGTAAACAATGCATTTCTATTCTAAACAACTGGGGCAAAGAAGAAATCAAAAGGAAAATATCTTGAAAAAATGAAAATGGAAATACAACATATCAAATATTGTGGGACACAGCAAAAGCAGTTCTGTGAGGAAACTCACTGTTTATAGCAATAAAAGCATATATTAAGAAATTAAGATAATTTCAAGTAAACAACCTAGTTCCTTTAAACTTTACACTGCAAGGAACTAGAAAAAGAACAAAGCAAGTCCAAAGTTAATAAAATGGAGGAAATAATAAAGATCAGAGTGCAAAGGAAAGAAATAGAGACCAGAAAAATAATAGAAAGTATCAAAAAATTAAGAGTTGGCTCTCTGGAAAGATAAACAAAATTGACAAACCTTTAGCTAGACTAAGAAAAAGGAAAGATGACTCAAATAAGTAAAACTGTAAGTGAAAGAGTAGATGTTACAACTGATACTACAGAAATACATAGAATCATAAGAGACTACTACAAATGATTATACATCAACGAATTATATAACCTAGAAGAAATGAATACATTTCTAGGAACACACAAATTACCAAGACTAAATAAGGAAGAAAAAAAAATCTTGAACAGATCAGTAACAATTAAAGAGATTGAATCAATAGCCAAAAAAACTCCCAACACAGAAAATTCCAGGACCAGGCAACTCCACTGGAGAACTCTATGAAACATTGAAAGGGGAATTAACACCAATCCTCCTCAAACTTGTTCAACCTATCAAGGAGAGAACATATTCAAACTCATTCTGAAAGCCAGCATTACTGATAATAAAATCAGATAAGGATACCATAAGAAAAGAAAACGATAGACCAATATCCCTGATGAGAGATGCAAAAATTCTCAACAAAATATTAGCAAACCAAATTCAAGAACACATTAAAAGGATTATATACCATGACAAAGTGGGATTTATCCTTGGGATGCATGGATGTTCAACATATTCAAATCAATAAATGTAATACATCACATTAATAAAATGAAAGATGAAAATCAAATGATCTCAATAGATGCAGAAAAATCATTTGACCAAATATGCAACATCCTTTCATGATTGGGTAAAGAAGAAACAAACCTCATAATAATTGAGACCAATTACAACAAAGCCACAACTAGCATTAAACTCAACAGAGAAAAGCTGAAAGCATTTCCTCTATAATTAGAAATAAGCCAAGGATTCCCACTTTTACCACTCCTATTCATCTTGATTAATTGTTCTACCTAGGACTTTCCTTTACACAAATGATTAAGCATCTGAAAAAAAATGAGAACGATGGAAGATTAAAGATGGCGGAATGAGACATGAGACACAGAATCCCTCCCAAAACCATATATAATATGAAAATATAGTTAATACAACTAATCCAAAAAAAGGAACAGGAAAGAAGGCTGCACCAGACTGCATAAACCTGGAGAACAGAGAAGACCTCACAAAATAAGGAAATGTACCAAAGATTTAATCCAGCAGGACCCAAGCCCTTCCCCTACCCCAGCTCACTGGTGGGAGGAAGAGAAACGGAGCAGGGAGGGAATGGAATCCAAGGACTGCTGAACACCCAGCCCTGGAGACCTCCTTTGGGAGCACAAACCTACAACGCATGGTGCTCTGGAGATGAGTGGGGTTAGAAAGCTAAGACAGGCAGAATATGTGGGGAGACTAACATCCCAGCCGTTTATGGAGGGCAGGGGTCTACATCCAGCTGCTCTGGGACAAAGGAAAGGGGGGTGGTCTGAGAGGCTTCCTAGCAGTGAGAGGGCTGCTGAAGGGGCGGGGATTGCATGGAGGTTGATGCTCAGGAGAAGGGATAGGTAGACAAGGTTGTCTGGATGCGCTATCCCCAGCAGGTTGGGAACTTTCAGGAACATCAGCCGCTCCATCCCCCTGGCTTGCTACTCAGCTGCAAGGCCACCTACTGTGATACGCAGCCTGCTGTGCCTTCCTCCGGACCTGTGGGCACCAGCTAGTAAATCAGCAGTCCCTGCCCTGGGGTCAGGCCAGCCAGAGGGAGGCCCCGCCTATGGCAGCTACAAACACAAAGCACAGAGGCTTACACCTGTGCGCTCAGCCCACTGGTTCTGAAAGTGGGGACAGGCACCACAGCCGGGAATCAGGAAACAGCTCTTTCCTCCACCCAGGCACCAGCGCCGCTCCCTTGTGATCCCCAACATCACTCCAGGGGCTGAGCAGCTCCAGAGACTAGAGCTCTGGGCACTAGAGGGTGCCACATACAAATATGAAATGTCAAAGGTGCCTGGTTCAAACCAAAATCTCAAAAAAAAAAACAGAAAAAGAGCAAATTAAAACTGAACTCACCAATCTTCCTGAAAGAGAGTTCAAAATAAAATCATAAACATGGTCATGGACGTACAGAAAAATATTCAAGAATTCAGGGACAAATTAAGGACGGAGATTCAATCATTAAGAAATTCCATATCTGAAATGAAATATACAACAGAGGGATTTAAAAGCAGATCAGATGTAGTAGAGGAGATGGTAAATGAAATAGAAATTAGAGAAGAGGAATACAAAACTGAGGCACAGAGTGAAAAAAGGATCTCTAAGAATGAAAGAATATTGAGAAAACTGTGTGACGAACCCAAACAGACCAATATTCACATTATAGTAGTACCAGAAGAGGAAGAGAGAAAAAAAGGGATAGAAAGGGTCTTTGAGGAGGTAATTGCTGAAAACTTCCCCAATCTGGGGGAGGAGGTAGTCTCTCAGGCAATGGAGATGCACAGATCTCCCAACACAAGGGACCCAAGAAAGACAACACCAAGACATATAGTAATAAAATGGCAAAGATCAAGGATAAGGACAGATGTTTAAAAGCAGCTAGAGAGAGAAAAAAGATCACATACAAAGGAAAACATCAGGCTATCATCAGATTTCTCAATAGAAACCTTACAGACAAGAAGGGACTGCCATGATATATTTAACGCAATGAACAGAAGGGCCTTGGACCAAGAATACTATATCCGGCAAGATTATCATTTAAATTTGAAAGAAGGATTAAACAATTTTCAGACAAGCAAAAGCTGAGAGAATTTACCTCCCACAAACCACTTCTACAGTGTATTTTGGCGGGAGTGCTATAGATGGAAGTGTTCCAAAGGCTAAATAGCTGTCACTAGGGGAAATAAAACCACAGTAAAGGAAGTAGAACAACTAATTACCAAGCAGATGCAAAATCAAATCAACTACCCCCAAAGTCAATCAAGGGAAAGAGTACAGAATATGATACCTAATATATAAAGAATGGAGGCGGAAGAAAAAGGAGGGAAAAAGAAGAACCTTTAGGTTGTGTTTATAATACATACGAACTGAGTTAAATTAGACTGTTAGATAGTAAAGGAATTACCCTTGAACCCTTGGTAGCCATGAATCTAAAGCCTGAAATAACAATAAGTACATACCCATCGATAATCACTCTAAATGTAAATGGTCTGAATGCACCAATCAAAAGACATAGAGTCACTGAATGGAAAAAAAAACAAGACCCAACTATACGCTGCCTACAAGAGACTCACTTCAAACCCAAAGATAAACACAGACTGAAAGTTAAGGGATGGAAAAAGATATTTCATACAACTAATGTGAGAAAAAAGCAGGAGTTGCAGTACTTGTATCAGAAAAAGTAGACTTCAAAACAAAGAAAGTCACAAGAGACAAAGAAGGACATTACATAATGATAAAGGGGTCAGTCCAACAAGAGGATATAACGATTATAATTATCTATGTAACCAACACAGGATCACCTACATATGTGAAACAAATACTGCCAGAATTAAAGGAGGAAATAGAATGCAATGCATTTATTTTAGGAGAATTCAACATACCACTCACTCCAAAGGACTGATCAACCAGTACAGAAAATAAGTAAGGAGACAGAGGCACTGAACAACGTATTAGAACAGATGGACCTAACGGACATCTACAGAAAACTCCATCCAAAAGCAATACAGGGACTTCTGGGAAGACGGCGGCATGAGCAGGGTGGTGGACATCTCCTCCCAAAACCATATATATTTATGAAAATACAACAAACACAACTATTCCTAAAAGAGAGATCAGAAGATACAGGACAACAACCAGGCTACAGCTACACCTGCGAGAAGTCAGTGCCTCATGAAGCAGGTAAGATACAAAGCCGCAACCCAGGGGGACCCGAGCACTCCCCCATCTCAGCGCACCGGCGGGAAGAAAAGATTCAGAGCAGGGAGGGAGTGGAAGTACAGGCCTGCCAAATAACCAGCCCTGGTGATCTGCGCCGGGAGCACAGACACACATTGCGTGGTGTATTGGAGATTAGAGAAACAGAAGGGCAGGATCCTAGACGGAGACAAGTGGGTCCCCTCGGCTGGCACTTTTTAAAAAGTCTTAAAGAGACAAGGGCCCAACAGCAGAACAAAATCGTCCCAGCACGCTCAGCCCAGCAGGCTGGGAGTCTTGGGGAATTTCCAACCCATTGGCCAGTGGCCGGGCAAAGCAGCCACACCGAGGCTTCCCACAGAGATCAGCAGCCTGCCATTTGTTCCCTCCCTGGCCGGCACCACAAAGGGTCTGGCGGAGCCACCACTGCTGCGGAACAGCGGAGAGGCGGCCCCACCCACAGCAACTTCACAGAATACTCATGGCGGGTGCGCAGCTAAGTGGGAAGAGTCCCAGAACCAGGTACAGAAGGCACCAAGGGGACCAGAATGCACCCAGTGTAACTGCAAACCCCAGCAGTGCTATAGGCTAGGCTGAAGGTGAACCCGCACACAGGCAGTTCAGGGGATTATCCCAGAGACTGCCTCCCGGTGTGCTGGAAAACAGCTCAGGCCCGGGAGAAGGGCAAGGAGAACAACAAGCAGGAAGGGACTTTGTTCTCCCAGATGACACATGTGGCGCCTACCAGCGACCACTTCAATCGCCATGAAAAGACAGAGGAATATGGTCCAGACTAAGATCAGCCAGACAACCCCAGAGAGGGAGCCTGATGGGATGGACATGCACAATCTTCCTGAAAAGAATTCAGAATAAAAGTCATAACCATATTGATGGATCTACAGAGAAATATGCAAGAGCTAAGGGAGGAAGTGAGGGAAGTGAGGAAAGACAATGCAGCGGACATAAGACAAGTGATCGACCCGCTTAGCAGCAGACTGGACAAGATGCAAGAGACTGTTAATGGAATAGAAATCAGAGAACAGGAATACAGAGAAGCTGAGGCAGAGAGAGATAAAAGGATCTCTAGGAATGAAAGAATATTAATAAAACTGTGTGACCAATCCAAACACAACAATATTCGCATTATAGGATTACCAGAAGAAGAGAGAGAAAAAGGAATAGAAAGTGTCTTTGAAGAAATAATTGCTGAAAACTTCCCCAAGCTGGGGAAGGAAATAGTCTCTCAGACCATGGAAGCCCACAGATCTCCCAACACAAGGGACCCAAGGGAGACAACACCAAGACACATAATTAAGATGGCAAAGGTCAAAGATAAGGACCGAGTAGTAAAGGCAGCTAGAGAGAGAAAAAAGATCACCTACAAAGGAAAATCCATTAGACTATCATCAGACTTCTCAACAGAAACCTTACAGGCCAGAAGAGAATGGCATGATATATTTAACATAATGAAACAGAAGGGCCTTGAACCAAGAATATTGTATCCAGCACGATTATCATTTAAATTTTAGGGAGGGATTAAACAATTCGCAGACAAGTGAAAGCTGAGGGAGTTTGCCTCCCATAAACCACCTCTACAGGATATCTTAAAGGGACTGCTCTAGATGGAAGCACTCCTAAAGCTAAAAAGATGTCACCAGAGAAAATAAAATCATAGCAAAGAAAGCAGACCATCCAAATACTAACTAAAGGCAAAGAATAAAACACCTAGTATATAAAGAATGGAGGAAGAAGAATAAGAAGGGAGAGAAATAAAAAACCTTCAGACCGTGTTTACAATAACTGATCAAGAAAGTTAAGTTAGACTGCCAGATAGTAAAGAAGCTACCCTTGAAACTTTGGTAACCACAAATCTAAAGCCAGCAATGGCAATAAGTACATATCTATCGATAGTCACCCTAAATGTAAATGGACAGAATGCACCAATCAAAAGACACAGAGTAACACAATGGATAAAAAAGCAAGACCCATCTATATGCTGCTTACAAGAGACTCACCTCAAACCCAAAGATATACACAGACTAAAGGTGAAGGGATGGAAAAAGATATTTCATGCAAGTAACAAGGAGAAAAAAGCAGGTGTTGCAGTACTTGTATCAGACAACATAGACTTCAAAACGAAGAAAGTAGCAAGAGATAAAGAAGGACATTACATAATGATAAAGGGGTCAGTCCAACAAGAAGATATAACCATTTTAAATATATATGCACCCAACACCGGAGCGCCGACATATGTGAAACAAATACTAACAGAATTAAAGGAGGAAATAGAAAGTAATGCATTCATTTTAGGGGACTTCAACACACCACTCACTTCAAAGGACAGATCAACCAGACAGAAAATAAGTAAAGACACAGAGGCACTGAACAACACACTAGAACAGATGGACCTAACAGACATCTACAGAACTCTGCACCCAAAAGCAGCAGGATACACATTGTTCTCAAGTGCACATGGAACATTTTCCAGAATAGACCACATACTAGGCTACAAAAAGAGCCTCAGTAAATTCAAAAATATTGAAATTCTACCAACCAACTTCTCAGATCACAAAGGTGTAAAACTAGAAATAAATTGTACAAAGAAGACAAAAAGGCTCACAAATACATGCAGGCTTAATAACATGCTCCTAAATAATCCTAAAATGGATATATGACCAAATAAAAACAGAGATCAAACAATATATGGAGACTAATGACAACAGCAGCACAAAGCTGCAACTTCTGTGGGACGCAGCAAAGGCAGTTCTAAGAGGAAAGTATATTGTTATCCAGGCCTATTTAAGGAAGGAAGAACAATCCCAAATGAATAGTCTAAAGACACAATTACTGAAATTGGAAAAAGAAGAACAAATGAGGCCCAAAGTCAGCAGAAGGAGGGACATAATAAAGATCAGAGAAGAAATAAATAAAATTGAGAAGAATAAAACAATAGAAAAAAATCAATGAAACAATGAGCTGGTTCTTTGAAAAAATAAGCAAAATAAACCCCAGCCAGACTTATTAAGAGAAAAAGAGAATCTACGCACATAAACAGAATCAGAAATGAGACAGAAAAAATCACGACAGACACCACATAAATACAAAGAATTATTAGAGAATACTATGAAAATCTGTATGCTAACATGAATGGATAAAGAAGAGGTGGTACATATATAGAATGGAATATTATTCAGCCATAAGAAGAAAACAAATCCTACCATTTGCAGCACCATGGATGGAGCTATAGAGTATTATGCTCAGTGAAATAAGCCAGGTGGAAAAAGACAAGATTCAAATGATTTCACTCATCTGTTGATTATAAGAATATAAAACTGAAGGAACAAAACAGCAGGAGACTCATAGAACCCAAGAATGGACTAACAGTTACCAAAGGGAAAGGGACTGGGGATGACGGGTGGGAAGGGAGGGATAAGGGGGAAAAAGGGGGCATTACTGTTAGCACACATAATGTAGGGGGGTCATGGGGAGGGCTGTACAACACTGAGAAGACAAGTAGTTATGCTATAGCATCTTACTATGCTCATGGATAGTGACTGTAATGGGGTATGTGTTGGAGACTTGATGATGGGGGAGTCTAGTAAACAGAATGTTGCACATGTAATTGTAGATAGATACTAAAATAAAAATGAAAAAAAAGATGAAAAAGTCAAATCACAGAAGCTACATGCCACATAAATACCATTTATATACAGCCAAAAAACAACAAAAAGTAAAGTGTGTTGTTCAGATATACATGTGATAAAAAAACATTTTAAGCAAAAGAATGATTAAAAACAAAACTCAGAATAGTTGTTGGAGCAAAATGGAAGGATACAGAGGGACAGCATGGAGAACACTGAAGTAGATCCTACTTTTGAGTGACAGGTTATTCATTTTGGGGTTTATTATCCACCAGTTACATAAAAGTTGCATGTTTTATTTTGCATACACCAAGTATTACAGTCTTACAAGTTTCTTAAGTGATAATTGAGGAACTTCATTCAGTAGTAAATAGGCCAGTCAGGCCATGCTCCTCATGCCAAATAATCAACCAAACAGCAGTAGGAAATGTTTAAAATCAAAGAGTTATTTTCTAAGAATGTGAACAATCTGCCCAGAAATGAATTCTAGGATGAATTTTAGAGACACAGAATATGAAAAAGGCAAACATCAAGGCAGGTTTATAAAAAGGGAGAAAAAGAATCCTGCTCAGCCTTTGTAAGTGCGTTTTTCTACTAGCTTAAAATTCTCAAAGGAGCATGGGGGTAAAATGCTAAAGGCACTCTACTTGAAAATAATCCTATGTGCTCTACTTTCAAAATAAATCACAATTCTGATAGCTTTTCATCAACTCCACAGCTACAGCTGACCCTTGAGCAACACAGGTTTGAACTGTGCAGGTCCACTTATACAGAGATTTTTTTTCAATAAATATATTGCAAACTTTTTGGAGATTTCTGATAATCTGAACAAAATTCCGTTTCTCTGAAAAATATTTCTTTTCTCTAGCTTACTGTAAGAATACAATATGTATATAATAGATATCACATACAAAATGTGTTAATCAACTACTTGTGTTATTGGTAAGGCTTCTAATCAACAGCAGGCTATTAGTAACTAAGTTTTGAGGGAGTCCAAAGGTATATGTGGATTCTTGACTGCATTGGGGAAGTTGACGCCCCTAACCCTTGCATGTTCAAGGGTCAATGGTACTTCCTTAGTCTATGCTGTCACTATCTCGTCTCCTCCCAAATGGTCTCCTTGTCCATTTCAACCTCAATACCCCCAACTCATCCCCACCCACACCCCACACACACACACATACATCAAGTCTATACTCAACAGCCTGAAGAAAAGAGATCAAGCATTTTGTGTTCTCCCAAAAGTCGTATGTTTTAAGCCCTAACTTCTAGTACCTCAAAATGTGACTATATTCAGAAATAGGGCCTTTAAAGAGAGGAGTAAGTTAAAATTTGGCCATTTTGGTGGGCCCTAATCCAATCTGGCTAATGTCCTCATAAGGGGAAGAAATTTGAACACGTAGATATCAGACATGTGCGCACACCGATGTAAGACTATGTGAGGACAAAGAAGGAGGCCATCTACAAGCAAAACAGAGAGGCCTCAGAAGAAACCAAACCCACTGATACCCTGATCTTGGACTTCTAGCCTCCAGAATTATAAAGAAATTAATTTCTATTGTTCAAGCCATTCAGTCTGTAGTATTTTGTTATGGCAACACTAAAAAGTTAATACAAGGCCATTTCCCTTTTCAAAAACCATTAATGGCTTCCCATCATACTTGAAATAAAATCTAAAATCCTTACCAGGGCATAAAAAACTCCACATAATCTGCTGTCATCCCCCACCCCCAACCCCTATCTCTCCAACCTTCTTTACCACCACTCTTCACTAATTCTCTTTACTCTGGCCAAATGACCTTATTATTGTTTCTTGAACATTCCAAACAGGCTCCTGGCACGAGGGCCTTTGTGCTTGCTATTCCTTCAGCCCTAGGGCTCTTGCCCAGGTACAAAACTTGCATGGCTGTTCTATAGCTTTCTAGTCTTTGTTGAAATGCCCCTTTACAGAAATGCCTTCTCTGATCACACTATTTAAAATAGCACCCCACTCAATTTCTATCCTTTTTTATTCTACTTTAACTTTTTCACACCACTTATCATCATCTGGCTTTTTTGTCTGTTTTCTGTCTGAACCTTTAGAATGTTAGCTCTGAGAGCAGGGCTTTTCTTTTGATTCACAGTTTTATAGCCCCAGCTACCTAAGACACTGCTTGGCATTTTAGGAAAACATTTAAGAAACATCTGTTGGATGAACAAAAGAATACTAATGCTTATATTAACAAAAGAATGAACAAAAGAACACCTAATTTCTGATATATGATAGGTACTTAATACCTGCTAAATGAACAAAATATCAGATAAAACCTAATACCTAATTTTATAAAAATAAATAAAATTATGTGAGTATATTAAATACATACAAAGATATAGCAGAACTAAAAAGATACAAACCAAATGTAGTAATATATATATATATATATATGTACACACACAAACAGATATGTATCTGGGGAGGAGGAAAAAAGTAGAGCAAGATACAAAGAAGAAATTTCATGCTTTATAATTTCTATAGTTTTTCAGTATTTTGTAATAAAAATATATACATATGGCCTTATAAAGGGTTAACTTCCATAAATTAACATCAAACTCATTTAAAGATGGTTATGGATAAAGTGCTCTCTCTCATCACTTCTATTCAACACTGTATTGGAAGTCTTCCTCAATGAAAGAAGATCCAAAATACAAACAAGAGTTATAAGGAAAAGATATTGAAAACTAAAAAAATTCACTATAAAATATGTGATTATATAGAGAATACAAGAAAATTGAAAAAACAAAACTATTCATACTAAACAGAATTTAGCCAACTACCCAAATCAAGAGCAATTTAAAAAATCATGAATTTTCCTGGATACAAATGGTAACCAATTAAAATGAGATTTAAATAAAAGATCCTATTCACAAAAGCAACTGAAACTATAAAATACATACCTACAAACAGTAGCTCACATATTAAATGTATTAACTTACATATCTTAACCCATTTGATCCTTACAACCCTAAAGAGTTATTATTCCCATTTTTATGGATGAGGAAACAGATACACAGAAAAGGTTTTTTATTTGCCTGACCTTAGCAGGGACTGAACCCAAGTGGCACTAGAACCTATTCTTTTCGCTACTATTTAACATAGCCAACATGAAGAAACTAGAAAACTTTACAGGAAAAAATAAAAGACCTGACTTGTCATACCATGCTGTTGGGTGAGAACACCCAATACTTTAAAGATAAAATTCTTCCCCAAAATTAATCTATAATTTCAAGGCAATTTCAATAAAAGAAACAACAACCAGATTTTTTTGTGGAAGTTGACATACTAATTCTAAAATTCTTGTGGAAGAGAAACACAGAACTTTCAAGAACATTTTGAAAAAAGGAAAACAATGATGGGAAACTGCCTTACCAATTATAAAGCAATTGAAATTAAACAGTATACTGGTACAGGCACACACCTACAGACCACTGAAAGCAAACAGTGTTTATATTACTGTTGAATTATGATTCACTAAATGATGCTGAAACCATAGGTAATTCATTTAGGGACAAAAAATAGCCATCTCTACCTTCACTCAACATACAAATTACAGGAAGATTAAAGAGCTAAAAGGAAAAACAAAATTATTTTTAAACATTTTAACTATTTAAGAAATAAATCTTGTTATAATATTGGGGTGAAGGCAATCTGTGTAAACAAAACACAAAATCAAAAGTTCATAGTGTAAGAAAATGGAAAGATTTCACTGTTATTATTCTAATTTAAAACTTTCCTAAGCCAAAGCAACATAAACAAAATCAAAGCACAAACTGCTTACTGGCACACCTCAGCAACATCAGTTTGATTCGAGACCACTGTAATAAACCAAGTGAATGAATTTTTTGGTTTCTCAGTGCAGATAAATGTTTACATTATACTGTAGTCTATTGTGAAATAGCAGATGTCTAAAAAAAGTGTACATATCTTTAAAATATTTTATTGCTAAAAAATGCTATCTATCATCTGAACTTTCAGTAAATTGTAATCTTTTTGCTGATGGAGAGTCTTGCTTCAGTGTTGATGGCTCCTGACTGATCAGGGTGGTGGTTGCTAATGGCTGCAGCAGCCATGGCAATTTCTTAAAATAAGACAACAATCGAGTTTGCCACATTGATTGGCTCTTACTTTCACAAACGATTTCTCTGTAGCATGCCATGCTGTCTGATAAGATTTTACCCACAGTAGAACGTCTTTCAAAATTGGAGTAAATCCTCAAACTCTACCACTGCTTTATCAATTAGGTTTATGTAATATTCTAAATCCTTTGTTTTCATTTCAATAATCTTCACAGCATCTTCACCAGGATTAGATTCCATCTCAAAAAACCACTTTCTCTGCTCATCCCTAAGAAGCAACTCCTTGTCCATTCAAGTTTTATCATGACATTGCAGCAATTCAATCCATTTTCAAGTTCCACTTCTTATTTTAGTTCTCTTGCTATTTCTACCACATCTGAAGTTACTTTCCCCACTGAAGTTTTGAATCCCTCAAAGTCATCCATAAGTATTGGAATTAACTTCTTCCAAACTCCCATTAATGTTCATATTTTGACCTCTTCCTATGAATTACAAACGTTCTTAATGGTATCTAAATGGTAAATCCTTTCCAAAAGGTTTTCAATCTGTTTTTCCCAGAACAAGAAAATTCACTATCTATGGCAGCTATATAGCATTATGAAATATATTTCTTAAATAATAAGACTTGAAAGTTGAAATAAATCCTTGAGCCATGGGCTGCAGAATGCATGTTGTGTTAGCAGGCATGAACACATTAGTCTCCTTGTACATCTCCATCAGAGCCCTTGGGTGACACATTTGTCAACAGTCATATTTTGAAAGGAATTCTTTTTTTCTGAGCAATAGGTCTCAACAATGTGCTTAAACTATTCATAAGCTTAAACTTATGGTGTAAACAAATGTGCTGTCATCCAAGCTTTGGTTTTTCATTTACAGAACATAGGCAGAGTAGATTTAGCATAATTCTGAAGGGACCTGGGATTTTCAGAGTGGTGAGTCTTGGCTTCAACTTAAAGTCACCAGTTACATTAGCCCTTAACAAGAGAGTGTGTCCTTTGAAGCTCTGAAGCCAAGTATTGACTTCTTTCTAGCTATCAAGTCCTCTAGAGCATAGTCTTTCAAAAGAAGACTGTTTAATCTACACTGACAATCTGTTATTTTGCATAGCCACCTTCATTACCTTAGCTAAGTCTGAAAAACTTGCTGCAGCTTCTGTATCAGCACTTGCTGCTTCCCCTTGCACATTTATGTTATGGAGATGGCATCTCTCCTTAAACCTCATACACCAACTTCTGCTAACTTCAAACTTTTCTTCTGCAGCTTCCTTGCCTCTTTTAGCTTTCACAGAATTTAAGAGTTTTGGGGCCCTGCTCTAGATTAAGTTTTGGCTTAAAGGAATGTTGTGACTGGTTTGATTTTCTATCCAGACAACTAAAACTTTCTCCCTATCAGCAATAAGATCGTTTCACTTTCTTATCATATGGTTATATCTATTTTTCTTAATGTAAACTCTGCATACCTTTAAATCCAGTAATTTTTCATTTCTAGGTATCTCATGGAAATATTCACACACCTACATAAAAATATGTCAGCAACATTCACAGAAGCCACAAGTGTTTTATTAGAGAAAAACTGGACATTACCCAAATGTCCACAGATAGAATATACAAATATATTATCCTATAGCCGTACCATCGCATACTATACATACCCTTTAAGACCTCTATGTATTTTCATATATAGACAGAAAATAATTAGTGACTCAGGTTCTAGCCTTAAAATGGCTATTTCTAGGTTTACGTAGTGCTGTATCATTTTAAGTCAAAAGAGGGTACTTGAGAGACTAATCTTGTAATCACATAAATTGTCATTGGTTCCCCCTAAACCACACAGTCTCAAATATTTATGTGTAACATAATGTTTTTGGAGAGGTGGGGCTCTTCTAAGATGTCAGTCTTTGTCTAAGAAAACTTTTCCTCTAGCTTATGCAACTTGTCTTCCTTTATTTGGTTTCACTGTCCCTGCACTAACAATAAAGACTGAAGTAGATTTTTCAAACTATGTCCAAGAATCAAGAATATATTATTCTCTTTATAATAAAGTACCCACCCACTCATTTTTGTTCCTCAATAAAATAAACCAACCTTTTCTGAAGAAGCCACTTTTAGTCATGGAAATTACCAGTTAAAAAGACATATGCACCCCTATGTTTATTGCAGCACTATTTACAATAGCCAAGTAATGGAAGGAACCTAAGTGTCCATCAGTAGATGAATGGATAAAGAAGATGTGGTACACATACACAACGGAATATTATTTAGCCATAAGAAGAAGAAAAATCCTACCATTTGCAACAAATGGATGGAGCTAGAGGGTATTATGCTCAGTGAAATAAGCTAGGCGGAGAAAGACAAGTATCAGATGATTTCACTCATCTGTGGAGTATAAGAACAAAGAAAAAACTGAAGGAACAAAACAGTAGCAGACTCACAGAACCCAAGAATGGACTAACAGTTACCAAAGGGAAAGGAACTGGGGAAGATGGGTGGGAAGGGAGGGATAGGGAGGAAAAAGGGGTATTACGATTAGCACACATTATATAGTGGTGGGGGGCATACGGGGAAGGCAGTATAACACAGAGAAGACAAAGAGTGATTCTATAGCATCTTACTATTCTGATGGACAGTGACTGTAATGGGGTATGTGGTGGGGACTTGATAATAGGGGGAGTCTAGTAACCATAATATTGCTCATGTAATTGTACATTAATAATAGCAAAATAAAAAAATAAATAAAATAAATTACCACAGTTAGAGCTAATGTAGTTAAATCCAAAAATACCTGAGACCACATGGTAGGGGTGGTGACAAGGCACATAATTACAAAGTAAGCCTCCCAAGAACCTCCTTTTAACTTAAAAAGATTTAGAACTGTCTGTTTAGACCTATAATTAACGATTTAAGGTTAGAGCCCTAGTCATTAATTATTCTATAGTACATTTGGAACTTCTGACACCTTTGCATTTAAAGCTGCAGACCTGGTTTAAGAAGTCAATAAAAGCATCAAATATTGCTTGCTTACCAAAGCATTAAAAAAATCAAATCCCTGTTTAGCTTTGCCTGTAATTCTAGCCCAGCTACATCTCCAAAGTTAAAACAGCCCACACAGTAAAGCTGATATGGCCTGCCTGAGTCAACTAAAGCCTTCTCACCTAAGCTGCATGAGTTTAAGGCTAACTACACAATTTTTTAAAGAAAAAGAATAAAGAAAAAACATCAACAACAAAAACTCAAGGCATAGTAGAGTATAGTCCCTAAAAATAACCAAGCTCAAAAAATCCACAGGCCTATTTGCTAAAACATAAAACCAGGCCACCTCATTTAGGATTCACCAGAAGCCCATTTTGCTCCCCAAATGGAAGTCCTTCCCCAATGACTCTGTCTCAAGTTCTTCATCTGTGGACCTGCTGTTAGGTTATTAGGTGTGACTCATCATTTTAATAATGGCCCCCAATGTGACCTGATTGATCTGCCCAGCAAGAATTGGAGTCTATTTCTCCTCACCCCTTGAATCTGGGCTAACTTTCTAAACTTTGTTCTATAAATTGTAGTGAAATTGATATATGAGTTCTGGAACCTAGGCCTCAAGATGTCTTGCAGCTCCTGTCTTCACTCTCCTGGGACTCAGCTGCCATGTATATAAATTCAAGATAGACTGTAAAGGAGGGGAAATTTTGGGCAGACAGAAGGCCCACCTTCTTGTCATCCTCACCAAGGCCCTAGACATGTGACTGAAGCCATCTAGACACTCCAGCTCCAGCCAAGCCACCAAGTGAATGCAACCACACAAGTGAACTCAGGTAAGAGCAGCAAAAAAAATCCCCAGCCATCCCGTAGAATTATAAGAAATAGGAAGTCATTGTTGCTTTGAACCACTTAAATTTTGAGGTACATGGTTACACAGCAATACTAATACATTGGGAGAACTCAAGCAATTGAGCAATTCTACTTCTGGAAACATACCCAAATTAATTTAAAGCAGAGACTTGAACAGGATTTGTCAACATATTCATAGAAGCATTATTCATAATAGCTAAAGAAAAAAACAACCCAAACAGATGAATGGATAAACATAACATGGTATATATATATACAATGGAATATAATTTAGCTTTAAAAAGGAGGGAAATTCTGACACATGCTACAACATGGATGAATCTTGAAGATATGATCCTAAATGAAGCCAGATACAAAAAAGACAAAACTGTATAATTCCACTTATATGAGGTACCTAAAGTAGTCAAATTCACAGATGAAAAGTAGAATGGTCTTGTCAGGGGCTGGGGAGAGGAGGGAATGGAGACTTATTTGTTTATGGTACAGAGTTTCAGTTTGAAAAGATGAAAATGTTCTGAAGATGGACGGTGGTGAATGTTGCATAACAGCATGAATGTACTTAATGCCACTGAACGGTACATTTAAAAAATCATTAAAAGGTAAATTTTTCTGTATATAGTATACTGCAATAAAAAAAATCAAGCACCTCTCTTACCCACTTGATTTCAGAATCAAACAAGAGAAAGACACAAGGAACAGACAAATGAAGAGGAAAACGTCAGCTTCACCTTTGATAAAAAGGTAGATTAAAGAACATGGTCTAAAAATGGTTTGGAAATGGCTTGGTAACACCCTCTGAATTGAAGTTAACCACCAGAACAGAACTACTTTTCTCCAAAAAGGCAGGATTTGTCCTGCAATCAGTTTACTATACTACCAAGAATATGCCAAAATACTGTCTGAAGGCTGTACTGAAGAAAAAGATGAAGAGGTCAAACTGAGCATGCTCCAGGTCATTCTACTGCATTCACTCATCAGGTCTCTCCTCCTGTGAACAGGAGTAAGAGGTGAAGAATGAGGCTCAGAGTGCTACCATAGTAAAGTCCCCCCACTTTGAACCACTGTTTCCATATTATAGTTTCCAAAAAAAAAAGAGGGGAAAAATTAGAAAAAAAAATCAAGAAAACCTCCTAGAACTGAACAACATACTACATTGAGTAATGAAGATACAAGAAAAAGAGTTGAATCGATAGATTACTTGATGTGTCTGGCCATAAAGAATTTTTTAAGCTCTGACAGAAAACGAGGGTAAAATTTACGTTAGATCACAAAGAGCACTAAAAAAAATAAGGCATCTTATTGTCCATGGTTGCTTTCATGTTAAAATTGCAGAGTTTAGTAGTTTTGACAGACACCATACGTGGCATTCTGACTGCCGTGCACTGCTGCTGGACATCGTAAAAATTGTAGCAATGTACTTAAACTCAACAGTATTCTGAGTACCACAAGTATCACTGTGCTGCAACTTTTTTTTAACAGTGGTGCATATCCATCATATCCAAATAAGGAAGGAAAAAGTGGAATTCAAATGCCACACTTTTTGTGTGGATTTTGTTATCAAATTAAACAACAAAGCACTTGTGTTTGTTATGTAGTATGATTGCTGTGCTAAAAAAAAAAATGTTATTGCCAAACTAAGCACTCATCACAATATTCCCAACTCACAGGAAAGCAATAGTTAGAATTAGAAAACTTAAAATGAATTATCTCATTACAATTGAATTTCTTCATAAAAATTGAAAATGAGACTGCAACCAAAGTAAGTTTCTGAGTGGCTCATTTGTTAGACAAGCGAGAAAAGCTATTTACTAATGGACAGTTATGGTGTGTTTGTGTGTAGAGGCTGAGGAAATTTAAGTTTATCCAGATAAAATAAACTTGCTTAAGACTATTAGCCTTTCAGTGAGAACTACTGGTCCAAGAATTGAGGACATTAGTAAGAGTATCAGTCATCAATTAAAAACAAGCCAATTTATTTCAAGACTGGTTCTTGATGTTTCAATAGGTTACCAATACTGCTCAGTTGTTGCTTATTCCAACAATCAGTTCCAAGTTTGAAGTGACTGAGGAATTAGCCTTTACGAATATTCTGCATGGAAAAAACAACACAGTATTTTCAAAGAGGATGAGAAAATATGAATATAATATAATCTGAAGTGGAATCTAATATGTGTTACTACTGTTGATAAAAATATGTATGGAGCAGAAAGAAAGGTTTAATTGGACAAATTTACCTTCTGTGAAGTATTTCAAAGCCTATGATTCTTCACTGATTTATTCAGTACTCTGTAGAAAATATGTGAATCTATAATGTATTAGTGAACCAGTAGTGTCATTTACTCTTGTAAACTTTGCAATCATCAGTTCGTGAATTTTTGTCAGAAACAGAAGCTAAATTGCTTTTACTGTAGAGCAGTTTGATGGCTTAGCAATGGGAATATTTTACTGCTTTTGAGCTCGGGGCCAAGACTGAAATTTCTATGAAAAACAACAGCCTTCAACCATTATTATCAAATAAACAGCTTTGGAAATTAACTTTTGCTACAGAGTTGATAATGTTTCTTACTGAATTCAACCCAAAATTACAAAACAGCACTTATGCAAAACTTGTCTTATGGTAAAGTAATTTCAACAACCAATGTTATCTGCATCACATGCAATGGCAAGCTGCTTTATAATTTTCCTATGCTGTTGAAAGTTAAAACAAGAATCCATATTTCAGTTATCACACAAATTTGCAGCATGTATGTTTGCCAAGCAAACTACAGTGTTTTTCAGACCTTGGTGTAAGCAAAAAGGATATTTCCCTATTTCAAAGTCCTTTCAACTGTGCAGTTGAGGAGCTTCCACCTAGTTTTCAATCACAAGTGTCACTACACTTGTAATGACATGTTCATTACAATATAAGTCATTACAACGTAATGACATGCTAAAGGGCAAAGATATCATAGAATAACCTAATAGAATTCTATAAATGCCTTCCAAGTAATGAACAGGCTCAAATAAAATCATATGCTTATGCAAAACAACAACAGACTTCATAGACACTGAGACATGACTAGTGGTTACCAAGGGAGAGGGGCTGGGGTTGGGGGAAGGGTGACAGAGATAAAGGGGCACAATAATTCACAATCACAATATAAGCTGGTCTTGGGGACGGTAGTACAGCATGGAGAATATATAGTCCATGATTCTGTAACATCTTTCTACATTGACAGATAGTGACAGCATTAGAGGGGGTGAAGATTTAATAATACGGGTAACTGCCGAACCACTGTGGTACATTTGCAACCAATATAAGACTGTATATCAATGGTACTTTAATAAAAAAACATCATATGCCTTATGGATATCAGTATTTGGCAGTGTGCTACTGTGAAAACTCATTTTCAAGCATGAAATGTGTAAAATCTCATTACAAATGAATATTAACAGATGAACACTTGCAATCAACTTTGACAACAGGGAACGCTAACTCTGAACCCCTAAAAGGCCAAATGTTATCCCAATAAAAAGAATTCCATTCTTCTCACTGGTAGATCTGTATTACCAAAAAATGTACTATTATATTTTGATCTTAATTAAAAATTTTATTAAAAATTTGCAGAAATTTGTGCTTTCTTCAAATAAAATTTGTGTTTAAGTACTTATATAATATCTGTAATTTGCCTCTTGACTGACAAAGCCTAAAATATTTATTATCTAGCCCTTTACAGAAAAGATTTGGTGACTCCTGGGATATAGACTTTTCAAAAGGTATGCTTGGACAACTATTTGTCCATAGTTTTTTAAAAATAGTAATAAATTAGATCTTTACCCAAATGTAAAAAGCAAACTGTAAAATTTCTAGAAGAAAATATGTAAGATGAAAATAGCACAAACCATAAATCAAAAGATGAATGAAAAGACTTTATAAACAAAGGCTATAGATAAGTTAGATTTAGAGAATGTATTTGCAACTCACATAAACCAACAAAGGATTAGTATTCAAAATATGTACAGAATTCTTACAAGTTAATTAAAAAAAAGTAAACAAACAACCCAACAGAAAAATAGGTAGTTTGTAAAAGTAGAAACCCAATAGCCAGGAAACATGAATAATGCTTAACTGTATTAGTAATAAGGGAAAACACAAATTTAAAGAAAAATGATTTTTTAAAAGAGAAAAATATTTCCCTCAGGTAAGCATCTCAATCTTTTTTTGAAAAATTTAACAATATCAAGACTTGGCAGAAATGTTCAGAAGCAGGTACTCTAATGCTCTTTTGGTTTAAACGTAAAATTGATAAAATTGTAAAAGTACTATGGCAACACCTATAAAATTAAAAATGAGTCATTTCACTTACAGGTACATACTTAGAGGCATATGCTTATACAGATAAAACTCAAATGTGTTTATAAGGGTCATTCTAAGAATGTTCACTGAAGCACTAGGAACAATTGAATGTTCAAAGTCAAAGAAAAGCTAAATTGTGGCATAATCATAAAACAAAGTATAACAGAAAATTGGGAATAATCGAAATGACCAGTAATAGGAAAACAGATAAATTATGATATATTCATACAAGATATTATGAAAAAGTATTTAACACAAATAACTGGTATTACACTTAAATAGTACAGACAAATTTTAAAATTTAAAAGCAAGGTTAAACCAAAGTAAATAAAGGGCTATGAGACATCTAATGTGATATAATTTCTGTTTATGTAATTTCTTAAAACACACAAAAAGAATATATACTGTTTACAGATTAATATATTTAATAAAAATGTACAAAAATACACATAGGAATAGTATATACCAAATTCAGATAATGATTAACACTGGAAAAAGAGGGTAGGGAGTAAGATGGGAAGGGTTGTATACAACTGCACAAACATTTTTATTTCTTAAAAAATTTTTTTGATCTCTAAACAGAAGAAATAAAATGATTTTAAAAAATTGAAAAACTTACCTTTATATAATAATCAGGCCAGAGGACAAAAGGATGAAGGAGTCAGAGATGGAAGCAAGACTATAGAACCGGCACTATTCCAGGCACCAGGGAAACAGCAGTGACCAAAACAAAAGTTCTTGCTCTCATGAACAAAAACATACAGAATATCCAAGACTGGAGATTCAAGATGGCGGCATGAGAGGTGAGACAGAGAACTCCTCCCAAAACCACAGACAGTGTAAAAATATAGTTAATACAACTAACCCTAAAACAGCAACAGAAAGAAGGCTGCACCAGACTGCATACAGACATCACGAACAGAGCAGACCTCATGAAACAGGGTAACGTACCAAAGCCTTGAAATGGTAAGACCCAGGCCCTTCCACCACCCCAGCTCACCAGCAGGAGGAAGACAAACGGAGTGGGGGAGGGTGTGGGAGCCTAGGACTGCTGAACACCTAGCCCTGGAGATCTGCTTTGGGAGCAGAAACCTATGTTGTGTGTTGCTCTGGAGGACGGGGAGCTGGGACAGGCAGAGTGATTGGGAGAGATTCTGGCCTTTTGTGGAGGGCGGGATCCACACTTGGCCGCTCTGGGACAAGGGAAATGCAGGCGGTCTGAGAGGCTTCCTAGCAGGGAGAGAGCTGCTGAAGGGGCAGGGTTTGCACAGAGCTTGCTGTGTGGGAGAAAGGATGGGGGACAAGGTTGTCTGAGTGTGCTCTGCCCAGCAGATTGGGAACATCGAGGAGCTTCAGGCGCTCCATCCCCCTGGCTGGCCACTCAGCTCCGAGGCCCCCCACTGTGATACGGAGCCTGCAGAGCCTTCCACCTGGCATGATAACACCAGCTCCCAAACAGGCAGTCACTGCGCTGGCATCAGGCCAGCCAGACGGAGGCCCTGCCTACAACAGCAGAGACAGAAAGCACAGAGGCTTACACCTTTGTGATCGGCCCACTGGCTCTGATACAGGAGACAGGCATGGCAGACGTGAATCAGGAAACAGATCTTTCATCCTCACAGGCACAAGTGCCACTCTCCTATGACCTCCAACCTCACTCTACGGGCTGAGCAGCTCCAGAGACTGGAGCTTCTGGGCACTAGAGGGCACCACACAGAAATATGAAATGTCAAAAGAACATGGTTCAGACCAAATCCCACAAACCCCAGAAAAGGGAAAAATGAAACTGAACTCACCAATCTTACTGAAAGAGAGTTCAAAATAAAAATCATAACCTTGCTTAAGGAGGTATAGAAAATTATTCAAGAACTCAGGAACGAATTTAAGATGGAGATTCAATCATTAAGAAATTCCATATCTGAAATGAATCATACAAGGTAGGGATTTAAAAGCAGACTAGATGTAATAGAAAAGACAGTAAATGGAATAGAAATTAGAGAAGAGGAATACAAAGAAGTTGAGGCACAGAGAGAAAAAAGAATCTCTAAGAATGAAAGAATATTGAGAGAATCTGTGATCAATCCAAACGGAATAATGTTCGCATAATAGGGGTACCAGAAGAAGAAGAGAGAGAAAAAGGGATAGAAAGTGGCTTTGAGGAGGTAATTGCTGAAAAATTCCACAATCTGAGGAAGGAGATAGTCTCTCAGGCCATGGAGATGCACAGATCTCCCAACACAAGGGACCCAAGGAAGACAACATCAAGACACATAATAATTAAAATGGCAAAGATCAAGGATAAAGACAGACTTTTAAAAGCAGCTAGAGAGAGAAAAAAGATCACATACAAAGGAAAACCCAACATGCTATCATCAGATTTCTCAACAGAAACCTTACAGGCCAGAAGGGAGTGGCATGAGATATTTAATGCAATGAAGCAGAAGGCCCTTGAACCAAGAATACTCTACTTGGCAAGGTTATCATTTAAATTTGAAGGAGGGATTAAACAATTTTCAGATAAGCAAAAGCTGAAAGAATTTACCTCCCACAAAACACCTCTACAGTGCATTTTGGAGGGATTCCGATAGATGGAAGTATTCCTAAGGCTAAATAGATGTCACCCAAGGCATAGACAAAGAGTACAGAATATGATACATAACATACAAAGAATGGAGGAGGACAAAAAAAAGAATCTTTAGGTTCTGCTTGTAATAGCATACAAAGTGAGTTAAATTCAACTGTTAGATAGTAAGGTAATTACCCTTGAACCATTGGTAACCAGGAATCTAAAGCCTGCAATGGCAATAAGTACATATCTATCAATAATCACCCTAAATGTAAATGGTCTGAATGCACCAATCAAAAGATGTAGAGTCCTGACTGGATAAAAAAACAAGACCCATCTATATGCTGCCTACAAGAGAGTCACTTCAAACCCAAAGACATACACAGACTGAAAGTAAAGGGATGGAAAAAGATATTTCATGCAACTAATAGGGAGAAGAAAGCAGGCGTTGCAGTACTTGTATCAGACAAAATGGACTTCAAAACAAGGAAAGCAACAAGAGACAGAGAAGGACATTACAATGATAAAAGGGTCAGTCCAACAAGATATAACTATAATAAATATATATGCACCCAACACAGGATCACCTACATATGTGAAACAAATACTAACAGGAATAAAGGCGGAAATAGAATACAATGCATTCATTTTAGGTGATTTCAACACACCACTCACTTCAAAGAACAGATCAACCAGACAGAAAATAAGTAAGGAGACAGAGGCACTGAACAACGTATTAGAACAGATGGACTGAACGGACATCTACAGAACACTCCACCCAAAAGCAACAGGTACACATTCTTCTCAAGTGCACATGGAACATTTTAGAATAGATCATACACTAGGCCACAAAAAGATTGAAATTGTACAAACCAGCTTTTCAGACCACAAAGGTATGAAACTACTAATAAATAACACAAAGAAAACAAAAAAGCCCACAAACACATGGAGGCTTAACAACATGCTCCTAAATAATCAATGGGTCAATGAACAAATTAAAACAGAGATCAAGCAATATATGGAGAAAAATGAAAACAGCAATTCAACAGCCCAAAACCTGTGGGATGCAGCAAAGACAGTTTTAAGAGGGAAGTATATATATATATAGTAATACAGGCTAACCTTAAGAAACAAGAACAATTCCATATAAGCAGTCTAAACTTATATGAAAGAAACAAGAAAAAGAACAAATGAAGCCCAAAGTCAGTAGAAGGAGGGACATAATAAAAATTAGAGCAGAAATAAATAAAATCGAGAAGAATAAAACAATAGAAAGAATCAATGAAAGCAGAAGCTGGTTCTTCGAGAAAATAAACAAAATAGATAAACCCCTAGCCAGACTTACCAAGAAAAAAGGAAAGTCTACACACATAAATAGAATCAGAAATGAGAAAGGAAAAATCACTACAGACACCACAGAAACACAAAGAATTATAAGAGAATACTATGAAAAATTATATGCTAACAAACTGGATACTTCGAAGAAATGGAAATCTTTCTAGAAAAATACAACCTTCCAAGGCTGAGCCAGGAAGAAACAGAAAATCTGAATAGACCAATTACCAGCAAAGAAATTGAACTGCTAATCAAAAAACTACCTAAGAACAAAACGCCTGGACCAGATGGTTTCACTGATGAATTTTATCAAACATTTAGTGAAGACCTAATACCAATCCTCATTAAAGTTTTCCAAAACGTTTTAGAGGAGGGAATACTCCCAAACTCATTCTACGAGGCCAACATCACTCTAATACCAAAACCAGGCAAAGACACCACAAAAAAAGAAAATTACAGACCAATATCCCTGATGAACATAGATGCAAAGATACTCAACAAAATATTAGCAAACGAAATTCAAAAATACATCAAAAAGACCATCCATCATGATCAAGTGGGATTCATCCCAGGGATCCAAGGATGGTACAATATTCGAAAATCCATCAACATCATTCACTACATCAACAAAAAGAAGGACAAAAACCACATGATCATCTCCATAGATGCTGAAAAAGCATTCGACAAAATTCAACATCCATTCACGATAAAAACTCTCAACAAAATGGGTGCAGAGGGCAAGTACCTCAACATAATAAAGGCCATATATGACAAACCCACAGCCAACATTATACTTAACAGTGAGAAGCTGAAAGCTTTTCCTTTAAGATCGGGAACAAGACAAGGATGCCCACTCTCCCCACTTTTATTCAACATAATTCTGGAGGTCCTAGCCATGGCAATCAGACAACACAAAGAAATAAAAGGCATCCAGATTGGTAAGGAAGAAGTCAAACTGTCACTATTTGCAGATGACATGATATTATACATAAAAACCCCTAAAGAATCCACTCCAAAACTACTGGATCTAATATCTGAATTCACCAAATTTGTGGGATACAAAATTAATACACAAAAATCTGTTGCAACAATGAAGTAGCAGAAAGATTAATCAGGAAAACAATTTCATTCACAACTGCATCAAAAAGAATAAAATACCTAGAATAAACCTTACCAAGGAAGTGAAAGACCATTGCTCTGAAAACTACAAGACACTCATGAGAGAAATTAAAGAAGAAACCAATAAATGAAAACACATCCCGTGTTCATGGATAAGAAGAATTAATATTGTAAGAATAGTCATCCTGCCTAAAGCAATCTATAGATTCAATGCAATCCCTATCAAAATACCAACAGCATTCTTCAATGAACTAGAGCAAAGAGTTCTAAAATTCATATGGAACCACAAAAGACCCCAAATGGCCAAAGCAATTCTGAGAGAAAGAATAAAGCGGGGGGAATAATGCTTCCTTACTTCAAGCTCTACTACAAAGCTACAGCAATCAAGACAATTTGGTAGTGGCACAAGAACAGACCCATAGACCAATGGAACAGACTAGAGAGCCCAGATATAAACCCAAGCATATATAGTCAATTAATATATGATGAAGGAGCCATGGATATACAGTGGGGAAATGACAGCCTCTTCAACAGCTGGTGTTGGCAAAACTGGACAGCTACATGTAAGAGAATGAAACTGGATTACTGTCTAAAGCCATACACAAAAGTAAACTCAAAATGGATCAAAAACCAAATGTAAGTCATGAAACCATAAAACTCTTAGGAAAAAACATAGGCAAAAATCTCTTAGACATAAACATGAGCAACTTATTCATGAACATATCTCCCAAGGCAAGGGAAACAAAAGCAAAAATGAACAAGTGGGACTACATCAAATTAAAAAGCTTCTGTACAACAAAGGACACCATCAATAGAACAAAAAGACATCCTACAGTATAGGAGAATATATTCATAAATGACATATCCAATAAGGGATTGACATCCAAATTATATAAAGAGCTCATGCACCTCAACAAACAAAAAGCAAATAAGCCAATTAAAAAATGCACAGAGGATCTGAACAGACACTACTTCAAAGAAGAAATTCAGATGGCAACAGGCACATGAAAAGATACTTCACATCCCTAATCATCAGAGAAATGCAAATTAAAACCACAATGAGATATTGCCTCACACCAGTAAGGATGGCCAACATCCAAAAGACAACAACAAATGTTGGCGAGGATGTGGAGAAAGGGGAACCCTCCTACACTGCTGGTGGGAATGTAAAATAGTTCAACTGTTGTGGAAAGCAGTATGGAAGTTCCTCAAAAAACTCAAAATAGAAATACCATTTGACCCAGGAATCCCACTCCTAGGAATTTACCCTCAGAATGCAGCAGTGCAATTTGAAAAGACATATGCACCCCTATGTTTATCGCAGCACTATTTACAATAGCCAAGAAATGGAAATAACCTAAGTGTCCATCGGTAGATGAATGGATAAAGAAGAAGTGGTACATATACACAATGGAATATTATTCAGCCATAAGAAGAAAACAAATCCTGCCATTTCCAATAACATGGATGGAGCTAGAGGGTATTATGCTCAGTGAAATAAGGCATGTGGAGAAAGACAAGTATCAAATGATTTCACTCATCTGTGCAGTGTAAGAAAGAAAAAGCTCTAGGAATAAAACAGCAGCACACTCACAGAGCCCAAGAATGGACTAACAGTTACCAAAGGGAAAGGGATTCGGGAGGATGGGTGGGAAGGGGGAGATAAGGGGGAAAAAAGGGTCATTACGATTAGCATGTATAATGCAGCAGGGGGACACGGGTAAGGCAGTATAACACAGAGAAGCAGTGATTCTATAGCATCTTACTACGCTGATGGACAGTGACTGTAAAGGGGTATGTGGTGGGGACTTGATAATACGGGGAGTCTAGTAACCATAATGTTCATGTAATTATACATTAATGATAGCAAAATTGAAAATTTATAAAGTCTAATTGAAACTTTCAGTATATAAAATGGATAAAAGTGGATCTGCTCTTTTGAAAGGAAAGGAAGTTTCCAGTCACTTTAAGAAAACACAAAGGAGGATAATGATTTGACAAAGACCACATAAAGAGAAATGCAACAACTTATTCAAACAATACTTCTTAAATACTGTTTTATCTCTGAAGTCTTTCCTAACTTTCTCTCCAGGTGGAATTTACCACTCCTTATTTTATTTCCCAATATAACTAGCATATACTTAACACTATGGCTTCTATAAATCTTTAATACTTTAATTTTACCTTTTTATGTGTCTGTGTCCGTATACTACATTGAAGCTCCCTGAAGGCAGGGACTGTCTTAATCATCTTTTTATCCTCAGCACCCAGAACAAAATGTTATTTTTTAAGTTACATTCGATGAAGTTTCAGAAAAGATTTATAAGACAGCTCAACACCTGGCACACAGTAGGACTTAGTACTTGTCAAATGAACTTGCCAAAATGAGGTCATTAAATAATACATCTAAAGCAGAACAGTATTTGACACAGAGTGGATATTCTGTAAGCATTAGCTGTTTTAATGTGACTTTATATAGGCAGAAAAAACTGAAGCTGTTACTGGACGTTTAATATGGAAGGCAAAAACATTTCATCAATGTTTCAATTTGCTCCTGTACACATTACTAATACAAGAACATCTCTGATGAGAAAATTGAGCACATCCATAAAGACCTCTTGACCCTGCAGCCTAGGAAAAACAGTACAATGAATTGTGTAATGTTCAGTCTCTAGACTTGGTAGTGGAAGGAGAAATTAGGCCAGTCTTAAACTTGGGGTTTAATCACTTCTTTCTAAAACTCAGGCATCAGTCAAATGCGGGTATTAGGGAATGCAAAAGATTCGCTAAGGTTCTTTCCTGCTCTAACACCGTAAGGGGACCTAGAATCCGCAGCTTTTAAGTCAGTATGAGTAAGAAATTTATCAAAATCCATAAATAGTGCACTGGATGAACAGGGTTTTCATAGCATAGCTCTGTTATTTAGCTGGTAAGAAAATTCTGAGTAAGAATTTCTGAGTAAAAGACAAACTCTTTGGATCTCAATTTCCTCAACCTGTAAATCAAGTTGTTGGACAATACAATCTCTCTTTAAAATACATCATAGGCTACCTCTTAAAGAAATATTCAGGTGGAGATTAAGCCAGCAGTTATTAGAGATGTTTAGAGGATTCTGGCATAAACTAAAAGTAGAGAATTTCAGTATTATAAGAAACCTTACAAATCTTCTATGGTTCACCCAACTGAGACCCAAGTCTTCTCTAATACAATCTTGGAAGAGGTGACTCAATCATTCTAATAATAAGGAACACATGGAAACAAGCCACTTTATCTTAGGCCAACTATAATACCTAAGTTCTTTTACTGAAGCCACACCATTGTGTAGTACGTTGTACCCATCAGTTTTACCCCTCTTCCAATTAAAAGCACCTAAAAATATTTATGGATACGGGTAATATGCCTCTTAAATACCTACTCCAAAATTAGTATCTTCACTCCTTCAACCTTTCCTCATACTAAGCCTCCCTCACCAGCCGGCATGCCTTCCTCAAAGAAACCTCCATTCTTGCTTTAGCGAATGTTAAAATTACACTACCCATTCCATTCTGACATCCTGATTCCTTTGGGAACCCAAGATTTCCCAGTTGTCCACCTGACACGCTGGAAGCCCCTAATTGCCCTTGCCACCTCCACCCGAGGAAGCATTTGGGTGGAAAGTGTGCCCCTGTTGCTCTTTCGGGACAGACGGAGACAAGAAATGACGGCGTAAAGAACACAAGAGACCCGCACCCAGCTCTCCGCCCGGTCCAAGCCTCCTCCCTCACCGATACTGCTTGGGGTCGCTGGGAGACTTGACGATCTCAGGGTCTCCGACATTACTGATAGACCCCCTTCGTCCCTCCTCCTCAGATTCATCGGCTCCCAGACGGGCGACTCGGCCGCTCTCGCCCAAATCCTGTCCACTGGCCGGCAGGTCTGGGAAGCTGCAGGTAGACTTCGCCTTGTTCCTCCCAGGCATGGTCACAGCAGGAAAGGGTCTGACAGCAGGAAAGGGTCTGGCAGCAGCTGAGTGTTCGCACTGATACCGCGCTGCGAGTCTCCACAGCACCGCAAGCTTCCGCCCGGCCTCACACAACTTCCTCCCGGTGGTAAAGACTGCAGCGACCGTAACTCTCCTCCAACATTCACCACCCAGCCGGAGCGACGGACATCCTGCTCGCCAGGTCCCACCTCCTCCTCCTACTCTTCCAGCCGCTCCTCCTCCTCCGCGTTCCCGAGGCGGTGGCGGCCGGCGCTGGAGCTGCCGCAGCCGCTGGGGAAGACAGGCCTGAACCCCTGCCCTAACCCGGTCTTCCTCACGCCAACTTCCCTTATCCCTCGCGCCCGCCCTGCCGCCGATGACGCTACTAATGCTAGCCAACCAGGAGGCAAGGGAGCAGTCACGCGCACATAATCAACGAATGGGAACGGTGAATAAAAAAGAGCCAATGCGACACGGCTGGATTCTCGGAGCACCCAGTGAGTGCTTTGAAACCTAGGGTGGATGGGCGGTGCAAGTAAGAAGAGGCGGAGAGAGTGGCGCGGAGGACGACGGGAGGAGTGCGGTTGTGGGGCAGTGCCGTGTTTATGACGTACGCGGGGCGGGGGGGTTGGTTTGAGAACGTCATTTAGTAGTGCTACGCGGGTCAGAGAAAAATATTCCCCTGATGAGACACTGAGAAGCGAGTAGAGAAAATGAATTCCCGTTTTTTCCCCCAATCAAGACATATTTTGTGCATTCTGCCCCCTCAGGCCTGGGGCGGAGCCTTTGGCTGTGACTCAGCACGTAAAACTGGACCTCGGAAGTATTTTTCGCTACCGGGTGGAATTTCCTGATGAGTGTTGCTGAGCTGGACTCTGCAAGTAGCTGTTGAGCTTCTCCACCTTATCTCCTGCCAGTCTTTGGTCCCAAGTTCAGCCAACTTTTATTAAGCAGCTACAGCTTGTCAGGCTGGTGCCCTCAAGTCCCTTTTCCCAAAGATTTTTTTTTCTGCTAGTAATAGCCTTTGGTGGGCAATCATCTAAAATGTGACTGAAACAGATGGACTTGGAAAATAAAAGCAACTGACTCATGAATAAGATACAATACTGACACAACGGGACAAGAGATCCCGGCATTTAAAAGGAATAATAGGTTATAAAGTTTTTAAATTTTTCGAAGCTTCCCGAGCTCCAGATACAGGATAATACAATAGTGAACAAAACAAAAAATCATTGCCATCATAGAGCTTGCACTCTAATGGGGAGAAACGGACAAGATAAATAATGTATTTTAAAAACAGAGCTTCGGCGACAACGCAGGATGGGAGCATAAGGAGATGGGTAGTATGACGATTTAGGTAGGAGATGGTGAAAACCTGAACTAGGGAAACAGGTGAAATTAATTGAAAAACATTGTTCAAATACCCCTTTTGCTTTCATACATCTTTCCAAGAACCTGTAATTTTAAACTAAGCAACTTCACTAGACTGCCTTCCTTCAGAGCACTGTTTTCTCTTTGTTATTTTGAGTCCTTAGCACAGTTTCCCAGTACATTGTAAAGCAGTCAGTACTATTTGTTGTTAAATAAATACCTGAAGTGACATTTTTAGGGTTTCAGGGCTCTTTTACTCTCCAAAGCAATAACGCCTAAGTAAAAATATCTTAAATTCAGTCAAAAATTAGAATTTTCTAACTAGAAACAAAGGCCAAATCTCTAAAGTGTGACCCATCAGTTTTCTCTTTAAAAAGAGATCTCTGATCAAACTAAAAAGCTTCTGTACAGCAAAGGGCACCATCAGTAGACCAAAAAGGCAACCAACAGTATGGGAGAATATATTCATAAGTGACATATCCGATAAGGGGTTGGCATTCAAAATATATAAAGAGCTCATGCACCTCAACAAACAAAAAGCAAATAAGCCAATTAAAAAATGGGCATAGGAGCTGAACAGACACTTCTCCAAAGAAGAAATTCAGATAGCCAACAGGCACATGAAAAGATGCTCCACAATGCTAATCATCAGAGAAATGCAAATTAAAACCACAATAAGATATCACCTCACACCAGTTAGGATGGCCAACGTCCAAAAGACAAACAAGGGCAAATGTTGGTGAGGATGTGGATAAAGGGGAACCCTCCTACACTGCTGGTGGGAATGTAGGTAGTTCAATCATTGTGGAAAGTAGTATGGAGGTCCCTAAAAAAATTCAAAATAGAAATACCATTTGACCTAGGAATCCCATTCCTAGGAATTTACCCTAAGAATGCAGCAGCCCAGTTTGAAAAAGACATATGCACCCCTATGTTTTTTGTAGTACTATTTACAAATAGCCAAGAAATGGAAGCAAGCTAAGTGTCCAACAGTAGATGAATGGATAAAGAAGAAGTGGTACATATACACAACGGAATATTATTTAGCCATAAGAAGAAAACAAATCCTGCCATTTGTAACAACATGGATGGAGCTAGAGGGTATTTATGTTCGGTGAAATAAGCCAGGTGGAGAAAGACAAGTATCAAATGATTTCACTCATCTGTGGAGCATAACAACAAAGCAAAATCTGAAGGAACGAAACAGCAACAGACTCTCAGAACCCAAGAATGAACTAACAGTTACCAAAGGGAAAGGGACTGGGGAGGGTGGTTGGGGAAGGGAGGGGTAAGGGGATTAAGGGGAATTATGATTAGCACACATAATGTAGGGGAGCACGGGGAAAGAAGTATAGCACAGACATGACAAGTAGTGGCTCTATAGCATCTTACTATGCTGATAGACAGTAAATATAATAGGGTATGTGGTGGGGACCTGATAATGGGGGGAATCTAGTAACCACAATGTTACTCATGTGATTGTATATCAATGATACCATAATAAAATATATATATAAATTTAAAAAAGACCTCTGAATCTTACAGGTCACCAAACTGTAGAGATATGATAATACTCTACAGTGAGGTATTCTTTTATTCATTCAACCAACAAATTAAGCTCCTAATATGTGCTGGACAGTGGGAATGAGACTAAAGAATGAATGAAAAATTTCCCTCTTTTCTTGCAGCTTACAAGAGAACTGGTGGGAGAGACAGGAAACAAGCACATAAATATTTAAATTTATCATTGAATAATTCTAGAAGGAGAAATACAAAAGACCTAGAGTTTCTCTAAATAAGAGACATTTAAGCTATATTTGAAAAATGCATAGGAATTGGTACAGGAATGTATAAGAATAGGCTAGTTCAAAAGCTCTGAGAAAGCAAGTCAGTATGGCCAAACTAGTAATCTGGGAGCAAAGGGGAAGGGAATTGGTGGCAAAGATCCTATAGACCTTTCCTAAGAGTAAAAAGTTATCTTGTCTATATTGTGTATCACTGGTTTCCTAGCTTTTGGAATAGTGTCTGGAACTCATGAAATAATGGTTGAACAAATGAAACAGGAAGATATGATCACAAGTGTTTTCCAAGTAGATTACTCTAGTTGATGTGTAAAAAATAGTTTGGATGGTAGGGGGTAAGGCAAGATGGGAAATAAGAGAGAGAGCAATTAAAAGGGTATTAAAGTAATATAGGCACTAGAAAATGATAACTTGGATTGGAGGAGCAATAGTGGAGATGGAGATGTATACATATATGTTATAAGCTTAGGAGGTAGACTTGACTGTTCTTGGACAGCAATTGATTTGATGCGGAAGAATGAAGAAGAGAGTGGCGTCAAGTATAACTCTCTAGTGTTTGTTTTTCTGAGTGGATAAATGACAGTGACAGTATCTCAGAAAACAAATCCTGAAAGAGGAACAGTTTTGGGAGGAGAAAAGCATAAGCTCAGTTTTCGATATGTTAAGTTTGAGGCATTCGTTTGCCATACAAAAGGAAGGTCGTCAGGTCTGGAGCACAGAAAAGAGGCCTGAATTGGAGATGTCAGTTTGAAATTTATCAGCTTATAGGTGGTAACCAAATCCTATGTAATGAAATCACCTACATTGAGACTGTGAAGTGAAAAGAGAAAAAGGCCTAAGGACCAAGCTTTGAGGAACTTATAAAGAGAAGAATTCCCAAAAGAGACTGAGCAGGAACTTTTGATAAGAATAAGAAGAAAACCAGAAGGATGTAATATCACAGGAAAAATACCTCTTTGATGCTTGGCCCAGTACAATTCTTACCCATAGCAAACGTCAGAAGTGTCAGATTATATGTATACGATATGAGAACCAGCAAGGGATCACAGAAATAGTTTAATCTGGCCTCTTCAGATATAAAGAGAAATACCTACCCAGAGAGGCAAGGCTCACAAGTGACCTGTGACACAGCCAGGACTTCCAAGCCAGAAATACTTTTTCCCATTTTAAAATAATTTGGAAATTTGCCATCCTCCATTTGAATATTCATAATTATCATAAAGAGTATTCCTCAGAGAAAACTGATAAAGTAAGCTATTACCATTTATAGGAAATTGAGACATAGAAAGTTGAAAAGATCTTGAGATACTCAAGGAAGTTGAGGAGCAGAGATTATAATTTTTAGCCTTTTACCCAGGTTCTCTTTGAGTGTTTATGTGCCTTTTTTCCATCTTCAGCCACCCTATACTCCTCATTTTTACCTCACCAATTTCCCTCTCAGGTGGTTCAGTGACTCTTCTCTCCCTATTTTTCTGATAAGGGATCAGAAATCATGAAAATTAAAAACATCTCATTTCTGTATTTGACACTTGCCTCTCAAAGTTATTTTAGTCAATGCAATGGCTGTCTGCCTCCCAGAGGGACAAATCTGAGCCCAATTTCTAAAAATACGAAGGTAAATTATTTTATTAACCCCATCACTTGCCTTTATATTTAAGAGTCAGGATAAGTCAGAAGTGTGAGATGTTGATTCTAGGGTTGAGTAGATTGGGAGTGCTGTGAGCCCATTAAATTCTCAAGCCCAAAATTATCTATCTTATCTTAATGTCTAAAATTCCCGCATCAGTAATTCCCATCCTCTTTAAAACTCATCTTAAATGCCAATAATACGTAAAAGGAATGAAAACTAGCACCATTTTGTGAATGGATTAATTTTCCCTCTTTTGAAGCATATTGTGGGTAACCTGAGATCACCCTGAAACTGGGATGGGTGAAGAGGTTGCTAAATGTGGGAGGAAAGACACAGAAAGAGGAGGAAGGAAACAATAGAAATTACTGTTTACTTAAGAATTTTGTCTTGGGCCCTTGCTTCTAAGCATTATACCTTTGGAACTCTAGTTATTAAATGTCCTTCTACCCACTGATTGCTCTCCACATTTGATAGCTTCGCATCGAGGTCAAGAAGTAGGCATGTTCTTACAGAGTCTTCTCTTGGGAGACCAAATGTATGTACAACATACCCAGGAATTTGTGCAAACAGAAAAAATAGTTTTCTCCTGTACTATAAACATACTTCTAGGAAGAATTTGGCATTCAAACTTCAAAATAAAATAGAAGTGACTCTAAAAATACTTTATGGCAAAGAAAAGGTTATTCTATCAACTAAGTGCTCCTCATCTCTGATCTAAAGACACAGATTTTGAGACTCTGCCTGGAAGGGGCCATGTGAAGACACAAAATGCTATTTAAAATATTTAAATCAGAAACCAGATCATACCATCTGTAAAACCCACCAGTGGCTTTTCTTTGCACTTTGAGTAATTTTATCTAGCTGCTTGCCACAGCCTATGAGGCTCACTTACGATTTCTGTTCTTCCTCAATGTTTACAATCTCATCTACCATTCTGCTCTTTGCTTCATTCACACTGGCTTTCTTTAATGTCCTTCAACACACTAGGGTAGTTCTTGTCGTAAGGCTGTTACATATTCTCCTGTGCCTGGACTGTTCTTCCTTTAGATTTTGCATCACTAGCTCCAGTCATATGTCAGCTTAAATGTCATCTCTTAAGAGAGGTATTCTGTTACCATTCTATCTAAAACAGTATTCATTATATGAAATTATTTGTCGATTAGCTTATATCTCTATATATCCTCTCTATTTTATAAGGTCTATTAGAGGGTTGGTATTTTGTTTTGTTCCTCACCATATCCCCAGCATCAAAAATAGTGGCTTGTATATAGTAGGTATTCGATAACTACTTTTTAAATTAATGAATGAATGATGCAGGAATAAAAGGGGCAATTGAAGTTGTGAGGTTCCTAGGAAGGCAGAAGAGACGCCTTAGCCTTAAATTAGAAAGGAATGCCTCTATCATTAGGCCTGGAGGGAAAGAGAAGCAGCAAAGATTTTAAATGCCTTAGGAGGAAGGAAGGAGCAGGAATTTAAAAAGAGTTCCTGACACAACAGCAGCTGACTCACAGACTCCAAGAAGGGACTGGCAGTTACCAAAGGGAGGAGGTTGGGGAGGGCGGGCGGGGAGGGAGGGAGGAGGGGATTGAGGGGCGCTATAATTAGCATTCACAATATAGATGGGTCACGGGGAAGGCAGTACAGCACGGAGAAGATAAGTAATGACCATAACATCTTACTATGCTGATGGACAGTGACTGCAATGAGGGGGGCAGTGAGGACTTGATAATATGGGTGCATGTTGAAACCACAATGTTGTTCATGTGAAACCTTTGTAAGATTGTATACCAATGATACTTTAATAAAAAAATTATGCCTAAATAAGTTTAAAAGAGATTCGTTAATAATATGAAATAAAAGCTCAAAATGACAATAAAGTATGAAATCGTCATTGTTTAAAAATTTTTTTTAATTAAAGAGAGTTCCTGCCCGAAAGTTCATAGCCTCCATTTTCTGTTTGAAATGTGATACAAAGTCAATGTGAGAAATGAGGGGATAGATAGTGACAGGTCCTGTTTCCAGGGGAATCAGTAAATAAATTTTTTGCTTTTAGTTTGTTTAAATTTCACACAAATTGAAGCCAAGCCCAGTTGGTAGTTTTCGTTTCCTGAGTAACTATGCTTTGGGCCAAGCATCTTACTTACATTAATTCATTTAGCCCTCACAGCAACCTAAATCTGCTCTTCACAGTTTACAGATGGAGAAACTGAGGTTAAAAGAGGTTAAATAACTTGCACAAAAATCACACAGAAATTGGAAACTGTGTTCTCTAATTCCAGACATTTTACTTTTTTGTCTGTTACCTGCTGCCTGCCAAATATCTAATATAAACGGACTTCTAGTTTATTAATTAGATCATTGATATTCCTTTTAGTTAACCCCCAGTCTAGTTTTTATACACAATATGCAAAGTAACAAATGTCATAATTTACATACCCTCAAAAGTCAGTTCATAACTATCATTAAGTAAGCATCTAACTTCCCATCAGCCTTCCTTTCTGAATAATTATGTCTAAAAGCCGTTTGCTTAGGTGGGGCTAGGCACATGTGCCCAAAGTGTGCAAGAGCAGCCTGATGAGAGGTGGTGGAGCATAAGCAGTGTGGAGGGTGAATACACAGTCTGATGGTGCAAGGGGTGAGTGTCCAAGCAGAGTAAGGAGGGTGAGGAGTGAGGGCAGTAGTGGCAATGGAGATTGGTTACACACAGGGGTGATTTTTCAAATGGGTAATATATTAAAGATAATGGGAAGCCAGGTTTCTCACTGTAAGAGAAAGGAGTTACAAATATAGAAAGGCAGAAATTAGAATGAACTCTATGATGTTGGATTGGAATTGTAGGTATCAGTGTGAACTCATAATTTTAAGTATGTAGAGATGTAATTATAGATGTGGATGTGCATGTGTATGCATGTGTGGGTGTGTATATACATACATATGTTCTCAAGCCATGTTCATTGAGGGGGCCTGGGGGCAGTGACACCCTAATAGCAATGAGCTACTTAACACCTCCCTCTTGGTTTATAAATGCTATTCTACCCAAAAAAATCATTTTCCACTCAAAGAAACTTGAGTTTCTTGAGAAATGGCTTATTCCAAGGGCAGGAAAGGTACAAGACGAAACTGGAATCTCATATGCCAAAAATAAGGAAGTAGTCAAAGAAGGAAGACATGTCAAAAGGACACAGGCCAGCTTGAAGGGGCTCCCACACCCTCCTACAGGACCAGTATAGGGACAATTTGAGAATCAAAATAAATAATGATACAATAGATTATACTCCATCATTTAAAATAAGAACCCATCATCTAAACTGATGTTTACAAAAAAGAGAAGAAAGCTTTTTGTTACAGTGGAAGGCCAACAATGAATGTAGAAGGGACGAGGGGATTAGAAACTCACTGTTTGGCAACCAGAAGAGTACTAATTAATTCAACCAAGAAACATCTATATATGCTAAGTTACTTGTTGAAAATTTGGTGAGGGATGGAATATTTACAGTCTCAAATATATTTTAATAAATAAATACACCTCCCTACAGTATATTTATTAAGAAGGGGAAAAGAATAACTTTGCAGTGGAGAAACGTGGCAAATGTCACTGTGATATAATAAGTTATAAGAAATACATATTTGGTCATTATTATGACCAAATATATGTTTCCCAAGTATATTTGGTATTCATCCACAGTTCCTGAAAACACTGCAGAGTCTTAAAGATAAAATAGGGTTAATGAGAGGCTTTTGGACCCCCACCCAAGGGCGGGGGCTGGAGGCTGAATTGGCCAATGGCCAATAATTTAGTCAATCATGACTGCAATAAAGCCCTCACAAAAAATCATCAGAAGAGCCCTCTCTGCTCTGCTTTGCCTGCTCTGCTCAGTTGAATCTTGTATCTTACTCGGGGAGAGCTTCTATGCTTGGGAACCAGAATGCCTCCACTTGCCACTGAGCCAGGCCCCAAGCTCCACAAAGGTAGAAGCTCCTTTATTTGGGACCTTGCCCTAAGCCTCTCTTCATCTGGCTGTTAACTTGTATCCTTTATTAAACTGGTAAATGTAAGTGTTTTCCTAAGTCCTGTTATCCACTTTAGCAAATTAATTGAACCTAGGGGGGAGGTCGTGGGACCCTCCAATCTATAGCCATTAGGTCAGAAGCACAGGTACCTGCCTGGGACTTAAACCCACGTCTGGAGTTGGGGGTGGGGGACAGTCTTGTAGGATGGAACTTTTAACCTGGAAATCTGTTGCTGTCTCTGGCCAGATAGCCCCAGAATTGAGTTGAGTTCTCCAACACCCTGCTGGTGTTCAAGAATTGCCTGATGTAAGTATGTGTGGGAAGAGCCCCTCTCACATATTTACACATTGGAATTGGGTCTGGGTACCCAAATGAAGTTACCCTATTACTGAGGTGTATAATATTGTTACTGTTATACATATACATAGGGAAAAAATACACCATCTCATTTGGTGTCAGAAATGTTGCAGCTACTCAATCTGTGAACACAGTTAACATCAGTAATGGTACAAATTGAAAGTGTTACCACCTGATGGTATGCAATGAGGAAACCCAGCTTCACTTCTATGCTCTTCCTGCTAAAAATGCATAGCCTGAATCTAATCAAGAGGAAACATCAGTCAACCCAAACTGAGTATAGTTTATAGAAGTAGCAAGGTCATGAAAATCAAAGACTATGGAACTGTTTCGTTTAAAGACTAATTAGATGTGATAACTAAGTGTATCACTATTGGACAATTGGTTAAACTTGGAGTCTGTGGGTTAGATGATAGTAATACATCAATGTTAATTTTCTGATTTTGATAATTTGTGTGTGATGAGGCATCATATAGACAACCTACTCTCAAAGGTTCAGGGGAAAGAAGTCTTCTTTGTACTCTTCTTACAACTTTCCTCTTAAGTTGAATTTTTTTTTAAGATAAAAAGGAAAAAATGTTAGCAGCAGGACCCAAAAGAATACCATTTAAAACATTGGAACTGTCTTAAATGTAAAATATGAGTCCTGGAATTGTGGGTAGAAAAATAGAACTTTGTGTGTATAATAGTAGCAATCATTCTACCACAATTCCAATATCCTGCTGTCTTGCCAATGGGTTTCAGCCCCGGGCGAGTTTGCTATGGATTCAATGTGACCAAAGAAATTGACAGCAAAACGTTCTTGGGGTGAAAGGGTTATACCCAACTTTATTTCCAGGTGGCAGGTCAGTCACTAAAATCCCGTTCTCTCAGAGCAGGTCTGCATGCAGCAAGCCGGTCTCTGCCTCTGGGCCTCTCTGTCCGCACAGCCGTCCTCCGGGCCTTTCTGCCTGCACAGCAGTCCCACACAGCGGTCCTCTGGGCCTCTCTGCACAGTCGTCCTGCACAGCTGTCCTCTGGGCCTCTGTCGTCAGTGCCGCCACCACTCCAGCCTCTGCTCTGTTCTCCTACAACCTCGCAGCCGTGCCACAGTATCACGTGCAGAGCACCGGGCGGAGCCCTTTATATAGAGTCAACAGCCATGTATTGCCCACAGGTGTGCAGAGAGCTAGTCAACAAGGGCCAGGTGAGAATCCTGGCCCCAGAAACTCTCATTTTATCCACACCTGCTCAAGACCTACCTCCTTCTAAAAGCCTCCTTTGACCCTCCCAGCCCACACTCATTATCATCTGTTCCATGTATGAACTCAGGATGCATATTTTTTGCATCACTTTCTTGGCACTTAATCATAAATAGCCTTGTGGCTTCTTTTGTACTATTGTCTTATATAAATTTTGAGTTCTTGTTTAAATATTCCAATAAATATGTTATCTCCATAGTTATGTTGTAATCAATTTAGAAGCAGATACCACATATGATCTCTTTTTCTTCCCAAAGTACCTCATATTGTTTTGTAACTACATTTCCGTATCCCAAGGATTACCAAAGAATAATTAATCAGACTTAGCAAATATTTTTTGCATCCCAGCTATGTATCAGGTGCTGTAAATAATAATTTCTTACATGTATAGAATGCTTTACATTTCTGAAGCACCTACACATCCATCTCATTTTGAGGAAGGTGCTGCCACATGATGAACATGCTCGGAGAGGAGCTGTGGTTTACTGATAATCACTCAGCTATTTAATAGCAGAACTAGGATGCCAACCTTGGTCTTCAGCTTCCAAATCCTGTTCTTTTTCCACACCACCATAGGAGACAGCAAGTATGGGCACACTGATGGACACGCTGATGGCCATACATATTGTATCAGTTCTTTATTGCTGCTGCAACAAATTACCACAAACTTCCTGGCTTACACAAAACAAATACATTATCTTACAATTCTTTTGGATAGAAGTCTGACACAAGCCTTCCTGGGCTAAAGTTAAGGACTCATAAGGGTTGAGTTCTTTTCTAAAGACTCTATGAGAGAATTCATTTCCATGCCCTTTCCAGCTTCTGGGTGCTGCTGACGTTCTTTGGCTTGTGTACCCCTTTCTTCATCTTCAAAGCAAGCAACACTAAATCTCTCTGTGCCGTTCTTCTATAATTATATCTTCCTTTGTCTCTCTCTTCCACTTATAAGAACCCTTGAGACTGAGTTGGACCTACCTGGTGCAGGGACCAAGGGCGGGCTGGCCCAAAATATGCCACTTTGGCATATTGATTACTTTTATTTGAAACGACTGGAGAAACAGCAAAAGCAGGAGAGACTCTCTGACTCCCCTCTGGACCCCTTGCCTTGAAACCAGGAAATAAATCTCCCATATAAAAGATACCCTCCCTGCTCCTGGAGGTAAAGAGACATCCTTTTCATCAGAGACAGGGAATTCAAAGCCAAAAAAGCCTATATAAACAAACCTTGCTACTTTTTACTAATTTTCTAGCCCATCCCAAATACTTTTAAAATTCTTTACTACTTAAAGTGCCCAAACCTAAGCTTTCTTTGTCCCATCAGTTCCTCATAGATTTATATTTCTTTGTCTAAAATGCATAAGAACTCCATTTTAGTCATTTCTTCAGATCTCAATTATATTATTAGGCCTCCATATATACATAATTAAACTTTAGTTTTTTTCTCCTACTAAATCTATCTCATATCAATTTGATTCTTAGGCCAGCTAGAAGAACCTCAAGGGGCAGAAGAAATTTCTTCCTCCCCAACACTAAATTGCCCTATTTAGGGTCAGTTGGTTAGCAACCTTAATACCTTCCCTAACCTTTATTTCCCTTTGCTGTGTATCCTAACATATTCACAGATCCCAGGGATTAAGATGTGGACATTTTTTGGGGGGACACTCTTCTGTTTATCATGTTCTTCAAAGGTTCACTTCCCAAAGATCCAGTGGCCACTTCAATATCTTAATTCATGATGTGAATGGTTCTTCCATCTACTAAATATCAGTTATCAGATTCCAACAGTACACTTTATTTATTGATAGTTATTAACTTTTAGAAATTGGTTTCCCGGAAAAATAAGCCAGAGTTCGATTTACAAAAATTAGGGTTCTCTGAGTTCACTGGTTCTTAATTCAACAAATAAGGGAATTGAGGCCAGTGACATTAAGTAACTTACCAAGGACACATGGCTAGTAAGTGGCAGAGCAGAAATTCAAACTTAGGTCCCTAATCTAATGCCTATGATTTAAACAATAATTTTTTCCTTTGGATCATCCAATTTGTATGGACTGACTTGAAAATGCAAATTTCTGCAGATAAGGACTAATGCAGTTCCCTCCAGTAGTAGATTAAATAAAATGATGGGTGTAGAGGTGTGTTATAAAAGTGGAAAAAATGGGTGGGGCGGTTTAAAAAAAAAGAAAAAGAAAAGAAAAAAAAAAGGGGGAAAAACATATGTGATAGATGAGTGCATTAGTGTATAAGCTGACAGTTGTGAAACAAAAGAAAGGCCTAGAAGAGGCTTGATCAAGTCCTGATTCTGCCAGTTGTATGATTGTAGATGAGTCCTAGACTCTGGTAAACTCTCTTATCCTTGGTTTTCTCATCTAAAAAATAATCCTTCATAGAGGTTTTTGTGAGGATTAAATGCCATAATTCTTTTTTTTTTAATTGGAGAAGGCATGAATGCCGTCCCCCACTACCACAAATTATGCAGTCAAGTTTCCCACATTTGAGGAAGTCACAGGAGTCAGCACATCCAAAGTGCAATGGGTAAGGCTCACCCTGGGAAAACCACCTACACGACCATAGTATCTCCCCTGAGAAGTAAGCATGAAATGCCATAATTCTTGAAGAGCACTTATGGCAGAGCCTAGCCCAAAGTACATGTTCAAGAACTGTTGGAAAAATGTAAAGATCCTGATGGCTTCTTTACCTAATCCCCCTGTTGATTCTGGAATGGGTGGTTTATTAATCAACCACAAGGTGGAGCTAGAGACATAGGAATGTATGTCTTCTTGAACAAGAATTTTTAGTTGATGGAGAAAAGAGAAGTAGCTTTTCCATCTAGATCTTTATAGAACAGATACTATTTCCCTTTAAGCCAGCTTCAATGTTCTTTCATCATGAGAGCCTTTGGGGTTTTTTGTTTATTTGGTTTTTGTTTTTTTGAAAAGAGAGAGTCAGATAGACAAAGGAGAATAGAATTTCAATAGAAATTCTATTTAATAATGTGAATTTTACTTCCACTTGAAGAAAATGTTGGATCTGATATAGAGGAGATGACTGTACAGTTATAAAAGAAAACCTTTAATTTGGTTTGGTTTAGTCTGTAGGTCACAGGCAGATTTTTGTCTACACTGTGCTCCAAAAGGCATACTTATCATCTCTCCCAAGACGCCCATCAGGTCCCCATGAAGGCAGGGGTTCTAGAAGTCTATCTTAGTATCCCATGATTCTCAGGAGATAGATTAGGCTTCAGTTGTTCTCAGAGGATCACTTTTGAAAAGCTCATTAAAAATTCAACTCTCATTACCTTCAGGCATGATTTTATAGGCTATGCTCCTATTATAATTAGAATCTCAAGTAAAGCATAAGGTCCACTATCAAATACCAACATTCAAGGGCCATTTCTTTTAGGATGCAAACAAGCATAACTATAGAAACAGCTTAGATTATTCCCAAACCTAACTGGATAAGAGAAACCTCTTTGTTTCTATGAACAAATAAAGGATAAATAAGCATTAGCCAAGTGAAGGAGAATGAAAGAGGAAAGATCATTCCAGGCTGTGTTCAGGACATGCAAAGGGTCCAAGAAGGGAAATCAATATTCTTTTAGGTTTTAAACTAATTACATATGGCTCAACATCACACTTCCTGGCTTCAAACTATATTACAAAGCTATAATAATTAAAACAGTATGGTATTAGCATAAAAAAGACACATAGATAAATGGAACAGATTAGAGAATTCACAAATAAACCCATGCATATATGGTCAATTATTTTATAACAAAGAGGCCAAGAATATACAATGGGGAAAGGATTGCCTCTCCAATAAATGGTGTTGAGAAAACTGGACAGCCACATGCAAAAGAATGAAACTGAACCCCATCTTACACCATACACACAAAAAAACAACTTAAAACAGATTAAAGACTTGAACATAAGACCTGAAACCATAAAATTCCTAGATGAAAACACAGGGACTAAGCTCCTTGACATTGGTCTTGGCAGTGATTATTTGGATTTTATAAAAAAAGCAAAAATGAGCAGTAATACATCAAACTAAGCTTCTGCACAGCAAGGGAAACTGTCAACAAAATGAAAAGGCAACCTAAGGAATGGGAGAAAGTATTTGCAAATCATATATCTTATAAGGGGTTAATATCCACTATATCTCATATGGCTTAATAGCAAAAACCAACACACAATCCAATAAAAAATGGGCAGAGGAGATGTTTTCCCAAAGAAGACATACAGATGGCCAACATGAAAAAATGCTCAACATCACCAATCCTCAAGGAAATGCACATCCAAATCACAATGAGAGATACCACTTCACACATGTTAAAATGGCTATTATCAAAAAGACAAAAATGACAAGTGTTGGTGAGGATGTGGAAAAGGCAACCTCATGCACTGTGGGTGGGAATATCAATTGCAGCTGCTATGGAAAACAGTATGAAGATTCCTCAAAACACTACAAATAGAGCTACCACATGACCCAGCAATTCCACTTTGGGGTATTTATCTGAAGGAAATGAAAACACTAACTTGAAAAGATATCTGCACCCCAACATTCATTTTAACATTATTCACAATAGTCAAGACATGGATATAATCTACTCCATTGATGGATGAATGAATAAAGAAAATGCGGTATATATATGTGTACTTATGTATATACAATGAATTGTTACTCAGCCATAAAAAGGAAGAAAGTCCTGCTATTCACAACAACAAACAGTTGGACCTTTCCTTCCTTTGGGTGGCCCCAGTACTTGGACATCTTTATGGCACGTCTTTAACTCTATCTGCTGTTAGATTTAGTGGTTTATATATTTTTCTGCCCTATCAAGCTCCACTAGTCAGGAATAGGGTCTTAGAATCTAGATTCATATCCTATCCTTATTTACTACTATAATATGTAACACAGAGTAACACTAATATTTGTTGAATGAATAACTTGATACTTCTAGGAAGTTATTTCCTGAGTTTTTCTCAATTGGCCTGTCCTGATGTCAGGAAGAGGAGGAAAATTACTCTGCTGCTTTATTGATTACTTTTCTTGTTTACTCACAAAGCCTGGCACACACTAGGTGCTTAGAGAATATTTGTTAAATAAATGAAGTAATACCAAACAATTACAGAGAATTGGCAGCTTAACACAGTGGAGGCTGTGGAGTGACATAAGCTAGATTCAAATCCTGGTTCTAATGCTATGACACACTGAGCAAGTTACATATTCTCAATGTGCCTCAGTTTGCTCGTGTGTAAAATGGGGATAATAAAACCTGTCTCATAGATATAAAAGACTTGTGAGATCTAAATGAGATAATTCTGGCCAGCTCATCATGAGGGCTTAACAATTGTTATCCACAATAACAACTGTTATTGTGCTCACGGTGGAAGACACTCTGGGTCCACCCTCCATTGTTTCTTTTTTAAAAAGTCATTATGTGAAGCCACATAATGCAGGCATTACTATGAGTCTGGCCTCCTAAACACTAGGCAAATGAGTAAGTCTCAAACTTTAGAGGACTTAAGAAATAATTAGGGAGATAGTTTAAAAGTGTGAAATACAGATTCCTAGGCCCACATTTTGAGGAACACTGCACTAGTCCCTTAGATTCACTTGATAGTTGAAATTGGCTTGATATTGCCGCCCTGTCCTTGGTGCTGGGACTGAGCTTCTCCTGCTTCTCAAGAATTGACCCCAATTAGCCCTAAGTTTCAGTTTCTCATTATCTGCTGCACAGCCAATGTATAATATCGTCTGCTCTTGTCAGATGTCTCCTCACTGCTCACTGCCAGACATGATCATTTCCATCCCCTGCCCTTTGCTAGTTCTTCAGCCTGCAATGCTTTCTCTTCAGCTTTTTCCTATTCAAATCCTTCCCATCCACCAAGATTTAGCTCAGAACCTTCCTGGTCCATTACATGCATCTCCTCAGAAGTCCTCCTTGGCCATCTCAGTTGTACCTCTCTCTCCTCCCCATTCTGAGAAAAACAACCTCCCTCAGTCCTTGTTTGTCCATCTTTGCTTCCTTCAAGCACAGCTTTCAGATTAAATTATTTTCATGAAAAATAAGTTTTGCCAAGTTTATTTTTCAAAAGGGCATCTTATATTAGTGAACCAAGAGGGTTGAAGTCACAAAGTTCCTAACTCCAAACCTGCACCATGTTGTGAGTGTCTGGTCTCCATGAAACTAAGGAGCCCATGTGATATTTAGACTAAAAAACTAATGGTCTAAGTTTTCTGACCCAGAGTTTCTGTTACAGAATAGGAATAGTATGGTGGTAGACAAAAAAAACCTGTTTTAGAGATAGTCTTGGTGAAAGTTCTAGTTCCCTGAAAGCCATATCTGGCCTTTGTCACCAATATCTTTGTTGTCCCCTGAAATACCTAGCAAAATACTTTGCACCAAGTAGGCACTCAATATGTGTATAACTGAGTCATGGCCTGATGATCCAAGTTCTTGATTTTGTTGCTGTAATAGATAAACCCTAAAGCATGGGAGTATGATTTATTCATGTGATGAATTGTGTAAATATGAGATGAAAGGAAAAGGATAACCCTATTATGGACTGAATTGTGTCCACCCAAAATTCATATGTTAAAGCCCTCACTCCCAATGTCACTTCATCTAGAGACAGGGCCTTTAAGGAAATAATTATGGTTAATGAAGTCACTAGTTTGGGGCCCTAATCCAATATGATTGGTATTCTTATAAGGTAAGAGACACACCAAGGATGCATATACAATAAAGACCATGTGAGATTCTGGGAAAAAGATGGCTTTGTGAGAAGCAAGGTAGAAACCTCCTCCCAAAATCACATAAAATATGAAAATACAGCAAATACAACTAATCCTGAAAACGACCTGAAGACTGCAGAACAGACTGCCTACTTCTGGGAAGAAAAGAAGATCTCACAGAAAAGGGTAAAGTGGCAAAGCCACGATCTGGTAGGACCCAAGCCCAGGGGAAGCGGGAGCAGAGCTAGGAGTAGAAGCCCAGGACCACTGAACAGGTGGCCCTGGAGGTCTTCTCAGGGAACACGAACCCATACTACATGGTGCTCTGGAGATTAGTGGCTGAGATTCCAGCCACTTGTGGAGAACAGATACACACTACCAGCTCCCCCAAGACAAAAAAAAAAAAAAAAAGAAAAAGAAAAGCTGGCAGTTTGAAGGACTTCCCAGCAGCGAGAGGGGTGCTAGAAGGACAAAGATTACACAGAGCTCTCTGCTCAGGAAAAAGGGTAGGTGGAAAATACCTTCCTGATCTGCTCAGCCCAGCAGGTTAGGAACTCTCAGGAGTTTCAGACAGCTCCACCCCCTAGCTGGCAATACAGCCCTGAGGCTCCCCTGTTGTGCACAGCCTGCTACTCCTTCCTCCAGGCAGGCACCTGTCCTGTCCTGCTCACCTGCTACCCCCGCCATCATGGCAGGCCAGTCGGAGGGTGGCTCTGCCCATGGCATCTCCAGGGGCACAGCACCGAGGCTCCTCCCTGTGCACACGGCCCACCTGACCTGGCAGTGGAAGCATGTGTTACAGCCAGGAAGGCAGGAAACTGCCCCAGCAGAGCTGCTCGCCTGCAGCCCCCATCATTGCTGCAGACTGGAGGGAGGGTGGCTCCACCCACAGCAGCTCCAGCGGCACAGCCTGGAGTATTCTCCCTGCTCATGTGATCAGCTGATGGCACACACAGTCCACCTGAAATTAAGTCACTACAAGCAAGAGAGAAAGGTGCCACAGTCACTGCACATCAACAGCTGTGGCTCCCACATAGGAAATTGAGCTTCTGGGCAATATAGGATGCCTCCTACAGAAAGCTATTATTCTATAGGAAACACTAAAAAGAAATGAAGAGGGAGAAGAATTTGGTCCAATCAAAACAAGAAAAAACACCATAAAGAGGGATTAGTGAAATCACCAGTCTTGTTGATAAAGATTTCAAAATAAAACTCATAAACATGCTCACAGATTTACAGAAAAGTATTCAAGATCTCAGGGAGCACTTCAACAAACAGATGGAAATCCTGAAAAAGAGCCACTCAGAGCTGAAGAATAGAGTATCTGAAATGAAACACATGATGGAAGGATTTAAAAGTAAGTTAGATGATGTAGAAGAGATTGTAAATGAAGTAAAAATTAGAGAACAGGAAAATAAAGAAGCTGAGGAACAGAGAGAAAAAGGGATCTCTAGGAATGAAAGAATAATAAGAGAGCTGTGCAACCAATCCAAATAGAACAATATTCGCATTATAGGGGCTCCAGAAGAAGAAGAGAGAGATAAAAGGATAGAAAGTCACTTTGAGGAAATAACTGTTGAAAATTTCCCCAGTCTGGGAAAGGAAATAGACACTCAGGTCATGGAAGTGCAGAGATCTCCTAACACAAGGAATACTAGGAAGACAATACCAAGACATGTAATAATTAAAATGGCAAAGATCAAGGGCAAGAAGAGAGTACTGAAAGCAGTCAGAAAAAAAAGATTACTTATAAAGGAAACCCCATCAGACTACCAGCAGGCTTCCCAGCAGAAACCTTACAGGTCAGAAGGGAGTGGCATGATTTATTTCATGTAAGGAAACAGAAGGTCCTCCAACAAAGAATACTCTGCCTGGCAAGATTATCATTTAAATTTGAAGCAGGGATTAAACAATTTCCAATAAGCAAAAGTTGAGGGAATTCATCATCACTTAACCATCCCTACAGGATCTGTTAAAGGAACTGCTCTAGATGGAAGTTCTCCTAAGGCTAAATAGCTGTCACCAGAGAAAATAAACCCATAGGACAAGTAGTAGACCAATTAATTACTAAGAAAATATGAAATTAAATCAACTACTCACAAAGTCAGTCTAGGGATACAAAAAGAGTGTGGAATATGACACCGAATATATAAAGTGTGGAGGAGGAAGAAGAAGAAGGAAAAGAAAAACAGAAAGTATTTTTAGATTGTCTTTGAAATAGAGTAATAAGAGATTAAAGACAGATTGTTAGATAGTAAGGAAGCTATCCTTGAACCTTTAGTAACCACTAATCTAAAGCCTACACTGGCAATAAGTACATATCTATTGATAATCACCTTAAATGTAAATGGACTGAATGCACCAATAAAAAGACATAGAGTAACAGATTGGATAAAAAAACAAGATCCATCTATATGCTGCCTACAAGAAACTCCTTTCAAAACCAAAGACATACAGAGACTATAAGTGAAGGGATGGAAAAAGATATTTCATGCAACTAATAGGGAGAAAAAAGCAGGAGTTGCAATACTTGTATCAGACAAAACATACTTCAAAACAAAGTATCAAGAGGCAAAGAAGGACATTACATAATGATAAAGGGGTCAGTCCAACAAGAGGATATAACCATTATAAATATCTATGCACCCAACACAGGAGCACCTATATATGTGAAACAAATATGAACAGAATTAAATGGGAAATAGAATGCGATGCATTCTTTTTAGGAGACTACAACACACTACTCACTCCAAAGGGTAGATCAACCAGACAAAAAATAGCAAGGAGACAGAGGCACTGAACAATACATTAGAAGAGATGGTCCTAACAGACTTCTACAGAACACTCCACCCAAAAGCAGCAGGATATACATTCTTCTCAAGTGTACATGGAACATTTTTAAGAATAGATCATATACTAGAACACAAAAAAAAGCCTCAGTAAATTCAGAAGGATTGAAATTGTACCAACCAGCTTCTCAGATCACAAAGGTATGAACCTAGAAATAAATTATGCAAAGAAAACAAAAAAGCCTATAAGCACATGGAGGCTTAACAACATGCTCCTAAATAATCAATGGGTCAATGAACAAATTAAAACAGAGATCAAGCAATATATGGAGAAAAATGAAAACAGCAATTCAACAGCCCAAAACCTGTGGGATGCAGCAAAGACAGTTTTAAGAGGGAAGTATATATATATAGTAATACAGGCTAACCTTAAGAAACAAGAACAATTCCATATAAGCAGTCTAAACTTATATGAAAGAAACAAGAAAAAGAACAAATGAGGCCCAAAGTCAGTAGAATGAGGGACATAATAAAGATCAGAGCACAAATTAATAAAATTGAGAAGAAGAAAACAATAGGAAGAATCAATGAAATAAGGAGAAAGTTCTTGGAGAAAATAAACAAAATAGGTAAAACCCCTAGAGGGACTTATCAAGAAAAAAAGAGACTGTACACACATAAACAGAATCAGAAATGAAAAAGGAAAAATCACAACAGACACCATGGAAATATAAATAATTATTAGAGAGTACTATGAAAAACTACATGCCAACAAGTTGGACAACTTAGAAGAAAAGACAACTTTCTAGAAAAACACAACCTTCCAAGGTTGACCCAGGAAGAAACAGAAAATCTGAACAGACCAATTACCAGCATTGAAATAAAATTGGTAATGAAAAAACTACCTAAGAACAAAATTCCATTACCAGATGTCTTCAAGGCTGAATTTTATTAAACATTTAAAGAAGAACTAATACCCATCCTTCTTAAAGTGTTCCAAGAAGTAGAAGAGGAGGAAATACATCCAAACTCATTCTATGAGGCCAGCATCACTCTAATAACAAAACCAGACAAAGACACCACAAAAAGAAAATTATAGACCAATATCCATGATGAACATAGATGCAAAAATCCTCAACAAAATATTAGTGAACGAAATTAAAAAATATATAAAAAAGATCATCCATCATGACATTTATTCCAGGGATGCAAGGATGGTACAGTTTTTGAAAATCAATTGATATCATACACCACATCAACAAAAGAAGAACAAAAATCATGTGGTCACCTCAATAGATGCTGATAAAGCATTTGACACAATCCAACATCCATTCATGATAAAAACTCTCAACAAAATGGGTATAGAGGGTAAGTGCCTCAGCATAATAAAGGCCATATATGACAAACCCACAGTCAACTTCATACTTAACAGAGAAAAACTGAAAGCTTTTCCTGTACAATCAAGAACAAGACAAGGATACCCATCCTCACCACTTTTATTCAACAGAGTACTAGAGGTCCTAGCCACAGCAATCAGACAACACAAAGGAGATAAAAGGCATCCAGACTGGCAAGGAAAAAGTCAAACTGTCACTGTTTGCACATGACATGATATACATAGAAAACCCTAAAGACTCCACCAAAAAGCTATTAGAACTAATAATTGAATTCAGCAAAGTTGCTGGATACGAAATTAATACACAGAAATCTGTTGCATTCCTATGTACTAACAATGAATTAGCAGAAAGAGAAATCAGGAAAACAATTCCATTCACAATTGCATCAAAAAGAATAAAATACCTAGGAATAAACCTAACCAAGGAAGTGAAAGACATATACTCTGAAAACTACAAGACACTCATGAGAGAAATTAAAGAGGACACCAATAAATGGAAATCTATCCCGTGCCCAAGGATAGGAAGATTTAATATTCTTAAAATGGCCATCCTGCCTAAAGGAATCTACAGATTCAATGCAATCCCTTGCAAAATACCAACAGCATTCTTCAACATACTAGAACAAATAGTTCTAAAATTCATACGGAACCAAAAAAGACCCTGAAGAGCCAAAGTAATCCTGAGAAAGAAGAACAAAACTGGGGGGATAATGCTCCTTAACTTCAAGCTCTACTACAAAGCCACAGTAATCAAGACAATTTGGTACTGGCAAAAGAAGAGACATTTAGATCAATGAAACAGAATAGAGAGCACAGATACAAACCCACACATATATGGTCAATTAATATGTGATAAAGGAGACATGAATATACAATGGGAAAACAGCCTCTTCAACAACTGATGTTGGCAAAATTGGATGGCTACATGTGAGAGAATGGAACTGGATTATTGTCTAACCCCATACACAAAAGGAAACTTGAAATGGATCAAAGACCTGAATGTAAGTCATGAAACCATAAAATTCATAGAAGAAAACATAGGCAAAAAATTCCTTGAATATAAACATGAGCAACGTTTTCCTGAACACATCTTCTTTGGCAAGGGAAACAAAATAAAAAATGAACAAGTGGGACTCATCAAACCAAAAAGCTTCTGTACAGCAAAGAACACCATCAGCAAAACAAAAAGGCATCCTACAGTATGGGAGAATATATTAATAAATAATTTATCCAATAAAGGGTTAACATCCAAAATACAAAGAATGCGGGAGACTTCCGGAAAGATGGCGGCGAGAGCAGGGCAGCAGAAATCTCCTCCCAAAACTATATATAATTATATGAAAATACAACAAATACAACTATTCCTAAAAGAGAGACCAGAATACACAGGAAAGCGCACAGCATGCAGCTACACCTGAGAGGACTCGGCACCCCACGAGGCGGGTAAGATACGGAGCCGCGACCCGGCAGGACCTGAGCACTCCCCCACTCCAGGACACCGGCAGGAGGAGAGGATTCAGAGCCAGGAGGGAGTGGAAGTACAAGCCCGCAAAATAACCAGTCTCGGTGATCTGTGCAGGGAGCGCTGACACATATCATGCAGTGTAGCAGAGATTGGAGAGACACACGGTGCAGGATCTGAGCAGGAACGCACCAGGTTGCTTGCAATGACAATAAGTATATATCCATCAATAATCACCCTAAATGTAAATGGACTGAATGCAGCAATCAAAAGACACAGAGTAACAGAATGGATAAAAAAGCAAGACTCATCTACATGCTGCTTACAAGAGACTCACCTCAAACCCAAAGATATACACAGACTAAAAGTGAAGGGATGGAAAAAGATATTTCATGAAAACAACAAGGAGAAAAAAGCAGGTGTTGCAGTACTTGTATCAGACAAAATAGACTTCAAAACAAAGAAAGTAGCAAGAGATAAAGAAGGACATTACATAATGATAAAGGGGTCAGTCCAACAAGAAGATATAATGATTATAAATATATATGCACACAACACAGGTGCGCCAGCATATGTGAAACAAACACTAAAAGAATGAAAGGAGGAAATAGACAGCAATGCATTCATTTTAGGTGACTTCAACACACCACTCACTCCAAAGGACAGATCAACCAGACAGAGAATAAGTAAAGACACAGAGGCACTGAACAACAGACTAGAACGGATGGACCTAACAGACACCTACAGAACTCTGCACCCAAAAGCAGCAGGATGCACATTCTTCTCAAGTGCACATGGCACATTTTCCAGAATAGACCACATACAAGGCCACAAAAAGAACCTCAGTAAATTCAAAAATATTGAAATCCTACCAACCAACTTCTCAGACCACAAAGGCATAAAACTAGAAATAAATTTTAGAAAGAAATCAAAAAGGCTCACAAACACATGGAGACATAACAACATTCCCCTAATTAATCAAAGGGTTAACGACCAAATCAAAACAGAAATCAAAGAATATATGGAGACTAATGACAACAACAACACAAAGCCACAACTTTTGTGGGATGCAGCAAAGGCAGTTCTAAGAGGAAAGTATATTGCAATCCAGACCTATTTAAAGAAGGAAGAACACTCCCAAATGAAGTCTAAAGACACAATTACTGAAATTGGAAAAAGAAGAACAAATGAGGCCCAAAGTCACCAGAAGGAGGGACATAATAAAGATCAGAGAAAAAATAAATAAAATTGAGAAGAATAAAACAATATGAAAAATCAATTAAACCAAGAGCTGGTTCTTTGAAAAAATAAACAAAATAGATAAACCCGCAGCCAGAGTCATTAAGAGAAAAAGAGAATCTACACACGTAAACAGAATCAGAAATGAGAAAGGAACAATAATGACGGACACCACAGAAATAAAGAGAATTATAAGAGAATATTATGAGCATCTATATGCTAACAAGCTGGAAAACATGGAAGAAATGGACTTCTTAGAACAATACAACCTTCCAAGACTGACCAAGCAAGAAACAGAAAAACTAAACAGACCAATCACCAGCAATGAAATTGAATCGGTAATCAAAAAACTACCCAAGAGCAAAACCCCCGGACCAGATGGATTCACCTCTGAATTTTACCAGACACATAGAAAAGAAATAACACCCATTCTCCTTAAAGTTTTCCAGCAAATAGCAGAGAAGGGAATACTTACAAACACATTCTATGAAGCCAGCATCACTCTAATACCAGAACCGGGCAAAGACCTCACCAAAAAAGAAAATTACAGACCGATATCCCTGATGAATTTAGGTACAAAAATACTCAACAAGATATTAGCAAACCGAATTCAAAAATACATCAAGAGGATCATACACCATGATCAAGTGGGATTCATCCCACGGATGCAAGGATGGTCCAACATTCGAAAATCCATCAACATCATCCACATCAACAAAAAGAAGAACAGAAACCACATAATCGTCTCCATAGATGCTGAAAAAGCATCTGACAAAATCCAGCATCCATTCATGATTAAAACTCTCAACAAAATGGGTATAGATGGCAAGTACCTCAACATCATAAAGGTTATATATGACAAACCCACAGCTAACATCATACTTATCAGTGAGAAGCTGAAAGCTTTTCATCTAAGATCGGGAACAAGACAGGGATGCCCACTCTCTCCACTGTTATTCAACATAGTACTGGAAGTCCTAGCCATGGCAATCAGACAAAACAAAGACATACAAGGCATCCAGATGGGTAAAGAAGAAGTCAAATTGTCACTATTTGCAGATGACATGATACTGTACATAAAAAACCCTAAAGACTCCACTCCAAAACTACTAGAACTAATATCTGAATTCAGCAAAGTTGCCAGATACAACATTAACACACAGAAATCTGTTGCTTTCCTATACACTAACGATGAACTAACAGAAAGAGAAATCAGAAAAACAATTCCGTTCACAATTGCATCAAAAAGAATAAAATACCTAGGAATAAACCTAACGATGGAAGTGAAAGACCTATACTCTGAAAACTACAAGACACTCCTAAGAGAAATTAAAGAGGACACTAACAAATGGAAATGCATTCCATGCTCTTGGCTAGGAAGAATAAATATTGTCAAAATGGCTATACTACCTAAAGCAATCTACAGATTCAACGCAATCCCTATCAAAATACCAACAGCTTTCTTCAATGAGCTGGAACAAATAATTCTAAAATTCATATGGAACCAGAAAAGACCCTGAATAGCCAAAGCAATCCTGAGAAGGAGGAATCAAACGGGGAATTACGCTCCCTGACTTCAAGCTCTACTACAAAGCCACAGTAATCAAGACAATTTGATATTGGCATAAAAACAGACCCACAGACTAGTGGAACAGAATAGAAAATCCAAACATTAAACCAAACATATACAGTCAATTAATATTTGATAAAGCAGCCTTGGATATACAATGGGGACATGACAGCCTCTTCAGCAGCTGGTGTTGAAAAAACTGGACAGCCACATGTAAGAGAATGAAACTGGACTACTGTCTAACCCCATACACAAAGGTAAACTCAAGGTGGATCAAAGACCTGAATGTAAGTCATTAAACCATAAAAGTCTTAGAAAAAAACGTAGGCCAAAATCTCTTGGACATAAACATGAATGACTTCTTCGTGAACATATCTCCCCGGGCAAGGGAAACAAAAGCAAAAATGAACAAGTGGGACTATTTCAAGCTGAAAACCTTCTGTACAGCAAAGGACATCATCAGAAGAACAAAAAGACTTCCTACACTATGGGAAAATATATTCTTAAATGATGTATCTGATAAGGGGTTGACATCCAAAGTATATAAAGAACTCACGCACCTCAACAAACAAAAAGCAAATAATCCAATTAAGAAATGGGCAGAGGACATGAATAGACACTTCTCTAAAGAAGAAATTCAGATGGCCAACAGGCACATGAAAAGATGCTCCACATCGCTAATTATCAGAGAAATGCAGATTAAAATCACGATGAGGTATCACCTCACACCAATGAGGATGGCCAACATCCAAAACAGAAACAACAACAAATGTTGGCGAGGATGTGGAGAAAAGGGAACCCTCCTACACTGCTGGTGGGAATGCAAATTAGTTCAACCATTGTGGAAAGCAGTGTGGAGGTTCCTCAGAAAACTCAAAATAGAAATACCATTTGACCCAGGAATCCCACTCCTAGGAATTTACCCTAAGAATGCAGCAGCCCTGTTTCAAAAAGACAGATGCATCCCTATGTTTATTGCAGCAGTATTTACAACAGCCAAGAAGTGGAAGCAACCTAAGTGTCCATCGGTGGATGAATGCATAAAGAAGATGTGGTACACATACACAATGGACTATTATTCAGCCATAAGAAGAAACAAATCCCACCATTTGCAACAACATGGATGGAGGTAGAGGGTATTATGCTCAGTGAAATAAGCCAAGGCGAAAAAAACAAGTATCAAATGATTTCACTTATATGTGGAGTATAAGAACAAAGAAGAAACTGAAGGAACAAAGCAGCAGCAGACTGACAGAACCCAAGAACGGACTAATAGTTACCAAAGGGAAAGGGACTGGGAAAGATAAGTGGGAAGGGAGGGATAAGAGGGAAAAAGGGGCATTACAATTAGCAAATGTAATGTTGGAGGGGCATGGAGAGGGCTGTACAACTCAGAGAAGACAAGTAGTGATTCTATAGCATCTCACTACTCTGATGGACAGTGACTGTAATGGGCTGGTGGTGGGGACCTGATGACGGGGGTAGTTTAATAACTATAATATTGCACATGTAATTGTAAATTAATGATACCAAAATAAATTATTAAAAAAAAACAAAAAAATAAAATATAAAGAACTCACATGCCTCAACGCTGAAAAAACAAATGAATTGATTAAAAAATGGGTGGGGAATCTGAACAGACACTTCTCCAAAGAAGAAATACAAATGGCCAATAGGCACATGTAAAGATGCTCCACATTGCTTATCATCAGGGAAATGCAAATTAAAACCATAATGAGATATCACTTCACACCAGTTAGGATAGCCAATATCCGAAAGACAAGAAACTACAAATGTTGGAGAGGATCTGGAGAAAGGGGAACCCTCCAACACTGCTGGTGGGAATGTAAACTAGTCAAACATTGTGGAAAGCAATATGGAGGTTCCTCAAAAACTAAAAATAGAAATAACACTTGAACCAGGAATTCCACTCCTAGAAATTTACCCAGAGAAAACAAGATCCCTGATTCAAAAAGACATATGCACCCCTATGTTTATCACAGCACTATTAACAATAGATAAGATATGGAAGCACCCTAAATGTCCACCAATACATGAATGGATGAAGAAGATGTGGTATATATGCACAGTGGAATATTATTCAGTCATAAAAAGAAAATAAATCCTACCATTTGCAACAACATGGATGGATCTAGAGGGTATTATGCTCAGTGAAATAAGCCAGGCGAAAAAGACAAATACCAAATGATTTCACTCATTTGTGCATTATATCAACAAAGTAAAACTAAAGGAACAAAATAGCAGTGGACTCACAGACACTGAGAAGGGATTAATGGTTACCAAAGGGGAGGGATTGGGGAGGATGGATGGGGAGGGAGAAGGGGATTAAGGGGCACTATAATTCATAATCACAATACAGGTAGGTCACAGGGAAGGCAGTACAGCACAGAGAAGACAATTAATGACTCTATAACATCTTACTACACTGATAGACAGTGACTGCAACTGGGGTGGGGAGAACTTGATAATATGGGTGAATGTTGAAACCACTGTGTTGCTTATGTGAAACTTTCATAAGATTGTATATCAATGATACTTTAATAAATAAAAGAGAAAAGACCATATGAGACACAATGAGTAGGTGGCCATCTGCAAGCCACAGAGAGAGGTCTCAAAAAACTAAACTTGCTGACACCTTGATTTAGACTTCAAACCTCTCAAACTGTAAAAATAAGCTTCTGTTGTTTAAGCCACCAAGTCTGTCACATTTTATTATGGCAGCCCTAACAGACTAAAACAGACCCCGTTACACTTTCTGATGAGGGTAGAATTTCTCCAAAGTGTGATCAGTAGAACTTCAGCAGAATAATAATGGAGGTGCAGAAAAGAGGTTGTCCAATGGTCAAATAAGCTTGAGAGACATAGGGTTAAAGTAGAGCTTATTCTCAGTCTTTAATTTGCTAACATATAGTCTGATTCTTCAGGAGGGCAAGATACTATCCAGCATTTCCCAAACTTGCTTGACCATAGGCTCCCCCACTTTTTTTTTGTTTGTTTGTTTTGCAGTGTATAGTCTTACAATGCTAGCATTTACTGGAAAACAGTTTGGAAATGCTTATCATTTTGTTTTTTCTTATCCTTCTCACCCTGTTCTTAATTATCCCATTACCCACTATCAGGATCTGGACGAATATTGAAGAAAAAGCTTTGAATAAGGGAGAATGGGGCATGTTAAATAATTCTTCAAATGTGTCATTCCTGCCATGAGGAATGACCCTTCTTGAAGGTCCACAGAGAAATAAGGACTATCATTTTGTTAACTGTTATTCCACCAAGTTTGTTTTGTCAATACCTAACCCAGAATAAGAAGTTGAAGAAAGATGGTGGCGTGAGAGGAGAGACAGAGGCATCCTCCTAAAACTGCATATAATACAAAAATATAACTAATACAACTACTCTTGAAACAGCAACAGGAAAAAGGACTGCACCAAACTGCATACACCTGGAGACAAGAGCAGACCTCACAGAATAGGGTAATGTACTAAAGCTTTGGCCCAGCAGGATCCAAGACCTTCCCCACCCCAGCTCACTGGTGGGAGAAAGAGGAATGGAGCAGGGAGGGAGTGGAGAACTGGGACTGCTGAATATCTACTCCAGAGATCTGCTCTGGGAGCACAAACCTACATTTCATGGTGCTTGCATGATACTCTTATAATTAGGCAGTTGGAAAGCTAAGACAGGCAGAATTCCTGGAGAGACTAAGATTCCAGCTGCCTGTGGAAAGCCGGGATCCATATCCAGCTTCTCTGGGATGAAAGAAAGGCAGGCAGTCTGAGAGACTTCCTAACAAAGAAGCCCTTAGCAAGAGAGCTGCTAAAGGGGCAAGGATTGCACAGAGCTTACTCCTCAGGAGAAATGACAGGTAGACAAAATTGCCTGGGTGCACTCTGCCTAGCAGGTTGGGAGTTTCACGATCTTCAAGTGCTCCAGGTCCCTGGCTGCCTACACAGCTCTAAAAACCCCTTCCGTAATAGGCAGCCTACTGTGCCTTACATCTGGCCAGCCCCACCGGGTTTGCAAACCGGGAAAGGCAGTGGAGACATGCATAGCAGCCAGGAAGCAGGAAACAGCTGTTTCCTCTCCCCTGGCACCAATACAACTATGCTGCAATCCCCAACATTGCTTCAGGGGCTGAGCAGCTCCAGAGAGTAGAGCTTCTGGAAACTAGAGGGTGCCATACACAAATATGAAATGCCAAAGAAACCTGGTCCAGAGTAAAATTATTAATACAACTCCTGAGAAAGATTTCAATGATATCGACCTCATGATTCTCCCTGAAAGGGAGTTCAAAATAAAAATCACTAACATGCTCATGGAGGTACAGAAAGATATTCAAGAACTCAGGAATGAACTCCGGTCAGAGATCCAATCATTGAAGAGCATAATGGATGGAATTAAAAGCAGATTGGACACAGTGGAGGAAACAATAAATGAAATATAAACTAGAGAAGTGGAATATAAAAAAGCTGAGGCACAGAGAGAAAAAAGGATCTCTAAGAATGAAAGAATATTGAGAGAACTGTGGGACCAATCCAAACGGAACAATATTCGCATTATAGGGTTACCAGAAGATGAAGAGAGAGAGAATGGGATAGAAAGTGTCTTTGAGGAGGTAATTGCTGAAAACTCCCCCAATCTGGGGAAGGAGATAGTCTCTCAGGCCATGGAGGTGCACAGATCTCCCAACACAAGGGACCCAAGGAAGACAACACCAAGACATATAGTAATTAAAGTGGCCAAGATCAAGGATAAGGAAAGACTATTAAAAGCAGCCAGAGAGAGAAATAAGATCACATGCAAAGGAAAGCCCATCAAGCTATCATCAGACTTCTCAACAGAAACCTTACAGGCCAGAAGGGAGTGGCATGATGTATTTAATGCAATGAAGCAGAAGGGCCTTGAACCAAGATTACTTTATCCAGCAAGATTATCATTTAAATTTGAAGGAGGGATTAAACAATTCTCATATAAGCAAAAGCTGAAAGAATTTACCTCACAGAAACCATCTCTACAGTATATTTTGGAGGGACTGCTAAAGATGGAAGTGTTACTACGGTTTAATAGCTGTCACCAGAAGTAATAAAACCACAGTAAAGAAAGTAGAACAGCTAATTAGTAAGCAAATGCAAAATTAAACTAACTATCCCTGATACCTAATATGTAAAGAATGGAGGAGGAAGAAAAAGGAGGGGAAAAAAAGGAACTTATAGATTGTGTTTGTAATAGCATATTAAGTGAGTTAAGTTAGACTCTTAGATAGTAAGGAAGTTAACCTTGAACCTTTGGTAACCACGAATCTGAAGCCTGCAATGCGAATAAATACATACCTATCCATAATCACCCTAAATGTAAATGGACTGAATGCACCAGTCAAAACACACAGAGACACTGAATGGATAAAAAAACAAGACCCATCTATATGCTGCCTACAAGAGACTCACTTTAAACTCAAAGACATACACAGACTAAAAGTGAAGGGATGGAAAAAGACATTTCATGCAACTAATAAGGAGAAAAAAGCAGGAGTTGCAGTACTTATATCAGACAAAATAGACTTCAAAACAAAGAAAGTCACAAGAGACAAAGAAGGACATTACATAATGATAAAAGGGTCAATCCAATGAGAAGATATAACCATTATAAATATCTATGCCCCCAGCACAGGAGCACCTACATATGTGAAATAAATACTAACAGAATTAAAGGGGGAAATAGAATGCAGTGCAGTCATTCTAGGAGACTTCAACACACCACTCACTCTGAAGGACAAATCAACCAGACAGAAAATAAGTAAAGACACAGAGGCACTGAACAACACACTAGAACTGATGGCCTTAACAGACATCTACAGAATTCTACACCCAAAAGCAGCAGAATACACATTCTTCTCAAGTGCACATGGAACATTTTCAAGATTAAATCATATCCTAGGCCAAACAAACAGCCTTGGTAAATTCAAAAATATTGAAATTGTACCAAACCATTTCTCAGACCACAAAGGTATGAAACTGGAAATGAATTATGCAAAGAAAATGAAAAATCCCACAAACACATGGAGGCTTCACAACATGTTTCTAAATAATCCATGGAGACAAATGACAACAATAATTCAACACCGCAAAATCTGTGGGACACATCAAACGCCGTGCTAAGAGGAAAGTATATTGCAATACAGGCCTACCTCAGGAAAGAAGAACAATCCCATATGAACAGTCTAAACTCACAATTAAGGAAACTAGAAGAAGAAGAACAAATGAGACCCAAAGTCAGTAGAAGGAGGGACATAATAAAGATTAGAGCATAAATAAATAAAATTGAAAAGAATAAAACAATAGAAAGGATCAACAAAAGCAAGAGATGGTTCTTCAAGAAAATAAACAAGATAAATAAACCCCTAGCCAGACTTATCATGAAAAAAAGAGAGTCTACTCACATAAACAGAATCAGAAAGGAGAAAGGAAAAATCACTACAGACACCACAGAAATACAAAGAATTATAAGAGAATACTATAAAAATTGTATGCTAACAAACTGGATAACCTAGAAGAAACGGACAACTTTCTAGAAAAATACAACCTTCCGAGGCTGACCCAGAAAGAAACAAAACATCTGAACAGACCTATGACCAGCAACGAAATTGAACTGGCAATCAAAAACCTACATAAGAACAAAATTCCTGGTACAGATGGCTTCACCGCTGAATTTTATCAAACATTTAGTGAAGACCTAATACCCATCCTCCTTAAAGTTTTCCAAGGAGTAGAAGAACAGGGAATATTTCCAAACTCATTCTATGAGGCCAGCATCACTCTATTACCAAAACCGGGCAATGATACCACAAAAAAAGAAAACTACACACCAATATCTCTGATGAACGTAGATGCAAAAATACTCAACAAAACTTTAGCAAACCGAATTCAAAAATACATCAAAAGGATCATACACCATGATCAAGTAGGATTTATTCCAGGGATGCAAGGATGGTACAACATTCGAAAATCCATCAACATCATCCACCACATCAACAAAAAGAAGGACAAAAATCACATTATCATCTCCATAGATGTGGAAAACGCATTTGACAAAATTCAACACCCATTCATGATAAAAACTCTCAATAAAATGGGTGTAGAGGGCAAGTACCTCAACATAATAAAGGCCATATATGACAAACCCACAGCCAACATGATACTTAACAGTGAGAAACTGAAAGCTTTTCCTTTATGATTGGGAACAAGACAAGGATGCCCACTCTCCCACTTCTATTCATCATAGTACTGGAGGTCCTAGCCATGGCAATCAGACGACACAAAGAAATAAAAGGCATCCAGATTGGCAGGGAAGAAGGTAAACCGTCCCTGTTCACAGATGACATGATATTGTACACAAAAACCCCTAAAGAATCCACTCCAAAACTACTGTATCTAATATCTGAATTCAGCAAAGTTGAAGGATACAAAATTAATATGCATTAATCTGTGGTATTCCTATACACTAACAATGACCTAGCAAAGAGAGAAATCAAGAAAACAATTCCATTCACAGTTGCATTAAAGAGAATAAAATACCTAGGAATAAACCTAACCAAGGAAGTGAAAGACCTCTACTCTGAAAACTACAAGACAGTCATGAGAGAAATTAAAGAAGATACCAATAAATGGAAACACATCCCATTTTCATGGATAAGAAGAGTTAATATTGTCAAAATGGCCATACTGCCTAAAGCATTCTACAGATTCAAAGCAATTCCTATCAAAATACCAGCACCATTTTTGAACGACCTAGAGCAAATCATCCTAAAATTCATATGGAATCACAAAAGACCCCTAATAGCCAAAGCAATCCTGAGAAAGAAGAATAAAGCTGGGGGATTATGCTCCCCAACCTCAAGCTTTACTACAAAGCCACAGTACTGAAGACAATTTGGTACTGGCACAAGAACAGACCTATAGACAGATGGAACAGGCTAGAGAGCCCTGATATAAACCCAACCATATATGGTCAATTAATACATGGACATACAATGGGGAAATGACAGCCTCTTCAACAGCTGGTGTTGTCAAAACTGGACAGCTACATGCAGAAGAATGAAACTGGATTATTCTTTAAGCCCATATACAAAAGTAAACTCGAAATGGATCAAGGACCTGAATGTAAGTCATGAAATCATAAAACTCTTAGAAGACAACATAGGCAAAAATTTCCTGAATATAAGCATGAGTGACTTCTTCCTGAACACATCTCCTTGAGCAAGGGAAACAAAAGCAAAAATGAACTCATGGGACTACATCAAACTAAAAAGTTTCTGTATGGCAAAGGACACCATCAACAGAACAAAAAGCTATCCTACACTATGGGAGAATATATTCCTAAATGACATATCCACAGGGGGTTAATATCCAAAATATATAAAGAAATTACATGCCTCTACACCCCAAAAGCAAATAATCCAGTGAAAAAATGGGCAAAGGATATGAAGAGAGAGTTCTCCAAAGAAGAAATTCAGATGGCCAACAGACACATGAAAAGATGCTCTACATCACTAATCATCAGGGAAATGCAAATTAAAACCACAATGAGATATCACCTCACACCAGTAAGGATGGCCACCATCCAAAAGACTAAGAACAACAAATGCTGGTGAAGATGCGGAGAAAGGGGCACCCTCCTACACTGCTGGTGGGAATGTAAGCTAGTTCAACCATTGTGGAGAGCAGTATGGAGGTTCCTCAAAAAACTCAAAATAGAAATACATTTGACCCGGGAATCCCACTCGTTGGAATCTACGCAAAGAATACAACTTCTCATATTCAAAAGGACATATGCACCACTATGTTTATTGCAGCACTTTTTACAATAGCCAAGATATGGAAGCAACCTAAGTGTCTATCAGTAGATGAATGAATAAAGGAGAGGTGGTACATATACACAATGGAATACTATCCAGCCATAAGAAGGAAACAAATCCTACCATTTGCAACAACATGGATCTAGCTGGAGGATATTATGCTCAGTGAAATAAGTCAGGAAGAAAAAGACAATTGCCAGATGATTTCCCTCATTTGTGGAGTATCACAACGCAGCGAAACTGAAGGAACTAAATAGCAGCAGACTCAGAGACTCCAAGAAGGAACTAGTGTTACCAAAGGGGAGGGGTGTGGGAGGGCAGGTGGGGAGGGTCAGAGAAGGGGATTGTGGGGTATTATGTTTAGTACACATGGTGTGGGGGTCATGGGGAAAACAGTCTGGCACAGAGAAGGCAAACAGTGAATCTGTGTCATCTTACTACACTGATGGACAGTGACTGCATTGGGGTATGGGTTGGGACTTGATAATATGGGTAAATGTAGTAACCACATTGTTTTTTCATGTTAAACCTTCATAAGAGTGTATATCAATAATACCTTAATTAAAAAAAAAAGAAGTTCAAGTGACCAAGCCCAAAGGAAGAGCTATGAAAAGGGAAGGGCTAAAATCTAACCTGATCTCCTGCAAAGAAATCAACCATAGTCCGGCAACCAAGACCTTTGTAAATACTTCTTGTTTTTTTTTTTCAACCTTTTCTATTTCCCAAAAAATTATTAATAAAATCCTTTAAACAAAATGACTCGGAGGAGTCTGGGAAGATGGCAGAGTGAGCAGGGCAGCGGAAATCTTCTCCCCAAACCATATATATTTATGAAAATACAACAAATACAACTATTCCTAAAAGAGAGACCAGAAGATACAGGACAACAACCAGGCTACAGCTACACCTGCGAGAAGTCAGTGCCTTACAAAGTGGGTAAGATACCAAGCCGTGACTCAGGGAGACCCGAGCACTCCCCCCCCCCACCAGTGCACCAGCAGGAAGAAAAGATTCAGAGCAGGGAGGGAGTGGAAGCACAGGCCCGCCAAATAACCAGCCCTGGTGATCTCCGCCGGGAGCACAGACACACATCATGTGGTGTATCGGAGATTAGAGAAAAAGAAGGGCAGGATCCTAGACGGAGACAAGCGGGTCCCCTCAGCCGGCACTTTTTTAAAAGTCTTAAAGAGACAAGGGCCCAACAGCAGAACAAAATCGTCCCAGTGCACTCAGCCCAGCAGGCTGGGAGTCTTGGGGAATTTCCGACCCATTGGCCAACGGTCAGGCAAAGCAGCCATGCCGAGGCTTCCCACAGAGATCAGCAGCCTACCATTTGTTCCCTCCCTGGCCGGCACCACAAAGGGTCTGGCGGAGCCACCACTGCTGCAGAACAGCAGAGAGGCGACCACGCGCACAGAAACCTCACAGAATCTACTCCGGCAGGCGCACAGCTAAGTGGGAAGAGCCCCAGAACCAGGTCCAGAAGGCACCAAGGGGACCATAATGTACCCACCATAACTGCAAACCCCCACAGTGCTATAGGCTAGGCTGATGGCGACCCTGCACACAGGCAGTTCAGGGGATTATCCCAGAGACTATCTTCTGGTGTGCAGGAAAACAGCTCAGGCCCAGAAGAAGGGCAAGGAGAACAACAAGCAGAAAGGGACTTTGTTCTCCCAGATGACACATGTGGCGCCTACCAGCGACCACTTCTATCGCCATGAAAAGACAGAGGAATATGGTCCAGACTAAGATCAGTCAGACAACCCCATAGAGGGAGCCTGATGGGATGGACATGCACAATCTTCCTGAAAAAGAATTCAGAATAAAAGTCATAACCATACTGATCGATCTACAGAGAAATATGCAAGAGTTAAGGGAGGAAGTGAGGGAAGTGAGGAAAGACAATGCAGAAATCAAACAAGCCATCAACGGGCTTAGCAGCAGACTGCACGAGATGCAAGAGACTGTGAATGGAATAGAAATCAGAGAACAGGAATTCAGAGAAGCTGAGGCAGGGAGAGATAAAAGGATCTCTAGGAATGAAAGAATATTAAGAGAACTGTGTGACCAATCAAAACAAAACAGTATTCGCATTATAGGAGTACCAGAGGAAGAAGAGAGAGAAAAAGGGATAGAAAGTGTCTTTGAAGAAATAATTGCTGAAAACTTTCCCATGCTGGGGAAGGAAATAGCCTCACAGTCCATGGAAGCCCAAAGATCTCCCAACACAAGGGACCCAAGGAAGACAACACCAAGACACATAATTAAGATGGCAAAGGTCAAAGATAAAGACAGAGTATTAAAGGCAGCTAGAGACAGAAAAAAGATCACCTACAAAGGAAAACCCATCAGACAATCATCAGACTTCTCAACAGAAACCTTACAGGCCAGAAGTGAATGGCATGATATATTTAACGTAATGAAACAGAAGGGCCTCGAACCAAGAATATTGTATCCAGCACGATTATCATTTAAATACGACGGAGGGATTAAACAATTTCCAGACAAACGAAAGTTGAGAGAGTTTGCCTCTCATAAACCACCACTACAGGATATCTTAAAGAGACTGCTCTAGAGGGAAGCACTCCTAACACTAAAAAGATGTCACCAGAGAAAATAAAATGATAGCAAAGAAAGCAGACCATCCAAATACTAACTAAAGGCAAAGAATAAAACACCTAATATATAAAGAATGGAGGAGGAAGAATAGGAAGGGAGAGATAAAGAAACATCAGACGGCGTTCACAATTACTGAACAAGAAAGTTAAGCTGGATTGTTAGATAGTAAAGAAGCAACCTTTGAACCTTTATAAACCACGAATCTAAAGCCAGCAATGGCAATATGTACATATCTATCAATAATTACCCTAAATATAAATGGACTGAATGCACCAATCAAAAGACACAGAGTAACAGAGTGGATAAAAAAGCAAGACCCATCTATATGCTGCTTACAAGAGACTCACCTCAAACCCAAAGGTATACACAGACTAAAAGTTAAGGCATGGTAAAAGATATTTCATGCAAACAACAAGGAGAAAAAACCAGGAGTTGCAGTACTTGTATCAGAAAAAATAGACTTCAAAACGAAGAAAGTTGCAAGAGATAAAGACGGACATTACAGAATGATAAAGGGGCCAGTCCAACAAGAAGATATAACGATTATAAGTATATATGCACACAACATAGGAGCACCAGCATATGTGAAACCAATACTAACAGAATTGAAGGAGGAAATAGACAGCAATGCATTCATTTTAGGAGACTTCAACACACCACTCACTCCAAAGGACAGATCAACCAGACAGAGAATAAGTAAAGACACAGAGGCACTGAACAACACACTACAACACATGGACCTAACAGATATCTACAGAACTCTGCACCCAAAAGCAGCAGGATACACATTCTTCTCAAGTGCACATGGAACTTTTTCCAGAATAGACCACATACTAGGCCACAAAAAGAACCTCAGTAAATTCAAAAATATTGAAATCCTACCAACCAACTTCTCAGACCACAAAGGCATAAAACTAGAAATAAATTTTAGAAAGAAATCAAAAAGGCTCACAAATACATGGAGACTGAACAACATTCTCCTAATTAATCAATGGGTTAACGACTAAATCAAAACAGAAATCAAAGAATATATGGAGACTAATGACAACAACAACACAAAGGCACAACTTCTGTGGGACGCAGCAAAGGCAGTGCTAAGAGGAAAGTATATTGCAATCCAGGCCTATTTAAAGAAGGAAGAACATTCCCAAACGAACAGTCTAAAGACACAATTACTGAAATTGGAAAAAGAAGAACAAATGAGGCCCAAAGTCACCAGAAGGAGGGACATAATAAAGATCAGAGAAGAAATAAATAAAATTGAGAGGAATAAAACAATAGAAGAAGTCAATGAAACCAAGAGCTGGTTCTATGATAAAATAAACAAAACAGATAAACCCCTAGCCAGACTCATTCAGAGAAAAAGAGAATCTACACACATAAACAGAATCAGAAATGAGAAAGGAAAAATAACGACGGACCCCACAGAAATACAAAGAATTATAAGAGAATATTATGAGCATCTATATGCTAACAAGCTGCAAAACCTAGAAGAAATGGACAACTTCTTAGAAAAATACAGCCTTCCAAGACTGACCAAGCAAGAAACAGAAAAACTAAACAGACCAATCACCAGCAATGAAATTGAATCGGTAATCAAAAAACTACCCAAGAACAAAACCCCCAGACCTGATGGATTCACCTCTGAATTCTACCAGACATATAGAGAAGAAATAACCCCATTCTCCTTAAAGTTTTCCAAAAAATAGAAGACGAGGGAATACTTCCAAACTCTTTCTATGAAGCCAGCATCACTCTAATACCAGAACCGGGCAAAGACCTCACCAAAAAAGAAAATTACAGACCAATATCTCTGATGAACGTAGATGCAAAAATACTCAACAAGATATTAGCAAACCGAATTCAAAAATACATCAAGAGGATCATACACCATGATCAAGTGGGATTCATCCCAGGGATGCAAGGATGGTACAACATTCGAAAATCCATCAACATCATCCACCACATCAACAAAAAGAAGAACAAAAACCACATGATCATCTCCATAGATGCTGAAAAAGCATCTGACAAAATTCAGCATCCATTCATGATTAAAACTCTCAACAAAATGGGTATAGACGGCAAGCACCTCAACATCATAAAGGCTATATATGACAAACCCACAGCTAACGTCATACTTATCAGTGAGAAGCTGAAAGCTTTTCATCTAAGATCGGGAACAAGACAGGGATGCCCACTCTCTCCACTGTTATTCAACATATTACTGGAGGTCCTAGCCACAGCAATCAGACAAAACAACGATATACAAGGCATCCAGATTGGTAAAGAAGAAGTCAAATTGTCACTATTTGCAGATGACATGATACTGTACATAAAAAACCCTAAAGACTCCACTCCAAAACTACTAGAACTAATATATGAATTCAGCAAAGTTGCAGGATACAAAATTAACACACAGAAATCTGTTGCTTTCCTATACACTAACGATGAACTAACAGAAAGAGAAATCAGAAAAACAATTCCATTCACAACTGCATCAAAAAGAGTAAAATACCTAGGAATAAACCTAACGAAGGAAGTGAAAGGCCTGTACTCTGAAAACTACAAGACACTCCTAGGAGAAATTAAGGACGACACTAACAAATGGAAATGCATCCCATGTTCTTGGCTAGGAAGAATAAATATTGTCAAAATGGGTATACTACCTAAAGCAATCTACAGATTCAACACAATCCCTATCAAAATACCAACAGCTTTCTTCAATGAGCTGGAACAAATAATTCTAAAATTCATATGGAACCAGAAAAGACCCTGAACAGCCAAAGCAATCCTGAGAAGGAGGAATCAAACAGGGGGAATTATACTCCCTGACTTCAATCTCTACCACAAAGCCATAGTAATCAAGACAATTTGGTATTGGCACAATAACAGACCCACAGACAAGTTAACTCAAACACCTACAGCCAATTAATATTTGATAAAGGAGCCTTGGATATACAATGGGGAGATGACAGCCTCTTCAGCAGCTGGTGTTGGAAAAACTGGACAGCTACATGTAAGAGAATGAAACTGGACTACTGTCTAGCCCCATACACAAAGGTAAACTCAACGTGGATCAAAGATCTGAATATAATTCATGAAACCATAAAACTCATAGAAAAAAACATAGGCCAAAATCTCTCGGACATAAACATGAGCGACTTCTTCATGAACATATCCCCCCGAGCAAGGGAAACAAAAGCAAAAATGAACAAGTGGGACTATTTCAAGCTGAAAACCTTCTGTACAGCAAAGGACATCATCAGAAGAACAAAAAGACTTCCTACACTATGGGAAAATATATTCTTAAATGATGTATCTGATAAGGGGTTGACATCCAAAATATATAAAGAACTCACGCACCTTAACAAACAAAAAGCAAATAATCCAATTAAGAAATGGGCAGAGGACATGAATAGACACTTCTGTAAAGAAGAAATCCAGATGGCCAACAGGCACATGAAAAGATGCTCCACATCGCTAATCATCAGAGAAATGCAGATTAAAACCACAATGAGATATCACCTCACACCAGTGAGGATGCCAACATCCAAAACACAAAAAACAACAAATGTTGGCGAGGCTGTGGAGAAAAGGGAACCCTCCTACACTGCTGGTGGGAATGCAACCATTGTGGAAAGCAGTATGGAGGTTCCTCAAAACTCAAAATAGAAATACCATTTGACCCAGGAATCCCACTCCTAGGAATTTCCCCTAAGAATGCAGCAGCCCAGTTTTAAAAAGACAGATGCACCCCTATGTTTATTGCAGGCAGCACTATTTACAATAGCCAAGAAATGGAAGCAACCTAAGTGTCCATCAGTAGATGAATGGATAAAGAAGAAGTGGTACATACACAGAATGGAATATTATTCAGCCATAAGAAGAAAACAAATCCTACCATTTGCAACAACATGGATGGAACTAGAGGGTATTTTGCTTGTGAAATAAGCCAAGCGGAAAAAGACAAGTATCTAATGATTTCACTCATATGTGGAGCATAAGAGTAAAGAAAAAAAAAAAGCTGAAGGAACAAAACAGCAGCAGACTCACAGAACCCAAGAAAGGACTAATAGTAACCAAAGGGAAAGGGACTGGGGAGGATGGGTGAGAAGGGAGGGACAAGGGGGAAAGGGGGCATTACGATTAGCAGACGTAATGTTGGGGGGGCACTGGGAGGGCAGTGCTACTCAGAGAAGACAAGTAGTGATTCTATAGTATCTCACTACACTGATGGACAGTGACTGTAATGGGGTTGGTCGGGGGGACCTGATGAAGAGGGTAGTTTAATCACCATAATGTTGCACATGTAATTGTAGATTAATGATACCAAAATAAAATTAAAAAAATGACTCTCTGAACTTGCCAAGAAAGAAGATAAATGAAGAGAGAGTATATCTAATTTCACAGCCACATTGAGCGAAGGTTGGGATAGAGGGGTGGCAGAATTCCCCAAATGCAGCGTGTGTGGTGGTTACCACCAAGAAGAGAGGTAAGTAGGCAGAGTCTGTGGTGCTTGGAAGCAAGAAAGACAGAGAAAAGGAAGCTCTTCCTGGCTTCTGCAGTGGGATTTAGGATTTTTTTTTCAAGTCTGAGTGAAGATTCCCTGACTCCATATCATGGATGGGGAAATCCTGGGCCAAAGTTAGATATCCATTCAGTAAATGTTCAGCATATATTTATTTAATACTTACTATGTGTCAACACCATTCTAGCAAAGAAACAAGACAAAAATCTCTGCCTCACAACCTTTCCTTCTAGTGGGAGTTTATTATATTTTATTTTTATTGTACCATATACTCACAGAAAGTTATCTACAACATATGGGACCATATTAAAGTATAATCATAAAGCAAATACACATATATATACAAACAGCCTAGCTTAAGAAATAGAATATTACTAGTACATAATGAGTCCCTTATGTGTCATTTTATATCATGTTTCCCTCCCCCACAGAGGTAATTACTATCCTGAATTTTGTGTTAATAATTCCCTTGCTTTTCTTTATGTTTTACCAGAGTCTGTGTATCCCTAAACAATATTGTATCTGTCAGGGTCCTGGCAGGAAACAGATGTCACACTCAAATTAGGATAGTTTGAGGAGAGTTTATTAAAGGAACTATTCACAAAGGTGCAGGCAGGGAATAGTAAGAACACAGCAATAGGATTATTATCCTGAAGCTAGTAACAGTGCTCTTTATCACCATAAGCTTGAAGGAGGAAAAGGTGGGATTTGTTACTGGAAGTCAGAAACAGTGGGCTGTGTGGAGAAGGCCACCTGATGGGAGCTGAGATCATCAGTGGAGGGATTCCAACCTGCCCACAGCAACCACAGTGAAAGTACCAGAAAATCAATACCAGACCCCACTTTCCTCTAGCTCTCAATTTTCCACTGGGGCCTACCATCAGCCAAACCTGACCAGAAGCCAGAAGTCAAAAGAGCCCTTTGATTCAGTCAATGCAGCTCAGCCTCCTGAAAATATAAGCATGGAGAGTGTATCTGGAGGTGTAAACTGATGACAGCTGGCCAAAATACATTGCTTCGTTTTGCCTGTATAAGTTTATATAAATGAAATCATACAGTATGCACTGTTCTGTGACTTGCCTTTTTCGTTTTTTCACTAGAGTATGTGGATGACGTTAATTCATATTCAGTTCTGTATAATATTTCATTTAATGAATCTACTACAATATATTTATTCATTCTACAGTTAATGGACATTAGGACTGTTTCATGCTTTTTGTTTTCACAAAGTGTTGCTGCAGACATTCTGGTGTATATTTCTTGTGGGTTCCTGTCACTCCACAGTCTCACCAACACTGGTATAATCAGACTTTCTAATTCTTGTCAGTCTGCTAAGTGAGAAAGAGTATCTTGCTGTGTTTTAATTTTCATTTACTTGTTTCTAACAAAGTTGGACATCTTTCCATATGCATTTTAGCCATATATATGATAATATTTTTCTTTTGCTCATTGAAAAACTCAATAGAAATAATGAGGTTTTTTTGCCTTTCTTTTGTTAGCTATATGTGTTATAAGTATCTTCCCCCACTTGGTGCCTTGTTTTTTGCTCATAATATATCTTTTGGTGAACAAAAGTTGTTAATTTTAATGTAATTAAATTTATACTTTTTCCTTCACAGTTTGCACTTTCGCCCTCTTTTAAGAAATCCTTCTCTACCCTGAGGTCATAAAGATATTTCCTATTTTGTTTTCTAGAAGTTCCATTGTTTTACATTATGCTATAATTTTTAAGTCTTTCATATTTAAGCCTTAAATCTACCTGGGACTGATGTTTATGTATGGTGTAAGACAGGGATCAGATTTAATTTTTTCCATAAAGATAACTAATTATTGAATAGTCCATCCTTTCCCAACTGATCTACAGATAATTCCTGTAACAAAAATGTTGTTTCTATATATGTCTTAGTCTTTTCTTGGATTCTCTGTGTATTCTGTTAGCCTGGCAGAGTGCCTGAGATTCTACCATTAGGGACTTGAGCTCCTGAAGACTTATTTAACATTAGTTCCCCTAAAATGATATATTAGGCCATTATTTTTCAAGTCTTCTCAATGGGAGAATAGTTTACTAGTATCTTTCATCTAGCAGGATCTGAGAGTGTGGTCACTTTAATGTCAGGGGAAGGAAGAACAGGCTCTAAGGCAGAATGGGGATATTGGTTACCTGAAAAGTGGTGCCCTTTGCAAAGGGAAGATGAAGGAAAATAAAGAGGATGACCCTGATCCTAGTAGCCAAGGAATATTTATACAGATCTAATCTCCTAAGGATGAACAGGTTTGCAGCACGGAAGTATTTCTAGAATCATATTTTTGACATAATGTAAAGAAATCTTACATGATGAGTAGAATATATATAATAAATATTTATTTATATATAACATATAATGAAATATATATAATGTTTTATATGTAACTGGGGGGCTTAAAACAACAGAAATTTATTCTCCATATATACCTATGTTTTATATATATACAGAGAGAGCTACTGTTATTTTTAGCTATTCGTTTAAGGAATCAGTTTATTGAGTCATGCATAGACAACCTAACTATTTAATTTAGATAGTTACCAGCTGAATCACAGGCATTCTATATATCAACTATGAAAGGCAGAAAGATACCATTAAGGAAGGCATAGAGGTCCTTCCATAGTCAGAACTGTGATTCAGGCAGCTCCTGCAAAAGCTAGGAGCTTGGAAAAACAGTTCCCCGTAGGTGACTGGTAGTGGACTCCCAATTCTTAGGTTTTCTGCCTTTCTTTTGTTAGCTATATGTGTTATATATATATAGTTATAATCTCCTGATACAAGAAGCCAATGTATTCTTGAAGAAAAATAGGGAATAAAAGGTTCTCCAAATTAAACAGACTGCAGAAATTTTACGAAAGGATTTAAATAAGACCGTTGGCCATGACGGAACTTGAACTTGTGATCACCTGAGCAAACCATTTCCTTCAGGAACTTCCCCAGAACTAGCTTGACTGTGATTTTTCAATCCTCTCAATGTCCTTTCAAAATACCATCACCACCACCACCCTTCAGCTAAAAATTTGAGATATCAGCAATTGCCTTGTCCAGCACCATCCCACCTGTTCAGAATGAGCATTCAATTCTCTTCATTCAACAAACAGCCATTGGACACCCTTAATGTGCTGGAACTTGTTGGGGTTCCAGGGACTGAGAAAGAAATAAACCCCCTTCCCTGACCTCCAAGAGCTCACGCTCTAGTGGTAACAAAGACAAATTGGCTGGGTTCCATAACAGTTATTTCTTAAAGAACCCTCAAGTAGTTTCCCATCTGGCACTGGTACAGTTGCCAAAGCCAAAGGGCTAAAACATGGGCAGTTGAGAAAGATCCTCTCCTTTGCTTGTGTTACTACTAGAGTAGGCTGCTTTGGGTGTATCCCATGTGATGTGATGGGGCTGGGTTTCCAGCACCAGTCCCTGCACTTGCCCCTAGTGCAAATCCCTGACCAGGCTTCAGAAGCTCTTCAGGATGTTAAGAAAGAAAACACCCTATCACAGTGGTACACCCAGGTAAGAATTACCTTGCTCCTTACTGCTTTATAAATTGACTCTCAGAGCCGTATCCTCAGGCACAAGCCTGCTCACAGTAGGACAGAATAGATGCAAATTCCAGTATCACTGCCTCACAGACCCCAAATCACCACTCCTTTTCAATACTGTCTTGATTTTGAGCCAGTCCACTAGTTCCATTTCTTTCCATTATCTTGTAATATTGTTTATTCAAAAAGGATTTCTATTAGAAGACAATATAGTGTTGTGGTTAAGGGCAGGGACTCTGGAGTTTCAATTCCTGCTCTGCATTCACTAACTGTGTAGCCTTAGGAAAGTTAATACTTTTTCTGTTTCCTCATCTATAAAATGGGGATAATAATAGAACCCATCTCATATGGATACTAATGGAACCCATCTAATAAGGTTGCTGTGAGGATTAAATTGATGTATGTAAAAAGGGCTTAGAATAGTGCCTGGAACATTGTAAGCACAACATAAGTGCTAGCTAATATTTACTGTCAACTACGTGCCAGGCACCAACTTAAGCTCTTACATTATATTATTATATTATCCTTATATTATCCTCACAATATAGAGGGACGACTCCAATTTTTGCTAATTGCTTCTCCTGAGGAATTTGGCTCAGTCTGTCAGGGTGCATCTTCTCGGCTGGCATGAGAACAGCCTGATCCCTAGTTGAATAAATTAGAAAGAACAATTGGGGAAATTGAAGACAGTGTGCAAACTGAATAAGGTGACATTTCTCTGTGTGACTGCAGGGATCACCTGCCTGTGGCCCTGTGATAGGAAGAAAGTCTCTGCTTTAAGGCTTAATTTTATTAAGGGTGTGGGGGTGGTGAGGGGAGTGTGTGTTCTTCTCCTTCCTTCTCTCTCACAAGCAGAAAGGAAACAAATGTACCTGTAACAGATCCTTAGGTTTTCTCTTCAGTTGCCTGCCTCTTCCCAAGAGGCAGGGTTTGGAGTCAGGACTGTCCACTCTTGGGAGCAGACCCTACCTTGTTCTGAGACCCATCAAGCCATTTGCTGCCTTCTCTACGTAGTCTTGGGGAGGTTGCTTTACTGATGCAGGCCTCAGTTCTTCATATAAGTACTGGGAATAATAAAACCTGCATCACAGGGTTGTATCAAAGATCACTGGGACTTCAATAAAAAAGTGCTTTGGGAACTTTAAAATGCCAAACGCATATTTGATGATTTTTGTTATGATCAGTTAATCACAGTGTATATGAACTCCACTGTGTGTACCTCCTGGGCCCCAGCCCCAACTCCATCACAGCTCACTGCTCTATTCATCCAATACTAGCATGTACTGGCTGATTCGCTTTGGCTACTCTTAGCCTTTGGAAGTTTCTCTGAAGCCAATCAAACCTCTGGGTGCAAGACCTAATGATTCTATGTGAGGTTCCATTCCTGGGGCTAAAATGCGGGTGGAAAGGAGATAGGAGATAGAAGGTGGAGGGGACCCTTTCCAATGGCTCTGGGAAGGGTATGCTCAGTTTCATTCTGGGATAAATGCCACTTACCCCTGGCCCTTCATAGTGGCTCCATTTTATATGTCCTCACATTTCAGAGTTTCTAAAATGCTCTTTTGATTCTCGCCATTTTGTGAAGTAGGCAAGATTATTAATCTATTTTTACAGATTCAAATATGTTTGTACAAGGTCACACAGTTAATGTATTGAGCAGTTAGGATTCAAACCCAGATTTCCAGAATCCTGGTTTTCTGAGCACTGGAGGGCACCTTTAAGAAAGGCTCCAGAACTTTCTAAAACTTCCTTTTTGGTTCATCCCTTATTCTTGGAGGCTGGTTTCTTGAGGGAAGGAGAAAGTGCGTGAGGTACCATTCTGCCAGGTGTCTGGTGGCAGCCAGCCCAACAAGGTGGTCAATAGAGCCATTCAAGGCCATTTTTCTGGACTCTCCTCCCTTGTTCCTGACAAGATTCTATCGTGATTCACTTTCTAAGTCCAGGCTTTGTCTCTTTCCTTCTATTACTTTTTGCTCACGGTGTTTACACTGGCTCTCTCCAATCTCTGTTCATCTGCCCTTATAAAGATCCTGGACTGGATTTGCCTCTCTGTTTTGCCAAATTGGGATGACCTTGTATAGTGCAATAGTCAACACCATGTTTGACATCTACTATGTGTGTCAGGCACTGCACTAAAGGTTTTATACCCATTTTCACATTTAATTTCCTCAATCTCTTGAGGTAGATATTATTTTTCAACTTACATATGAAATTGAGTCTCCAAGAGTAATTTGTTCTAAGTCACAACTAGTTAGTGATGAAGATCTAAGGATTGAACCCAGATCCGTGGGACTCTAAGCCCTCTGCTCTTAACCACTCCGCCACACTACCTTCTCAATCCTTATCCTGTGGTCTGATGTTTAGAGGGGTTAGAAGATAGTTCAGCACATGCAAATCCCTCAGCCCTTTAATTTCCAGGCTTTCAGCTGCATGGCAGAGATTGTTCTCAGGAAGATCTCACCCAGCTCAGTTTGACACAAGTTTGGTCCTCGATAAACTAACTTCTCCTTGAACTGGAATGCATTTCCTCTGACTCTCAAACATGGCTGTGTGGTGTCTCTTCTGAAACATGGATCTGTGCTCCATTCTCAACAAGTCTCCTCAGGGATTCTTGTTTCTCCTCTTCCTCTTGTTATCTCTGGCCTGGGACAGTGAGCATGGACCATCCAAAGGCACTTAATTCTAAGATGCTTTCTGGCAGACTCAGAAACCAGGGCAGGAGCCTGGCTGAGTGATGAAGCAGTCACACAGACAGCCTTGGCTGTTTCTGTTGTACCCAAGAAGAAAGGAGTCTTTCATAATAAGAGAATTCCGGTCAAAACCTTATTTGTCACTTGCAGCTCTTACAGAACATGGGCATAGAATCACAGAGCATCATCACCAAGAAGGCCTACAGAAGTCACCTGGTCTAAACTCCTGAAGCCCAGAGAGACGGAGTGACTTAATCAAGGTTGAACAGCCTATTAGCTTCATCCCAGTCCTTTGGTAAAACCCAGGAAGACATGCATTAGAATCTGAAGGGATCTGGGAATTCTAATCAGGCCCACCAAGGACTTGCTGATTTACTTTGCCTGACATTAGCACTTTTATGGCATGACTTTGTACCAGGCAAAGGAAGCTCTTATATTCAAATCTCCCAGAGATTTATTTGGGCATTTGCTGTTTGGCTACTTCAAAATGATAGAAAAGAAGCAGGCAAAACCAAAAGTCACACAACTCAGTCCAGTCAATGGCATTCTTTCAAGATGGTGGGTGTCACCAAGTGGGCAGAGATAAAGGAACAGATGTAGAGAAAAGAGCAGCAGGGGTGTTAGCTGTTTTGTGTAGCTTCTGAGTACCTGGGAAGCCAGACAATAATCTGACCTAATCATAAGAATCTTTGCCTGTGCTGTTATCAGTTTCATGGAGAACTGCTTCTCGCCTTGAAAATGACTCTTCCTCATGCCTTCAAGTACATGAAGAAAAAAATTGTGAAGACAGTATTGCTCCAGATTATCCAAAGTCTTGACCATAAAGCCCATAGAAATGGAATTTTCTGAAAGATTCAGTGTTTAAAAATTAGCATTATTGCATTTTGGAGCTGGAAAAAGCTAAGAATTAAAGAGGGGACAATATATACTTGGTTGTAAGTGATAAGGAGCCACTTCCAGTGAACAAAGCTAAATGGAGGTTTTATTAGAAATATTCACAAAGGTGTCCAACAGAATCAAGGGAAGAGGTGACTGGCCAAACCTCAAGAAGCCAGAATCAGGGCTGGGAAAGCAACAGGACATATTTTCTCACCTCTGTTTATGCTTCTCGCTGCATGATGGCCTTGTTTCTCTTACCACAGACAAGTTTTCTACACATGGGTTGCGGGTGGGTAATCACAGCTTCAGAGCACACATCCTCACATATTTGCTACTCAAAAGGAAAGAAAATAGGTCGTTTTGCTTTTGTTTCATTTTAATCCTAGGGAAGGAGTCTGACTGGCCCAACTTGATCACATATCCCCATTACTGACAGTCTTCACTAGAATCACCTGGTTTGGTACCACAAAAGAAGAGTTTGCTATTTACAGAAGAAATTCAGGTAGAAGTGATATCTGGCTATTACAGGGAATGATTTATCAGAGGTCCTACAGTACGTTAGGGACAGGTTCAAGCTAGAAAGAGAACTGAAAAAATAATTATTGTTAATAAAGAAAGCCTCTGGATTATTTTCATGTGTGGTATTGACATAAACCTCAGTGTTGCTAAGCTCTTCATTTATATTTTTAAAAGACTGCTGTCGTGTGGAGGATGGATTGTAAGACAAGGTATGGAGCAGGGAAACTGGGTAAGAGCTCCGTGATAGCTCTCTAGAGAAGAAACAGTGGTGGCTTGGACGAAATTGGGGCAATGGAAATGGAGAAAAGCAGGCAGACCTGAGATTTATTTTAGAAGTAGCAGCATATAAATTGCTGCTGTATTTGACGTGAACACTAAGAAAAAGGAATTAAGAATAAAACCAAGATTTCTGTGAAGACTGCAGCTGAAATAAGTTTGGAGCAGAATTAAGAATGCCAAAGTGGACATGTTAAGTGTGAGACATGAAGATGTCTAGTAGGTGATTGTATACATGTCATTACCAAAGAGTTGGCCTCTGAAGCTACAGGACTAGACGAACTCTCCAAGAAAGAGAGCATAGCTAGAGCAGAGGACCCTGCTGTTCTTTGGGCCATCTTTCCTGCATATATACTGAATCCTTTTGCTGGCACTCGCCACAAACTTCAGGTGGGAAGCACAACCATTATTACAGTGAATCCCTTGGAATGAGAAGTCAGGCTCACCCCTTGGGGGGTAGCTAAGAAGTATCCAATAAACTGTTAAACAAGCATTAAAACTCCATCCAGATATGTCTTGATTCCTCCAAAACAGATCCTTTGGACAACTAAACAAATGATGAGACTGCCCTGCTAAAAACCATTTTGACATTTCTCTTTGGGGATATCTTCAGAGCCAGGTTTTAAGGCCCAGGGAAACTTACCAAACTTGATTTCAGATAACTTAGGGTTGCTTCCTTTGGTAGACTGAAAAAAATGGCTACAGTATTTCATAACTCTTCCTATCAAAAGATGGAATCTGTTTCCCCACTCTTTAAAATTGGGTTTAGCTATGTGACTTGCATGGGCAGTGGGACATTAGCAAACATGATACAGAGGCTTGGAAAATGCTTCTGCCTGGGGTTTGCCCTCTTTTGCTGCTGAGAAAACATCTAACACCAAGTGAGCAAGTATGGGCATCCTCCTAGAGAATGAGAAGACATGGAGAGAGCCCTCGATCGCCCTAGTCATCTCAGCTGGGACCCCGGACTTGTGAATGTACCCATCCAGCCTCAGCCAGAAGAACCACCCAGCCAACCCATAGAATCATAAGAAATAATAATGCTTGTTGTTTTAAGTCACTAAATTTTGGAGTGGTTTGTTATTCAGAGGACAACAATTAACTCTGACCCAGGCAGCCTAAAAATGTTACACAGGTACAGGTATTCTTTCTCTCACCCTTATTCTTTTTGGACGATTTGCATTTGACCAGCCATCAAGGGTTTGAACTAAAAGATGAGAGCTTAATTGAGGAGTGTAAGGCAATGGCCAATTTGTAGTGGAGATATTTGGGGGCAGTGGTATCTTCCTAGATTCCCTGAAACAGCCCCACAAAGGTGGTTCAGGTTCCCAGTAACGTGTTCTCATAGAATGATGTACCTTTCCTTCAGGGCACTTTGTAATTATATTTGGGTGATTATTTTACAGTGTCTGGACTAAACCACAAGCAACTAGACAGTAAGCTTCATGAAAGCAAGGACTGTGTCTACTTTGCCACTGATTATATCCCGGCTCATACTAGACACTAATTTGTTGAATGACATATTTTTGAGCTTTGTCCACTCCATATAAGGATTCCGGGCCTTCAATAACATCATTTAACTGTATTTGTATCTCATGGGCCTGCCCCTTGCATGCATTCCCAATTACAGGCTGTTACTTGATTCTCCAGCTATTACAAGTAAACATGTATAGATTTAGGATGGGGAATCTGAAATCTATGAGGTCCCAGGACACTAGTTGCTGTAATATCTTCTTCTTGCCCAAACTTTTAGCAAACACACTCAAAATAAGCATTCTTCAAAACATTCTAGGAAACTTGATACCCAAGCAAGGAGGTTTGGGGCAGAAGCAGGTGATGTGAGAGGGAAAGTCAGGTCTGGAGGATGTTCTTTGTTCTTATCATTCTGTGGACCTTACAAGGCTGCAGTCACAAAGCAATTGTGAAACCAATGTCCCAACTGAGGTTGTTTAATTAACTCTGAGAATCCTTGGGAGTCTGTCACTACCACCACCCTATATACCCTTCATCTGAGAGACAGTGTGAAGAGGAAAACTGAAAGCTAATGAGTCAGAGTTGGGTTCAAATGATACCCGTGAGTAACTTGGGCATTTTAGCTTTTCCAAGGCTATGTTGGGATAATACTATCCCAACACCTGCCAAATCGGGATAATACTATTTTAGAAACAGCACCTCCATTGGGCTATACATATGTTGCAGGCAGAGATAATTTGTTTTCATGTATATTTATCTAGTGTTAAATAGTTCCAGGCCCATAGTAGATACAGAAGAGGTGAATTTCTCCCTAGAGGTGATCCAAGACCTAGTCCTGGCTCCATCAATAATGTATTCTCAGTGTGACCTTAGGAAATTACCTCTCCCTCCCCGGAACTCAACCTTCCTTTTTGTAAAACAAGGAGCCTGAACAAGGCTTTCTCTCTGCTCCCATCCAGATCTAACATTTGATGATTCTATGACCATTCTATATACTCTATCCCATAGCTGCTCCTAGAAGTTAATAACGCTACAGAGTGAGGAGACACTGTTAAGTCATAAATCACTTTGTATTTACAAATAAACATGCATTTAAAACAGATTCTGTAAATAGCTACAATACTGTATTGCACTTTTGGCCTACATTTGCCTCTTTAGAGGTCAAGAGTTTTTTTTTTAATCTTCTTTTATTTGGATTAAGCAAGATAAAAACCAGGACAAGTTGCCACTAACACATATTGTGCAGCTTGAACCTTGGTGGCTAATTGCACTATTACCGTGATTGATGAACATTGCACTGCAATCAGCTGGAAGCTGCTGCCTTCCACTCAGCAAAAATGAGGTCGCGGAGCAAGGCTGGGGAATTGCCATCTAACAAGCAGGTAGATGGCAGTAGAAGAGTCTGCCACTATTACATTTAACTCTTGATTCCATCTGCTGTGAAGATGTTTGCTCCCTTGAACTGGCTCCTCAGTGAGGTTTAAAGAATTCTGACAGGTTTTAAGTAAAAATTTCAACCTTTGTCTGGATACTCAGAAGGAGGGAAAAGATTATTAGATATATGTACTAAATATCCAGGGGTCATGAGGAGCTCAGTCTGAAATCCTAATCCTAGATGGATGCTGCTGCCCAGAAAAATAGTAAACATTCCTGACCTGTATGGGACTTTACAGTGTAAAAAGGACATCCAGAGTCACTGCCCTGTGAAGGGTCCACATTCTTCTGTGATCAGAGAAATTAATCAATTCACTCCCCCCAAATCCTCCATTGCTGGAGTAGGGTAGCTGCTCAAAGCACTGCTTGAGAACTGGATAAGAATTGTCTGACAGAGGCAGATACAGGAAAAGCCAGTGCCTGGGCCTGAGAAAAAACACAGGGCATTTTTTGCTCAGATTCATGGGACCTGGTTGCTTCAGAGACTTACTCCTTTCCAGAAGCATTAGACATTCATCACCTCAGATTAATCTGAATAGTTGAGCAATTTGTTAACAGATTAGAGGCATAAATCTTTTCTACAGTGGATTTAAAGTTCAATGGCCTTGGGACTGCATCCTAATGTGGCTCTACCATCTGCTAGCTGTGTGATCTTGGCCGAGTCTCTTACCTCTTGAGATCACAGTTTATAGGAAATGTAGTATAGAATGTGGTGAAGAGCAGACCTTGGAGCCTGCTGTTGTGCTTGACCCCCGCTCTACCATTTACTCATTACGTGACCTTAGGTAAGCTAGAGAACCTCTTTGTACTTTAGTTTTCTCATCTTTAAATGAGGTTGATTATAGTGCCTCCCTCACAAAGGTGTTGGGAAGATAAATGAGTTCATATATGGAAAGTGCTTGGAACAATGCCTAGTACAGAGTAAGTGTGATACCAATTTAGCTACAATAACATTGGGGTTAATAATTCTCATCTCTCGGTTTTATTTTGCAGATCAACTGAAATGATGATGGTGAAAAAAGAGTCGAAGAGATATTAAGGGACCTTAAGGCTTATCCAGATAACTCCCCTTATTTTATAGGTGGAAAATTAAGACTCAGAGATGGGGAGTAACTAGTCCAAAGTCATACAATCTAGGTCTCCTGATTCCAAGTCCAAAGCTCTGTTCTCTGCACTACAATAATGAAAGCAACATCCTTTGGGCTGACTCTGGAGGGTCATTGTAGGTAGTGTTGGACATACCTACAAAGTCATTAGTTAATGAACTTTGCTAGGACAGTGAGCTAGCTGCATTTGAAAACGAGAGAAAACTTGGGAGAGATTCTCATCTACCCCAACCAACTTTTGAGGTGTCATATTAATGTGGAGGAAGCTGGAGATTCAGGTCAGGATTAAAAGGAAAGGTTTTCAGAAATCGTTGCTAGTTCCATGTCATTATTTCAGAAAAAACAAACTTGGGACATATCTAAACAAGATAGAATCATGAGCAAATCCATTCAGTTTGTTTCTCAAGTCAGAGGGATTTTTTTGTTTTTCTTTAGGTGTTTAATTTAGCAGCTCTTACCAGAAGTGGTTTCACATCTGCTCTTTCATAGAAACTACAATTTTACTGCCAGGAAAATGAGTTTGGGATTGAGACTGCTCAGTTCAGTTTTATCAATTTTTTCAGAGTTATGCCTCCTTACATTTATTCTGCTTTGAATCACATTTCCAGGCAGACTAATCAGGAGTAACTGAAAGATGGGTTGGAGGAAAGGGCAGGTTGGGGACAAGATCCTACAAAGAATGGTGAGTGGAATTAGAACTATTGACTTAGAGAAAGGGCAGATCCCAGGGTTATGATTTCTGTTCTCAAACCATCTGACAGTGTCAAGGGGCAGAAGAGGTAGAGACTATAAGGTCTCTGATGGCAGAGCTGGTACAGTTGGGGTGGGAAGAGGAAGAATCTCCAGGAGGCAGATTTCAGCTTAAAGCAAGGAAAACTTTTTGTTTATGAGAGCTGCCCAAAGATGGTGTGGACATAGAGCCCTTGGGCCTGCCTAGAAGGTATACATAGAAGAGAGAGATTTGGTTGTGAGGCCTGACAGCCACTTGTCAGAGATATGAAGATTCGAATTGACTAGTCAGACTAGGTAAAATATGAGATCCTACCAACTCAAAATTTTTCAGATTCTGGAAGGCTAAAAGTCAATGACTGATTTCATGAAGTTCCATAGTTAAGAACCAGCTGGAAAGCAACAAAAAAAAAAAAAAAAAAAAAAAAAAAAAAAGAAATAAATTAATTACCTGTGTCTTTAACTTTTCTTTATCTTTATCTTTTTTTTTTTTTTGTCTTTCTTAAGCTCACTCATTTGCTCTTTCATACAGGAGGAACCTTTGCCATTTTGCAAGGGAAAATCTTTCTTTTAAGTGTGTTTTTCATTCAGCCTTTGCTCCTTCAACTAGAGAGTCTGAACTCTCTGGGGACTAGCTCTGGCCTGTCACCACAGCAACTGCCCAGGCCCTGTGGGCATCCGTGGTAACAGGCATAGGGCTTTGAGAGCCAAAGCTTGACTTGCAGTGAGAGGAATCCCCACAGGGAGCCTGATATGAAACAAGCATGTTGTGTATGGGGAGGTTTTCTTTAATAGGATTAGCTGTGCAGGTAGGCCTCACTTTACACAGTTGGCCAGGTCCTGAAAAGTGTGTTGTGTCAAATTTTGATAAGGGGAAGAAATCGTGTTTTAAAGACAAAAAGTGACTCACTTTTCAGGTCCTTGTAGTGAATCCCCTTCATAAAATGGAGCCTTCTTTTGTACAGTGCATCTCCACCCACATTGTGACCTGGCTATTAGTCTAGTGCTGAGTGTCTGTAAGTGGGGCCATCTGCAGAGAACCCAGGGCATACTTCCATCTCAGCTGCAGGCAAAAAACAGCAGGAACTCAGCTTGCTCAGGGCTGGGAATGGACAGAGTGTAATGGGGAAGGCAAAGTGAGAGTGGGGCCACAGTAAGGGGAGATCAGGAGGGTGGGCCTTGCCTAACATGAGCAGTTCTGCTGCAGCAGTGGTGGGGTGTCTGAGAGACGGGCATTCTTGGGGGCACGAAGCGCAGAGGGGATCGTGTCTATGGAATCAGACATCTTGTCACAAATGGCATCCACCAGGCGCTCGAAGGCCTGCCTCACTCCGATGTTCTCCTTGGCACTGGCTTCAAAGAAGTCAAATCCTGAAGAGAGAAAAGAGATACAGGTAAGGATTTTTTCCTTCCCTTTTATGTTCCTGGCCAGAACACTCTGGGTTAATACAGCCAGTGCTCAGGAGTGAAGCAAAGAGGCCTAATTTCATGGGCATAAGATTCTGTTTAAGGAGATGGTACAGGGCAAGGATTAGTTGCATTGGTTTTTTTTAAAGTTGGACAGATCCTGGCTCTACCACTGACCAGTAGTGTAACCCCCAGCAAGTCACCTAAACTCTTTATGAATCAATTCTCTGCTTTATAAATAGAGATAATTTTACCTACTTCATAGAATTATTTCAAGGATAAAACAAGATAGTGCATGTAACATGTATAGCCCTGTGCCTGACATGGTGGGGACAGGGGTGTATTTTACACATTAGGTGTTTTCTGAAAGAGTGATTACTTCAGTATGTGTGCATAGCACTTCAATGCATTTATCACATCCACTGTCTTATTTGATTCTCATGTTACCCCTGGGGAAGGAATGTCCAGGCAGATTCTCCATTTCACTAAGTAGATGCCATGGCTTAGAAAAATAAGCCATGAGAAACCCAGGCTTTGTTTGGCTTTCCCTCCTCTTTCCCCTGCCTCCCATGCACCCCAGCCCAGCCAACTCTAGTCTGGGATCGGGGAGGTACCTCAAGAGCCACACTGAAAAAGCAAAGCTTCATTTGCCCTTTCCATGCACAGACACACTGGCTCTCTCCATTCAGTGGGGGTCCTCCTCCATGAATTTCCCCAGAACTCCCTGTATCTCTCCCTCCCCACACATACCCAATAAAAGGTCCAGGGAAAAACTGCACCTGAAGCGTGAGACATTCTTATCTGTTTTGTACCATAATATCCTTAACAACACTTTCTGAGACAATGAACAGAACTTGGTTGTCTCAAGAGATATAAGAAAGGCCCTCCTGATTCAGACAAGGTGGCTGCTTCCCAACTGAGGAATCCTGGCCAGGTTGGTGGCAACCCTTAGAAGCATAAGTTACCTTCTCCGCATGTCCCTGCCCTGCCCCTCCTCTTCTGTCTGCACACTTTCCTCTCCCTTCCTCCCAAATCTTCAAAAGCTTCTTTTCCCTTTTTTTCATTTCACTCCTTGTTTTCCCCTTATGTTCCCCACACATTCTCCTTGGAATCCCTTATATTTATTGATCACCTACTATATGTCAGACACTATGCTAGAAACTTTAGAAATACCATCTTACTTAATCATCAAAACAGCAACAGCCTGTTGGGTAAATATAATCATCTCCAGTTTACAAATGAAAAAGGAAGCCTCCAAGAGCTTACATAACTCACACAAGGTCACATGGCTGTATTAGTGGAACTGGGTTTAGATCTGGGCTTGGCTGGCTCCAAAGTCCACATATAGCCCTGCTTTCTATTTCTTCGTTTTTCTCACTTTCACTTTCCTTTCATTTTTTTCTTCCAGACCATATTGTTTTTCTTCCTTTACAATCTCTTTGGCCTCCTTTGCTTTTATATGACTACCACAGTGTCTGAATCAGGGCAGGTCACTTCACCTTTAAGTCACTTAACCTGAGTCTCAGACTCCTCTTTTGTCAAATAGGAATTAACAACTGTGTCTTCCTGCTGAGAATGGTTGGGAGGATTCAGTGAAACAATGGATAAATTGCTGGCCATAAGTTACCTGTTACAATGACAGTTTTTTTCTGCTCTTCTTTCATCTTGCTCCTCCCACCTCCTCTTCATCCCTTCCTCCCTCTTTTATCATCTTCTTCCACAAAGGATGGGGTCTCTTCCCTCCTCCTTCCTTCTCCCTATTTTCCCGCTGTTCACAGAGAGGGCTGAAGCCCCCAGGTACAAAGAGGGCTCCTATTCCCCTGGCTATCCGAGCTTGAAGGTACTTACAATTCCTTCCAGCCCACCTCTGGCTGACAGTCTCTCTGTGACCCATTTCCAGACCTGAGAAAGGCAAGCTGCTGTAGAAGTGTGCACTGATTGCAGACGTGTCATGAAGGAGGCTGCTGCTGGCTCATTATCCTCAGGCCATAGAAACCCAGTAGGCTTCCGAGACCCTCCAGCATGCAGCTTTTCCCTAATGAATTTCATAAAAATTGACTCTCTGGCCATTGACTGGCTTCTCACAAGTGACAGTGTTTGGGGAGGTGAGGAGGTATGTGTGGTTTGCCTAGGAATGGTGCAAACAAGTAAAGAAGTAAGGTTTTAACATCAGTTTTGATGAAGATGAGAACACAGGGCAAGGCCACGAGCACAAATCCAGTCTGAGGAGTACTTATCATGCTGTACAGATGGGCACTGGGAAGAGGCCCAGGAGTCATACAGCTTGGATTTGAACATAGTCTGTCAGCTACTAGCTGTGTGACCATGGGCAAGTCTCTCATCCTGTTTCCTCATCTGAAGAATGGGGTGGTCTACCTCATAGGGTGGTAGTGAGAATTAAATGCACAAAAATGTGTGAAAGGATTGGCATGTGGAATACCTAGCAATTCCCTTTTCCAGCCCACTTTAGTCTCAGCTTCCTTGCTCCCAAGACCTTTAGGGAATCCCTCTTTTCCTTCATCATTCAGGTTCAATCAATAAACCAGGTCTTTACTGAATACTGATTTCATGCCAGGTCTTGTGTTGTGTGCCAGGGACAAAGGGAGACCAAACCTAATTGTGGAGAAAAGACACACTAATCAGAGCGCCAACCTCTCAGATGTGCATAGTCTCTAACAGTTCACAAATACAATTTGAAGCAACCTTTGAGGTGGGTGAGACAAGGCAAGGATCATCACTCATGACTCACAGACAGGGAAAACAAGGTTCAGAGATGGGGCACGAACCAGGGTTCTTATACCTTATGCCCCCTTGTGTCACTCTCAGTTGTATCCGTGACAGAACATATTATAACATTTCTAACCCAGGTAGAGCAAAGTAGAGGCTATGCAGGAATGTGGTGGAGGGAGAGAGTGGCTGGGGAGGAGATGGGGAGGAGGCTTCCAGGAGTCAGTGGAGATGGGAGACTTTAAAACCAAAACTCTTCACCTAAATAACTTCTCATTCTTCAGGACTCAGCTTAGAGACAGCCTCTTCATTCTCTTCTGTGCTTCCCTCTGTCCAACATTGTGTTAACCTGCATGGTAGAAGTCCATTTGACCTCAAGGAGATCCCTGAGCAGGGGCCATGGCATTCATCCTAAGCGCCAGCACTAGCTAGAGGAGCAGCTGCTTGGTGAGTGAATGATGGCTGATGAAGAGATGAATGGAGGAGGTGGGAAGGAGCAGGAGGGTGTGGTTGAGGGGATGTGGACAGTGAGGGTCATGAGAGCTCAGCTTAGCAAGCGTGGAAGACTCTTTGCAGGGCAGTAGGGACACTGAGGTGAATCACATAGTTTCTACCCTTGAAGAGCTCCTAGTCTAGTAGGAGAGAGAGAGACACACACTGACAATATGAGAGTGACAAATTCTGAATGGTAGGAAGCGAGGGGATTATCAGGGTGCAAAGGATGTACCTCAATGAGCCTGGAGGTCAGGGAAGTCTTCTTGGAGAAGCTGATTCCTGAGCAGATATCAGCTAGACAAAGACATATGATCAGGAGTGTATGTGTGAACACATGCATGTCAGCACACCAGGCAGGAGAAATAGCATGAACACAGACAGGGGCAAAAAACAATGTTGGCATACATCAGAATGACCAGAGCATTCTGTTTTCATTAGAGCAGAAAGCTCAAAGTGGTGAGAAATGAGTCAGCAAGTGGCCAAATATGGAGAGCTCATATACCATGCCAAAGAGATGCTGTCACTATCATCTCAAAGGTACCCATGGTATGAGAACTCTGAGTCAAGTAACCAGCTCATAGTCCTAGCCATGGGTCTCTTTTGCTAGCAGAACAAACTAAATGTTCCCCCACCCAATTACTGTCAGACTCCTGGAAAGCTCTTCATTAGTAGGCCCAGAAGGTAACCTTTTCCTCAGGTTCATTAGTAAGGATTCTCAGCTCCTGAGAATCTAGTGAGGTCAAGATGACAGCCAATTAACCAGACTAGCCCTCTGTCCTTTTATCCCTCTAATTGGCTTTAGAACAAAGGGGTTTCTGCTGTCTTTCATAGGGTCCAATTCTTAACTGAATCTGAGATGATCCCGCCCACCCAAAAATGATCGTATTTACCTCTTCTGCCTAAAGGCAGCTGTCACAGACCCATAGACTTTACAGATTGTGTCCACACTGCCTGCTTCTGAATTTGACTTAAGAATTCTATTCAGAAATTCACAAACAGCTAAACTCACCTCTCCTTATCCTGATATTTCCCCAGAATATTTCTTCTCCACTTTTATATTCAAATCCCTTCTCCATCCTCTGATTCTCTGATACCTCCTCATCTCTGTTATGTATCCATCAGCTCACACCCCTCTGGTCACTGATGTTTCTGGCAAGGGGAATTGCTGGCTTCCTTTCCACCCAGGATTGCTCTCATTCTCAGGAACTGTGGGTTTCATATAGACAATCTCTATCTAACACACTGCTCTTAGTGTCTTGACCACTTCATTCGCAGCAACTTTCTCTTCTATTTTGCTTTAGCTATGCCCCTGTCCTTATAACAAGCTATCTTGATTTGGATTTATGTCACTGGAACTGAAGAGGTCTAGTTAATACAGTATCCAACCTCACTAGCTTAGCACCCAAGATCCTTTTAGGCTTGGCCTCTGTCTACTTCCCCAGCCTCCTTTTCCACCCTCCAGAAACACTGACGCTTTCTTATTTAGTGCCTTTGCTCCTGCTATTCCTCTGTAGCAGCTCCTTCTAATCACCTTCATTACTCACCCGTAGAATCACTGATTCCAAAGAGCCTTCCCTTTCTCTTCCCACCCCAGTCCCACCACTCAGAACAGACAACGAACCTCTCCCTTATACTCTCCATGGTGCCTTACCCTATTGTTCCAGTCAGATTCGAACAGGAAAAGGGAACTATTCTTAATGTTTAAGCCAGAGGGAATTGGTTATATAGCTGATAGAAGAATCAAGAGGCCAAATATAATAATGAGGTGACTCAGAGATTATCAACAGCAAAAATAAACACTATTACTGGGCCAAAAGATGCTAGAACCATAGGAGCAGGATTCAGAGAAGAGGAGCAGCCTCTACTGGAAGAGTCGGCCAAGAGTGGGATATTCAGGTCTCTCCCTTTCCCCACCTCCAGTCACCTGCCAGTGTCTCTCCTTGGCTAAATCCAGAGGCCACCGTCACAGGAGCCTGGGAAGCACAGCCTGCAAAGGTCAACCCCCAGGGGGTGCTGCAGGAGAAAGACAGAGCAGGAGAAGGGTGAAGAATGATAGCCAACAAGCTAAGGGCTAGCACAGACGTCCACTCAAAGGATGCTGAAATTAGCTCTCTGCTATTTTGCTTGCCTGGTCAACAGGGCATCTTGAGGGTAAGAAACCTATTCACTTTAGCATCCCCAGAGTCCATCCCGTGTTCAGTGATTGTGGAAGATTATTCACTGCCCGCCCTGTAAAGGATATTATATCCCCACCCATTGCCAGGTGGCTTGCAGTGCCTCCTGTATCTCCCCACTCCACCCATATTAGATTTGATCACGTAACTAACTTGCTTGGCTCAAAGGATGTGAGCATTCCAAGAGCCAGCAGAAGCTTTACAAGACTTCATATGGTTTAGCCATGGCAGATTAGATCCCAGAGTAAGAAGACACACGAAACAGAGCCGCAGCTGCTGACTTGCCGTTGGCATGGAGAGTAAGAATAAACCTTTACTATCTAGGCTCTGGACTCGGGTTATGTGTTATAACATAATCTAAAGAAATATCACTAACACTGTGACTGAGGGTGGAAATTTGAACAGAAACCATGGCAAGCTTTTGGGAAAACACCACTGGGTAATAATATAAGGGGAGCATTAGGATTTTGATTCCAAAGGCTCAAGTTGAGTACTGGGCCTGCCACCTCCTACCTGTATGGCTTAGACAAGTTACCTAATCTTTAAGTGAAAAAATAAAGACACAGAAGTGGGGTACAGCTCACTGCACGCAAGAAAACACAGAGGTCTGGCCTCAGTCTCTTCAGCAGTATAATGGAGCCAATGATGATGCCGCCTTCCAGGCTAGGAGCGAGAGTGAGAATCGCAAGAGATTTGCTGAGAGCACATTATGAGCATAAGTCACCACACCAAAGTTAGTTACCATCAGTGCTGAGGGGGTCTTTGTTTCTCTGCAACCAGGCTCAGTATGCAACGTTTCCATTGTTCATCCCAATCCAAAAAACATTTATCAAGCACCCAAAATAAGCAAGGCAGTGTACAGGGGTCGGTGCGGCCTCAGGGGTAAGTGGAGAATTGTGCGAACTGAAATCAAAGAACCCAAAAGGGATAGAGCTGAACAAACCCTTCCATTCAACTAATCCAAATCTTCTCTTTTTCAGAGGGGCAAAAAAACTGAGACCTAGAAACAGGAAACAAGATGCCCATGGTCACACAGTAAACTAACTGCAGAAGCAGGATACAACCCTCAGTCTCCTAACTCCTAGGCTGGTGCTTCTCCCACTATACTTTGCTGGAATGAGTGTATGTGTGTGTTTCAAAACCACATTTTAAATGAGTCTCTCTTTCTCTTGTAGGCAAAAGTGCATTTCTCTTTTACTAGCCTCCCTGAGGCATTCCCAGTCAGATCCAGGGAACGGACAAGAATCCCCTTTCTGAGGGGTACAGGGAGGCTGACACTCTAAAATGTTCTGCTTCTTGATATAGGAGTCCCTGAAACTCCTCAGCATCCCAAAGATCCACTTGCCTCAGTGTTTTTACAGCCTCACCTATGCCCCAGGAACTTTGAGGATATAGAAGACCTGTTGGTACTCACAACTTTATAAATGCTAGTTGCTGATCATTATCAAGAGTCTTGATTGAGTGAGCTGAGAAAAGCTAAAGGAAAGGGTGTCCTAAAGAGAAATCCCATAAAGCAGAGAATGGCCCTCCTGCAGTGGCAAGCAGAGTACTGAAACTTACGGAATAGCTGGCATAATGAGGGATATATCGGTCTGAGATGGGGATGAGGAGGGCTGCTCCGAGATCTGATCACATCCTTGCAAAATCCTTAACATGGTCCATAAAACGCTGCATGATATAGCTCCTGCCTACCTCTCCATTCCCACTTAACACCATTCTCCCCTTGATGTTTAGTCCCTGCAACATAGCCTCTTCCAATCTCTTAAGTGTTTCAAGCTCTACCCTACATTAGGACCATTCTTGATGTGGCACACTCCCCTCCACCATGCCCTCCCCCACCCTCCCTCACTCTGCCTGGCTAACTTTTTCTCATCTTTTAATTCTCAGTTTAAGTGTTACCTTCTCAGATCTTGTCTCTCCAGTCTAAAATTAGGTCTCTGTTTTTCACTTTTTTTCACAGCACTTATACCTTATGTTACTTTTATCTGTCCACCATTCCTTCCTTTAGGGAGCCACATTTTAAGTGGTCTTGGTGGGATTCTAGGCTACAATACTTGCCTCCCCTAGCCCTTGGGACAGGCATATGACTCACAGGTGGCCAATCATAGTCTTCCTCGAGATTGATATACAGTGGTTGGGAGAGAGAAGACCTCATTTTTCAAGAGTTGGGAAGATAGGAATCTGGAGCTTACCATCATCTATCTTACTCCTCATGCAGATTTTGGCTACAGAGGAGGCTGAAGGGAGCAAAGCTGAGAGATGGAGAGTGCAGTTGAGTCCTGGGTTGAGTGAACTTCCCAGTTATATGAGCTAATAAATTACATTTTTTAAAATTAAAGCTTAGTTTGATTTTGGGTTTTATTACTTGTTATAATGAGAGTCCTAACTCAAACAGAAACTTACCACAATTTTTAACAGCTTTATTGAGATATAATTCACATGCCATACAATTCACCCATTTACACACTCTTTAATTATATATTTATTTATATAATCATTTGTTTAATGTCTCTTTCTCCATTAGTTCCATGACAGTAAGGATCATAGCCATTTTGTTTACCATTATATCCCAAGTGCCAAGATAACACCTAGCTCAGAATATGTGCCCAATAAATACTTTTCATTGAATAAGTGAATAAATGTATAGTGAATGATTATCTACCCTCTGCTGGGTGGTTGGGATAATGAAACAAATTAGGCATAAACCCGGCTGCTCTCGAGGTCTCACAAGAGAGATAGACATCTGACCTGCCTAAACCAGCAGGTTCCCATAAACAATAGAGGAGAACTCAGGACATTGTGTAGGACAGAGATGGGTTGCCTTGACCTACCCAAATATGACCAATTTGTTAAGGTCCCAAGTGCCTCCCTAAACCCGTACTAAGAATTAATATCACTTTCAACTGTGTCTATATAAACGTGATACATCTATACTGACTCCACTACTTTTTAACTGAGTAAAAAACTTGAACAAGTTACTTAACCTCTCTGAACTTCATTTTTCAGGGTATTGGATATGCCTGATAGTACCTATCTTGAAGGGTTATAGTGAGTACTAAATGAGATAATTAATTCAAAGCATTTCATATACTGTCTGGCTTGGTATATATCACCTAATATTACCATATTTGCTGTATAGTGAGGTTAAGTGGTTAGGAACACAGGATATGGAGCCAGACTACTGCTTAGGTTCAAATTCTGACTCTAGCTGTGTGACTTTAAGAAAGTTACTAAAATTCTCTGTGCCTCAGTTTTCTCATCTTAAAAAAAAAAGCAACTTGGACATAAGAAAAGTATATATCTCAAAGGGCTCTAGGGGGGATTAAATTAAATGATTAGTACTTAAATAAAACAGTCCAAATAGTGCCTGGCATATAACAAACACCTAATAAATATTTAACCAAGTTGGCTTTTAAAAATCTTAGTCATAAGGGCTTGGCATGCTGGCTATATTTTCTTCCTAATATAAAACTAACTTATGTTTTAAAACTTAGTTTTATTTAAAGGCTTGACATGATGATTATATTTTTTCTAATACACATAAAAATGTATACATAAAATCTCTTGCACACTTTCAGCGGTATGAGTCTCTCTCTTTGGGAAATTCTACTCTAGGCTGGTTCTCCAATGATCTGTGGTTCCTTGACATTTCCAGCGTTATTCCCCCTGCTTGGAATTCCTTGCCTCTCCCTCACTTGGCTGCTTCTACTTGTCTTCAAGACTTATCTTGGGCATCATGTCCTCTGGCCCCAGTGATTAAGGTACATCCTCTGGGCTCCCACAACCCCACATCCCTCTATCACAACACTGATCACTTGGGGTATCACTGTTTCCGTCCTTCAGGTGAGGGAACATATCCTACTTCACAGCATAGTACTTGGCATAGCAGGTGCTCAGGAAGCCTTAACTGGATTGAAGTAAAATACAGTAGCCAAATACTTAACATAATGAGAATTAATCAAAACATACTTTTGTAGTTTCCACTCAGTGCCAGGCCATTTGCTGGGCATTGTGGGTACAAAGATAAACAAGATTCATTTCCTGTCCTCATGGAGCTTTAGGGAGATGAATAAGTAAGGAAGTGTTCTGAAGTGTGATGGGTACTGTGACTGTTGTGTGCATGGGGCACATTAAGTGGGTGCACAAAAAAAAAGAGCTCAGGGAATGGAGGCAGGAAAGTCTTCATTGAAGATGTGAAACTTGAGCTGTTTTGAAAGCTGTGTGGGGGTTTACTGGCTGGATGAGGGTAGGGGGTGGGAACAGAAGAGCTCTGAACAGATGGAGCATAGCCAGTCTAGGGAGAGTGCTGGGAGTCTCCCTGGGGACAGCAGGTTGAAGGCATAAAGAGATAGCCTGAGGTCACCAAGTATGGCTTCATCACATGCTTAAAGTTTTATGAACTATGGGAATGGGTGGAAGCACTTTCTGGACCCTGAGAAACTCTGTGATGGAGTAAGAACAGCAAGACCCAAGATACCCCAACCTCCCTACTGATTAAATACCTAAAGTTTGCTAATTTCTATTCTAGGGCACTCTGGGGAATAGAGGAGGGGAGAAAGAAGTATAGGACACTCCTCCACACATGTATTCATACTAAATAATATAGGTATGTACCACACACCATTCATACTTATACAGTTTACCCACCTACAGACCCAAATATCTATACTTAAGAAACTGTCAGAGAGTATAACTTCAAACTTCGTACTCCTCAGTCATGCAACACTAGGTTGTGAGAAATACTTAGGGAGACTGGCTAAAATATAAGCAGTGCATACTTTCTTTCAGAGGAAATTTTCTCCAAGGAAATCCTACATCAAACACCAATACAGGGAAGGAAAAGGAAGGGAAGGAAGCAAGCTGCTGTTTAAAGCAAGTGTAGGTAGGAGTCTTGCTGTGGAGCCACTGAGACACAATGGAGGCACCTGGGTCACAATGGAGCACAAGGATCAAGATGCTTTAATCTCGGAAAAAGCCTGGGCTTCACGGAGCTGCGTACTTAAACATCATCGTTTTATCCCTTCACAGAATTACTTTGTCGTGAATTGTGTTTTGGTGAGGAAGTGTCAGTTTACACTGACAGATTGTAAAACACAGTCTACAATGCTGTGGTTGCTGTAAAAATCTTTGATATTAAGGATATCATCACATGCAGCATATAGAGACTGCTCTATAGTTGCCAATGAAGAGTAGTACTTCTCTGTAATAATGGGTTTGCTTTTATTTTAGCAACAGTCTCTGAACCATGTAACTAATATGCTTCTCTCTTTGCAATGGTTGCTAGGAAGCTCAAAGCCAATATTTTGACCCAACTCTTGTACATGCCCAAGAACTTAAAACATACGTACTTATCTCAGTCCTGGCTTCCTCCTATTTTCCCCTCCCCTTTTTTCCCTTTGCTCCAATTTTCTCATTTATCTTTTTAAAGTGATGTAGTATAAAGATTTCTAAAAGACCCCGCAAATCCTTTATGGAATGATCTGGTTTAAAAAAAGTTCATAAATTTAAATTTAACTTATACATTCAATGTATATACACATTTCACATAACGAATTACTTAAAATTCACTATCTCAAAGCTTATATGTATGTCACACAAACACAGAATACACACAGAACACACATGTACATAATTCACAATCACAACACACCCTTAACATTACACACCCATGCACATATGTCCGTGCACACACACACACATACTTGTGCACATACCAAGCTGCTCTGCAAGGAGCTGGCCCTTCTGAGTGGGAACAACCCTCTCTTCCTCCATGTCACACTTGTTCCCCACCAGAATAACCTGTGCATTGTCCCAGGAGTAGGTCTTGATCTGAGTAGCCCTAAAAAGAGACAGAGAGAAGACTATGTTAATGACACCCTCCTAGGCTGGCATGGACCCTGCAAAGCTCAAAGAAATGGCTTCCTTTCCACAGGGCTAGCAACACCCAAGTTATGTCAATAGTCAATTAATTCAGCTGAAAACAGACAGATGCCTGCCCTGCTGGCTTTCCCAGATGCTGATCCCTTAAGTCCTGGTTTTAAATCTCACTCAGCTCTTCAGAGTCCTCTTGTAATTCATCTGCTCATCCCTCCGCACTGAGCACAGAGATCTTTCTAAAACATCTATCTGACCATGATAAGTCCTTTCTCAAAAGCCTTCTCTGCCCACCCTCCACACCACTTGCCCCTGCTACCAACTAGCTATGCAATGAAGTCTAGATCCCTCAGGTAGGCATTGAAGGCCATTCATGTCCTGTCTCTCCAGCCTCATCATCCTTCCTCCCACTTCACAAACTTTCTCACCCATTCCCCAAATGCTCTTCCATGGCTTGTGCCTTTGCCTAAACTGGGAATCCCTTTCCCGCACTAACTCATCCTCCAAGGCCCAGAGCTATTCCCACCATTCCTTGGGGGAGCCTTCTCAAGCTTCCCCAGGCACAGCTAGCTTTTCCCTCCTCTGTGATTCATGGACCTCCACTCAGGTCATGTTTGTTTACTTGTAGAAACCAAAATGTCAGCAGTGGTTTCCTTCATGTGGGGTGATTATGAAACTTCAAAAATACTTTTCTTCACTTTTCAAATTTTTGAAAGTGAGCATGCATTACTTCTATGCTGAGAAACAAAATTTTAACAGAGGGAATAAAGCAGGATCCTTGTATTGTGGACATATCTTTCTGTAGGGATGAGCCTAATTCTGTCCCCAGCCACCCCATCAGGTAGAAATGATTATTTCCCCTTTTGGTTTCCTACACCTCTATTGTGGCACATGTTACATTTGAATGAATTTATCTATCTCTCCCCAATCTTGGGGGTGCCAGTCCTCAGCACAGAGCAGAGAAGGTATGAATGAATAGCTGATGAATGAATAAACCAGCAAATTGTTAATCCTGAAGCAGATTTAAAATCTGACCCTATCCTGACACTTATACTCAATCTAACTCAACCTTAACTGCAACCAGGATCAACCCTGCTCCTAAAACTAATCCCACCACCAAATTTCTCATTAAGGGTAAAAAGTCATTCCCTCAAAGAATGGGATTCACTCAGCCACCATTTGTTTTGGGGGTCAACAAAGAGCCAGGTTCCATGCTGGGGTACTGAGGCTTAGATGCAGGTGAGGGCTAGGCTGGGGTGAAGTTTCTCAGAGGCAAAACTCAAAGGACAGGGCTTGGGAGAGACAGACACTCAATCTTCAGCCTCAAGGCAGGTAACTGGAGCCAACTCTCTATTTCCCCATGCTACTCTTCTTGTCTTGGCCCCTCTGCTCTCCCCAGCCACTCCCACCTTTCAGATTAGCAACTCAGGCTATTCTTGGAGGAAGTGTCACCAGGTGTTAAAGTTGCTGTGTTCCTGAGGCAGAAGGAACAGGGACTAATGGAGAAAAGAAAGGAAGTCAAGTCCAACAGAGAATAAGTGCAGAGACACTTATAAAAAGAGCTAATCACTCCATGGAAATAGGTGGGGGGAGAGGGGAAAAGGAAAGAAATACCATCACTGGAGGGAGAAGAGGGAATAAGAAAGGGGAAAAGGATGAGAAAAAGGGGGGAATAGAGAGAAAAGAATGGGAGGAAAGGAGAAAGAGGGAAGGTTGAGAGTTGTTAAAAGGGAAGTGGGAGAAAGGAGGAAGAAGAGGATGACTGATAGGCTGTGAAGGAGAACACAGATCACCATGAATGATGGTATGAGGATAGCACCCTTGACTGCTGTTCAGAACAGGGAGGCAGCAGGCAGCTTGCAAGGTCACTGTCAGATCAAGGCTCCAAGACACCAACAGTGCTTCACAAAGATGCATGGCAACTGTTCCTTAGGAGAAGAGAAGTCCTCAGAGGGTAGCTCTTGAGCAGAAGGGAACAGGAGACAAGCTTGGTACTGGCCAGCACCGCTGCTGTGTGTCCAGCCTGCTCAGCTCTCTGATTTTGAAGAATACCCCCAGCACAAGTGTTCCAGCTTCCCGCATTCTCATCCTTTCCACTGGTTATGGGCACAGGGTCCTGGCCCCTCCCTCTCACCTCTCCCTGTGAGTTCGGCTCTAGGAAGGAAGACGTTAAGTTGTTCAGAGGTTGTTATCTCTGAGGGGCTGTGCTGATTTTCAGTGTACACAGAATCCTTATGAACTTGGACCAGATGTGCTCTTGGACCCCTAGTGCAGCCTAGAGATATACATTATAGAGAAGCAGTATGTAGATTCAACTTACTACCATGGCCAGAATGATCCTTCTAAAAATTAATCTGAACCTGTTGATTGCCTGTTGAAATATAGTCACCTATGGGATAAAATCCAAACTCCTTACCCTGCACACAAAATCTTTCATGACCTCTACTCTTCACAACCCCTCACCTACCTTCTCACCTTTGTACATCTGTATTCTTTTCCTGGAACATTCTTATCCATTCACCCCCTGGCTAACTCTGTCAATCCTACAAAATGCAGCATACATGTCAGCAACTCCTGGACACCTTCCCTGGTGCCCCAAGCTCGGTCAGAGTCCTCCACTGGGTTCCCAGAGCCCTGGTGCCTCTCTCTATCACTGTGCCTGTCACATGATATTTGCCCTGCCTGCTTACTGATCTATCCTCTCCTCTCATTTATGAATTCCTTGAAGACAGGAGCCATGTCTGTTTCATCCCGATTTCTAGCACACAGCACAGGACCTAGCATACATTGGGTTTTCATGAAAGTTTGATGAATTAATGAATGAATCTCATACCAATCTTGGACAGCATTAAAGGACTCCTCATTGGTGATGTCATACATCAGAATGAAGCCCATGGCCCCACGGTAATAGGCTGTGGTGATGGTCCGGTACCGCTCCTGCCCAGCTGTGTCCTAGGTGGGAAAAGGAAAGAGTCATCCTCCTAGAAAATCATTTTATTCTTAAAAAGTCCCCAGAACAATTAATTAATAATCCCAGGTACATTTAAGGAGCACCTATTACATGTCTTATGTTGTACTTGGTGACTAGAATAAAATGGTTCTTAAAACCTCATAGAAATTAGTAAAAAAAATAATTAAAATCCCAATAGAAAAATGGGCAAGAGGAAAGAATAATTCACAGAAGAAATGTAAACAGATAACTATTATATAAAAAGGTTTTAAGCTTATTTTAAATTATAATTCTTATTACAGATGAGGATGTAGTGAGAAGTACAACCTCATGCCTTGCTCATGGGGGTGGAACCTGGTTCAATCTTTCTGGAAGTCAGTTTGGAAGTCTCAAGAGCATTAAAAATATTTATACCCTTTGACTCAACAATTTTCCTTCTAAAAATTCCTGCTACAAAATCAGACAAATACTTAAGTACAAAAATGTTTGTTACCACTTTATGTAGACAGTGAAAAAGTATCATCAACTTATATATTCAACAATAGGAGCATGGTTAAAATATAAGAATTTTTATGTTTTTATTCACGTAAGAATATTTAATGACATGGAACAATGCTTATATGTGTGATATGGTATCCATTTTGTAACATATATGTGGAGAAGAAAACTGGAAAGAAGCACATCAGAAGGTTAATAGTGATTATCTCTGTATGAGAGACAAGAAGTACAGGAATTTTAACATTCCTCACGTATTTTTATTTTCTCTACATATGCTTATATTACTCTTATATAAGAAGAAATAAACATTCTTACTAAAAAAAAATGACCAAGACAGTTCTTTATTCAAGCAGCTCACAGTGTAGTTAGAAAGGCAAACACGTAAGCAAGCAAGCAAAGAACAAGACAAACAGCTACGTGTTGCCGGAACACATCTGCATGCTTCACAAATGTCCATACAATCCTCACGTCAAAGACCAGCCAATCTTCTTTCTTTCATTAGTTTTAGAATGTGTGATGCTTGAGCATATATAAAACATTACCTCATATATTAGTTCATATAAATTTTATGAAATCCCTGTGAGGTAGGTGTTATTAGTATTTACATTTCATAATTGAAAATGCAAAAATGCCAACAAGGTAAGTGATTTTTCCCAAGGTAAAAAAGATGGTGATAAGAGCTGTGCCTTAAATCTAGGACTTCTTATTCCAAGTTCAGTGCACATAACTATTACACCTCAGTCAATGAAAAATTTATCCACATTGACTGAACACCACCTATAATAATAATAAAAACAAGTAATAGGAACAATTACAGCATGCCGTTATTTGGAATAATGTTGCATCTGTTATCCATAAACTTAAGAAAAACCTGTAGGGTATGTATTATTACTCCATTTTATAGATGAGGAAACTGAGGTTCAAAGATATTGCCCACCAAATGTCAGAATTAGAATTTAAAATTAGTCTATCTGACTCCTACACCCATTACAATATATTGCCTTAGCCATGAACCACACTTTGTGTGATATAAAAATAGAACAAGTACCATCACTGCCCACAGGAAGCCTCAGTAAAGGTGTAGAGGTGGCTAAGACAGACCACTGAAATGATAATTAGCAATATGTGACAATATGTCATCAGTACCAGATAAGCAGTATTAAGAAAATGTATCACACAAGTCAGATAAGGTGGAAACATGGTAGTTTGGGGTAGTATTGGAAGATGTCAAAACAGAGATAGTGTATCAGTTAGGATATACTGAATTAGTCACTAAGACACAGTCCCCAAATTTCAGCAGCTTAAACAATGTTTTATTTTTCACTATTATTACATATCCATTAAGAGTTGGCTTTTTGTCTTCCTTATTCAAGGATAAAGACCGATAGAGCACCTACCAGAGGGAAAGAAAGTATGTGAGTCATATTTTGGCTCTTAAAACGTCTGCTTTTCCCATTCCACTAGCCAAAGCAAGTTATGCACATCCAAGAAGGTTCAATCTATAACATTCTCAGGAGGAGAAATGTGGTAGACAATGTGACTCCTCCTAACGGAATCCGCACCAAGCCCAGAAGCATCGCCTGGAGATGTGCTGATTTGGTAATAGAAAGAGGATAACAGGGACTTTTCTAAAGAATTTTCTAAGCAGAGAAGTGAAGGAAAGGTAGTTTAGCAGAAGGAAGAATTTTTGCCAGTGAGTACTCCAGAAGAACTTAAGAAAGGTGGGAAATGGGAAATGGGTAGGCGATGAAGCTAGAAGGAGCTTTGAATGGTGTGCTACGGGGTTTGGATTTTATCTTTCAGGAGCAAAGATTTTGAGGCAGAGATAAACGTAATTAGATCTGAACTTTAGAAAGATCACTCTGGCTGCGATACGGAGAATGAACTGGAGGGAGAAGAGAAATGGGAATCAGAAAGGCTGGTTGGAAGCTCTTTGCAGTGCTTCAAGTGAGACCCGATAAGGACTTCAACTAGAGTGGTAGTAGCAGAGATGGAACAGAAACAGATTCAAGAGGTATTGAAGAGGTGAATTATAAGGCATGGTGACAGATTAAATGTGAAGAGTTGAGAAATCAAAGATAATAGTTATGTTTCTGGCAAGACTCAGCTTCTCCATGTCTTCAGCAATTCAGCTCTGGCCCAGACTGGTACAACCTTACTCAGCAAAAAAAAAATCACATTTAACACACTCACTGTCCTTGGAGAGCATCTGAGTCACCATCTCCCGTTCACTGAGCACGGTCTTTGGATGTCTTACTCCTCACCTCAAGCAGCTTATCACAGTATTCCTTCTGAGCACATATAGTACTTGTCCCTAAGAGTTCTGGCAATTATAACTTCCTCCAGCTCACAAAATGAGTGAGTGAATGAATGAATGAACGAATGAAGAGATGGATGAATGAGTCAGTGAGTGAACATGTAACACTGGGAATCTTAGGCACTATGAGAGAAATATTCACTCTCTGTCATATCTACACAAAAGCACTGTTTGTGTGTTTATGAAACATAGCAGCAGGGTTTGATCCACCCCTTCCATGCCCATGCCTCTTTTCCCAAGTTCCTCAGAGCCAACACCACTGACAAGACTCTTTCCACCCAGCTGCAGGCTCAGACCCTAAAGCTTGTCCTGTAGGGTTTACAATGGTGCCACCCTTGCCTTGGTGATCTAGAAGCCCAGGTGAAATTTCTGAACAACTACACTGTTTCAATTCTTCTCACTCTGGCTGAGTCCTACCATTTCTCTGTGAGAGTTTCTAGTCCCCCATCTCTGGCTGGAGCCGGGCCCTGTACCCCAGCTCTAGAAGAGTCCCATCACCCAGTTGATGCCCAATTAATTGAGAATCCTGGTATGAATAATAAAGAAGTTTGGATGTGGAATCAGTTTCATTTCTGTATTCCCAGTGTCTAGTGCAAGGCTGTGCACACAGTAGGGATTCAATTATCACTTGTTAAAAAGGCCACATAGATTTGAGGGTAAGAACATGGTCTCTTGAGTTGGACGTCTGGGTGCGAATCCTGTTCTACCACTTACCAACTACGTGACTACAGTAGGCAGCCTCTGCAATGGCTCCCAGTGATCACCAACTCCTGATATTTATGCTCCTGTGTAAATCTCCTCCTTGGGCAATTTACCTGTTTGGGCCTTAATTTCTTCGTTTATGAAATGGGAATAATAAAAATGCCTACTTCACAAAGTTATTGTGGAGATTAAGTTATTATACCTAAAATGATTGGAACAGTTCCTAGCACATAGTACATAGTAAGTGCCATATAAGCATCAGTTATTATTTTTTGCACTTTCAGAGCCAACCAAGAGCAGGGCCAGCTTCCCAGGGTCTTCAACTGAAGGGAGTAAGTCTCATGCCATATGTCATTTCCCACTCATTCAAACCTGCCAAGGGCTGCCGCCAGCCAGTCTCAGTATGATACTTCCTGCAAAGAGTAGAAAACAGCCTGACAGAAAGGGAATGGACGAGTGTTAAGAGTTACACAGGCCTTGACTCCCAGACCTGCCATTCATCAGCTTTGTGATTTTGGACAGCTTGGTTTATTGAACTCTTTGAGGCTCAGTTTCCTCAAGTCTGGAATGGAAATAATAATGCCTACTTTGTTGCATGTTTATAATTAACTAAGATGTATGTTAAGTGTCTAGCTCATAATAGGTACTCAAATATGAGAGTATTTAGCATTTTAATTATTTTTTTTTCCTTCTAAAACACAGTTGGCATAGGATTTTTATTTGAATTTAAATTCCGTGTTTTTTTTAATAATTTATTTTATTTTAGTATCATTAACCTACAATTACATG
>JAQQAC010002837.1:42335215-42348886 GCA_029783875.1 Phataginus tricuspis
ATAATGTTGGGAGGAATTTTTCTGCTAGTCCGTTCACGACGCCATATGCCCGGAAGTCCTAGCATTTTAATTATTATTTAACTTTTCTAAGACTTAGTTTTCTCATAGGTAAAGTGGTGGTAACATGGCAACCTTGAAGTGGTTGTGTGAGGATTAGAGATAATGTATGGGGAAAGCCTGGGAAAGCACACATAGTAGGTGCTCAATAAACTCATAGCAGCTGCTGTTCTTACTGTTGATATTGTTGTCATGGTTATTTCACTTACACAAAAGCAGGTTTGGAAACAGCAATCCAGCTCTCACGAGCCTGTGCTCAATGGAAAGTAGCCCAGAGAATCACTCCTGAACCTCCCACTCTCTTTTATTTTTTAAAATCACATTGACAAACACTGATTCCTCTCCCACTAATAAGAGTCAGAAATAGAACCACAGAGGAGACAGGAAGGAGAGAGAAAGGGGCATGACTCACTGGCCACTTGAGGAAGGAGACCATGACATCAAGAGCAATCAATTTACTTCTATCAAACAGGCATTTGCTGAGCTTTTCCTATGGACAGAGCATTCTAGCAAAGAATAGACAGCACAGTGAACAAGCCACTGCCCTGAACTCCAGCAGCTGCATCAGAGTGGCAGACAGACGTAGGGGCAAGGGAGAAGGAAGATAACATCAACTCAACACCTACTATGTGCCAGGCTCTTTGGTAAATGCTTTATATATGAGATTTCATTTATTATTTGTGATAACAAAGTAAAACCACTAGTTGAGCACGCTGTTATATGCTAGGCACTATACTAAACACTTTTCCTATTTTATGTAATTTCTAAACAGCCTTGTAAATACTAATATCTCTTTTAACAGATGGAAAAAAGTTAAATAACTTGCCTAAGATCTTGTAACCAGGTCATAGCAGACTGGGATTCAACCCTGGGTCTGATCCCAAAGCCTGTGTTCTTCCCAGGATGCCATGTACTCTACATCATTTCTCTTCTTACATCAGCCTGAAGCAGGACAAATTTGAGGCCCCATTTTATATGCCAATTAACCAAGGGTCAGGGAGGCTAAGTAAATTGCTAGAGTCACAAGCTATAAAGAGAAAAAGTCAGGATTCAGACTGTCTTTTGCCCAAAGTCTGTGCATTTTCAACACAGCCAACAGCCCAACCAAACTGCGTACTCTTGATCCTCTTCTGCCCCCAATACCCAGCCCACTCTGTAGCCTCCAGGTAGGTCCTCCAATCGTGTCTGAGGCTTCCTGGGGCCAACACTCTTCCCTCCACCAGAGGGTAAGGCTGCCAAATCAACCACAGTGCTTACAGTTACATGTGTCTGGCACACGGGTGCTCAACCAAGATTAGTTACCTTCTCTACCTTCCACTGATTATCAATCCAACACAGACCCTTTGTTTCCTTCTGGAATTTTCTCGTGGCTGCCCACATATACCATACCCATTTATGCTCTATATTTCTGTTTGTGTTACTCTCATTGCCACATATGTACTCTCCGTGACTATTAGATTGTTGAATTCTGAAGTTGAAATGAAATCCTAAAAGTTATTCAACCTACCCTCTCATTCAAAATGGGAATTCCTTCTACAACATACTTGTATTGAGTGTTTCCAGTGTTGGATGCCTACCACCTTAAAAAGCAGCCATTCCACTGATGGACAGCTCTGATTGTTAGGACATTTCTTCCTTCTGATGAGCTGAAATCTGCATGTGGCAATTTCCATTGATTTAATTCTGTTCTCTAGGGACACAAAGAAAAAATCTAATTTTTCACTCATGTGGCAGCTCTCCAAGTATTTAAAACTTAGGTTTGTTTAGAGTTTACAGAGTTTCTTCTTACTATCTCAGTAATTCCCAGAGAAATCCTGTGAGAGAAGGACCAGCATCCCCTTTCCACAAAAGAGGAAACTGAGGCTTGAAGAGGTGAAAGACAGTGAATGATGAAAAAGGGCTTAAATTAAATCAGGTTCTCTGGTTCCAAGACCAATTTTCTTTGCACAAGGCTACATCTTTTAATGTTTTATATCATCTGTCACAGGGACCTTGACAATCAACAGAATGACCAGAACAGTGATAGGAACTTGAAACTGTATCATGGGGGAACAGGTGCAGGAAGGAAGATGGTTAGTATTCTGGGGTATTAGTACTACCTTCACACATCTAAAGTGCCTCATGTGTTTTCCTTCTTTTCCTTCAAATCTTCACTTGGTACTGATTCTGTGGCAAGTGTTAGCAAGGTCCTGAAGATCAATGGATGAATATGGCACAACACCTGTTTGCCTATTTACTGTAGAAGGCAAACACATATTGGATGGGGGTTCTGAAGCAGGAGAGGCCCATTCCCATAGAAACTTCCTAGTGCCTGTCCTTGAGTCAACACTCTTTCTTTGCAGCCCAGCTCAGCAGAGAAGCTGCCCTGACCAACCTAGCAAAGTCAAGTGCTCCAATTACAGGGTCTCCTGGTACCGTGTGCTTCTGCTTTGTAGCACTTATCCACACTGTAGTCTTGTATTTATTTGTGTAATTATTTGATTAAGGTCTGTCTCCCCTGCCAAACTGCAAGTGCCAAAGGAACAGGATGTCTGTCTTTTTCTGCTATTGTGTCTCGGTGCCTGGCACTGCACAGGCACAGAACATAGGGGAGATTTCCAACAAATACTTGCTGAAAGGTTGGACTTATTGGGTTTCTGCAACATTTTCAATAGAGTGCACTTAATGTCAGATGGGTTTTCCTAAAATCCAATTTCATTATCTCCTTAAGTCCCTTCCCTAGCTTCCCACAGCCCACATGCTGGGGGTACAAGCTTCTCTGTAGAACATACAGACACTTTAGGATCTATCTCAAGCTTTCCTTGGAGTTCCTTCCCTCTCATTCCTCCACTGAACCAATGAGTTCCAGCTTTGCCTAACTACTTGTGGTTTCGAAAACACACTGCTCCTTCACACCCCTAGGCCTTATGCTGATCTTTGCCTGGAATCCCCTTCTCTTCTATAATTCACAACCCTTTTCAAAGGTCACATCCCCTCTGAAGCTTTCCCTGACCATCTCTCAATAACTACCTTCTCTGCTCTTTTACAGTTTGGCATTACATTAATACACACATCACATTTATTATAGCTACTGGTTTATTTAGCTGTCTCCTCTTTCAGATGATGAGCATCTTGAGACCCAATCTTATATTTAGCTAAATACAACCACAACATCTGGCACATAGTAGGCACTTAATAAGGATGCTGGTGAATGAAACTCAAGGGTTGACTACGTGCTGAGTAGGAAAACTCATTTAGAACCTCAGGATTGGTTGGAAAAGGGTTTGTGAGATCATACAATCCACCTCCTCTTTTTGGCCCCTTTCCATGTTATAAACAAAAAGGGGAGTCCCAGAGTAGTGACAGAATTTGGGAGGTCACACAACTAGTAAGACGTTTTCTCTGGGGCCTCCATCCCTGGGTCCTGTGCTGTTGCATACCTACTCCCAGAGCCAGACTCCTCCCTGCTTCCTCTTAGATTCAATCCCTCCAGTCTAGGTTGGGGGCAGGTAGGGATCGTGAGCACCAGTGAGGCAGGTAATCAGAGCTTCGGGGCTGGCTCTCCCCATGCTCCACCATCTGACCCACAGCTGCCAAGCTCAAAGCCCTTTGTGTTTTGCAGCAGCTGGGAGTCCAGACATTATGTCCCATAGCATGGGAAGAAACCAGAGGGAGACATTTTCAGGAACCTGGGAGAAGCAGAGGACTGAGGAATGGAGAGAGTGATCCTTTGAAGCTGCCCTGATGTCACACCCATCTGTCCTCAGCAGTACAGACCACATTCTACAGCACCCCACAGTTTATAAACATTTTGTTGCATCATCTCATTGGATCCTAAAAATGATTCTGTGGTGCATTTTAGAGCCAGAAGAAATTCATCTTAGTACTCATCCAGTTGGATTCCTTTATTTTGCAGGTAGGAAAATGGAGGCCTAGAGAGGGAAAGTGACTTTCCCAAGATCACACAGCTACTTACTTTTTGGCTGATCTGGAACTCAAATCCAAATATTCTGACTCCACGTGATTTTCTTTCCAGCATATCTTGTATTGTCACTTTTGACTTACAGGTGAGAAAACTGTTGTACAAGGGTACATAGGTAGTAACTGGTAGACCCTTGAGGGCAGAGGGTAGGAAAGAGGTCTCTGGAATCCAGGCCTGGGAATTATAAAACACTTCTCTGCCTTCTGTTATCCTATCTAACCTTTGAGGTCCAGGTCAAAGGGCACCTATTCTGGGAAGTTCTTTGGGATCCAGCATCAAAATTCATCATCATTCTTTCTGGACTTACACAAAATGTACTTAGGCCTTTATTTTAGGGACAGTAGGGCACAGAATATATACAAGAGTAATCAGTTCTATAAATATTTACTAAGCAAGTAAAAAAGACCTGTGTGAGCCCTGCCCTTGGAATTCAGTCCAGCAGGGAAGTTACCTCAAATGTGACAAATCTTATGATCAGTACATATAGTCAACTTCCTCATTTTACAGATGGGAAACCAAGGCCCAGAGAGATGAGGGCCCTGGGTTCTTATTTTTGGCCTTAGTCTCTCACACAAAACCCTCAAAAATGCAAAACTCAAAACCTTTCATGGATATGACTATTGATTTCCATGATTTCCACTAAGACATAGGCACTACATTTTACTTCAAACAGATAAACTAAATGCTCTAGGGCTTCTTTTCATTGTTCCTCAGTGTATATGGCATACATTAGATGTTCAATAAATATTTTTTTAATGAATGGGTAATAGCACCTGTACCAGAGATGTTTCCACTCTCATCCATAGCTCCTCAGTTAGACTGAATTAGGGGACCACATTCATTTCTGTGCCCTCAGAAACATCCAGAGCAATGCCTGGCACCTGGCAGGTATTCCAAAAATACTGAATGAACAAAGGAATTAATGAGTGGGAGAAGTGTGGATAGTGTGATCTCTTTGTTGCCCTAACAAAGTTGACATCCCCAAACACACACTCCTCTTCTAGAAACCCTTCTTCCTCAGCTTTTGTGAGACCTTACTTCACCAGGGCTTCCCCTTCATCTCCTCCTATTCCTGCTTTGTCTTTCACACTGGCTCTTTATTCTCCTCTGTGCCCCTCACTTCCAAGTTTCAGACAGAAGTTTCCAACTGTTTGTTGAACATCTCCACCTAGTCTGAATGCCTTTGACATGTACATAGTTTACTTTAATTACGACCTATTTCATTTGTGTCGTCTCCAGCTAATAAGCCCTCATCAGCACTGGGTACAGGTCTGGGCACATAGCAGACATTTTGAAGATGCCTATAGAAAGAACTATCATCTATAACACCCCAGTGCTTTGTTTGGTCTGGAAAAATAAAGCATCAGGGTTGCCAACCCATTTCCTCTTTCCTCTTCTTGCCTCCAAATTGACATCAGTACCATTCAGAGCATTCTGAGAAGTCTCTCTGGGGAATTCACTTAATTTGCCACCTGCTGTACCCTTTTGGTGACTCATCCAACTCCCCTTCAAGACAGGAAGAGGTGGGGGAAGAAGTGAGGTGAGAGAGAACTAGGAGGAAAAAAAAGAAGCTTGGAACAAGATTATACTTAATAGATCCCCAGGTCAAAGCAAATAAGAGGAAATGAGAATCAGACCTTGTACTGAGAATTTGCCAGTGATAAAAATAGGAGACTTGTCAAACAGACAATTTACAGGGGAAAAAAATGTTTAATAAATAAATGGATGATTGTTCAATAAGCAATCAGAAAAATGCTATTTGAAAAGGTGAGATAGCTACTGAATTAGCTAAAATTAAACTAATATTCATTGCTGGCAAAAGGAGAGTGAAATGGGAATCTCACTATAGACATACCTCAGAGATATTGGGGTTTCAGTTTCAGACCACCACAATAAAGAAAATACTGCACAAAAGTGAGTCAAATGAATACTTTGGTTTCCCAGTGCACATAAAAGTTATATTTATACTGTTGTAGTCTATTAAGTGTGCAATAGCATTATGTCTAAAAAAATCAATGCATATAAGATAATAATTTTTAAATTATTTAAAAATACTAAGGTATACCATTAAAAATAGTTTATTGCTAAAAAAAATACTGTCTATCATATGAACTTTCAGTAAATTGTAATCTCTTTGCTGATGGAGGGTCTTGCCTTGATGTTGATGGCTGCTGACTGATCAGGGAGGGTGGTGGCTGCTAACGGCTGGGGCAATCATGTCAATTTCTTGAAATAAGACAACAAAGAAGTTTGTCACATTGACTGACTCTTCCTTTCACAACCAATTTCTCTGTAGCATGCCATGCTGTGTGATACCATTTTATCCTTCTTTCAAAATTGGAGTAAATCTCAAACTCTGCCACTGCTTTATAAACTAAGTGTATGTAATATCCTAAATCCTTCATTGTCATTTCAACAATCTTCACAGGATCTGCACCAGTAGATTCCATTTCAGGAAATCACCTTCTTTGCTCATCCCTAAGAAGCAACTCCTCATCCATTCAAGTTTGATCATGAGATACAGCAGTTCGGTCACATCTTTAGGCTCCACTTTTAATTCTAGTTCTCTTGCTATTTCCACTAGATCTGCACTTACTTCTTCCACTGAAGTCTTGAACCCCTCAAAGTCATCCATGAGGGTTGGAATCAACTTCTTTCAAACTCCTATTAATGTTGATATTTTGATTTCTTCCCACATTTCATGAATGCTCTTAATTACATATAGTAGTGAATCCTTTCCAGAAGGTTTTCAATTTACTTTGCCCAAATCCATCACAGGAATCACTATGGCAGCTATAGCCTTGTGAAATATATTTCTTAAATAAAAAGAATTGAAGTCTAAATGAATCTTTGAGCCATGAGCGCAGAATGGATGTCGTGTTAGCAGGCATGAAGACATTAGTCTCCTTGAACATCTCCATTAGAGCTCTTGGGTGACTAGATGCATTGTCAATGAACAGTCATAGTTTGAAAGGAATCCTTTTTTCTGAGCAATAGGTCTCAGCAGTGGGCTTAAACTATTGAGTAAACCATGTTGTAAGCAGATGTGCTGTCATCCACACTTTGTTGTTCCATTTATAGAGCACAGACAGAATAGATTTAGCATAATTCTGAAGGATTTTCAGAGTGGTCAGTGAGACTTGGCTTCAACTTAGTCACCAGCTTCATTAGCCACTAACAACAGGGCCTGTTCTTTGAAGCTTTGAATCCAGGCATTGACTTTTCCTTTCTAGCTATGAAGGTCCTAAATGGCATTGTCTTCCAATATAAGGCTGTTTTGACTACACTGCAAATTTGTTATTTAGTGTAGCCACCTCCATTAATGATTTTAGTTAGATGTTCTGAATAATTTGCTGCAGCTTCTACATCAGAACTTGCTGCTTCACCTTGCACTTTGATGTTATAGAGATGGCTTCTTAAACCTCACAAACCATTTTCTTCTAGCTTCAAACTTTTCTTCTGTAGCTTCCTCTCCTTTTTCAGACTTCACAGAATTGAAGAGACTTAAGGCCTTGCTCTGGATTAGGCTTTGGCTTAAGGGAATGTTGTGTCTGGTTTGACCCAGACCACTAAAATAAGACTGTTTCACTTTCTTATCATTCATACATTTACTGGAGTAGCACTTTTAATTTCCTTCAAGAACTTTTCCTTTGCATTCACATCTTGTCTGTTTAGCACAAGAGGCCTAGCTTTCAGCCTGTCTTGGCTTTTGACATGCCTTCCTCACTAGGCTTAATCACTTCTAGCTTTTGATTTAAAGTAAGAGACATGCAGCTCTTCTTCTCACTTGAACACTTAGAGGACACTGTAGGGTTATTAACCTGCCTAATTTCAATATTGTTGTGTCTCAGGGAATAGGGAGGCCCAAGGAGAGGGAGAGAGACTATGGAATGGCCAGTGGTGGTGCAATAAGAACATGACATTTATCAATTAGGTTTGCCCTTATACAGGCACAGTTTATGGCGACCACAAATAATTCAAATAATTACAATACTTCACCATAACAAAATGTAATAATAATGAAAAAGTTTATAATATTTCAGGAATTACCAAATGTGATACAGACACACAAAGTGAGCAAAGGCTTTTGGAAGAATGGCACCAATAGTCTTGCTTGACACAGCATTGCCACAAACCTCCAAGCTGTAAAAAATGCAGTATCTGCAAAGCACAATAAAGTAAATGCACAAAACAAGGTTTGCCTGTACTGAAAATCTATCCAAAGGAAATAATATGAAACCTAAAATAGTTTTATACACAAGGATAACTAATGATCACTGCAGCACAATATTTTTTATTTATTTTTATTTTATATTAAGGTATCATTGATATACACTCTTATGAAGGTTTCACATGGAAAACATTGTGGTTGCCACATTCACGCATATTATCAAGTCTCCCCATACCCGACTGCAGTCACTGTCCATCAGTGTAATAAGACTCCACAGAGTCGCTACTTGTTTTCTCTGTGATACACTGTCTCCCCCATGACCCCCCCCACACCATGTGTACCAATTATAATACCCCTCAATCCCCTTCTCCCTCCCTCCCCACCCACCTACCCACCCCTCCCCTTTGGTAACCACTAGTCCCTTCTTGGAGTACACTTTATAGCAGCCAAAATTAAAGAGTAGTTAAATGTTGAAACAATGGAGAAAACCTAAGCGTTGAGAAGTCAGAGACTGTGCCTCATTCTTTTACCTAACACACAGTAAGCGCAACACATATTGTTGAATGAACGAATTAATGAATGGATATGGTACATCCACCCTATAAAGGGCAATGAAGTCCTTAAAAATATATTCATAAAGGTTTTCCAACAATGTTAGTTTTACTTAGGTTATAATGTTACATTAAAAAAGCAGGATATAAATAAAATAGAATACAGAGTAGGACTTCAACTAAGTTAAAAATTCATAGAAAAGGACTTCCAGGAAGATGGCGACGTGAGCGGAGTGGCAGAAATCTCCTCCCAACATTATATTTATCCACGAAAACACAGCAAATACAACTATTCCTAAAAGAGAGACCAGAATACACAGGAAAGTGCACAGCGTGCAGCTACACCTGAGAGGACTCGGCAACCCACGAGAAGGGTAAGATACAGAGCTGCGACCGAGCGGGACTGGAGCCCTCCCCCACCCCAGCACACCGGCGGGAGGAGAGGATTCAGAGCCGGGAGGGACTGGAAGTATAGGCCCATGAAATAACCAGCCCTGATGATCTGCGCCGGGAGCGCCGACACATAGTGCATGGTGTAGGGGAGATTGGAGAGACAGAGGGGCAGGGTCTGAGCGGAAAACACGCCAGGTTGCTTGCAGCCAGCTCCGGGAAGGAAAAAAAAAGAAAAGCGCGTGCTTTTTTCACTGGCCTTAAAGAGACAGGAGCCCAGCAGAGGACCACATCGCCCCGGCACACTCAGCCCAGCAGGCTGGGAGTCCTGGGGAGCTTCGGACCCCTTAACTGGCAACTGGGAATGGGTGGCCACACTTAGGACTCCCACAGAACTCAACAGCCTCCCATTCGTTCCCACCACGGCCAGAGCTATAAAGGGCCTTGTGTAGCAGGGCTGCCACAGCTCTGGAATACTGGAGCAACTGTGCCACCTACAGCATTGCCACAGAATCCACTCCTGGTGGGATTTTTTTTTTTTAGTTGTTGTTTTTTCTTCTCTTTCTTTTCTTTCTTTCATTCTCTTTCTTTAATATTATTCTTTTTTTGTTTCTTTTATTTTTCTTTTTTAAAGTCATAAAGAGTCCAGCTGACATACGTGGCAACAACCAGAAAACAATTCTATAGCCATGAAAAGACCGAGGAATATGGTCCAGACAAAGCTTCAGACCCAGACAACCTCAGAGAGGAAACCTGAAGGGATGGACATGCACAGTCTTCCTGAAAAAGAACTCAGAATAAAAGTCATAGCCATGCTGATGGATCTACAGAGAAATGGGCAAGAGCTGAGGGAGGAAGTGAGGGAAGTGAGGAAAGACTATGCAGAAATGAGACAAGCCATCGACGGGCTTAACAGCAGACTGGATGAGGTGCAAGAGACTGTTAATGGAATAGAAATAAGAGAACAGGAATACAGAGAAGCTGAGGCAGAGAGAGATAAAAGGATCTCTAGGAATGAAAGAATATTAAGAGAACTGTGTGACCAATCCAAACACAACAATATTCGCATTGTAGGAGTACCACAGGAAGAAGAGAGAGAAAAAGGGATAGAAAGTGTCTTTGAAGAAATAATTGCTGAAAACATTCCCACGCTGGGGAAGGAAATAGTCTCGCAGTCCACAGAAGCCCATAGATCTCCCAACACAAGGGACCCAAGGAAGACAACACCAAGACACATAATAATTAAGATAGCAAAGATCAAAGATAAGGACAGAGTATTAAAGGCAGCTAGACAGAGAAAAAAGATCACCTACAAAGGAAAACCCATCAGACTATCATCAGACTTCTCAACAGAAACCTTACAGGCCCGAAGAGAATGGCATGATATATTTAATGTAGTGAAACAGAAGGGCCTCGAACCAAGAATATTGTATCCAGCACAATTATCATTTAAATATGACGGAGGGATTAAACAATTTCCAGACAAACAAAAGTTGAGAGAGTTTGCCTCTTATAAACCACCACTACAAGATATCTTACAGGGACTGCTCTAGAGGGAAGCACCCTAAGGCTAAAAAGATGTCACCAGAGAAAATAAAATCATAGCAAAGAAAGCAGACCATCCAAATACTAACTAAAGGCAAGAATAAAACACCTAATATATAAAGAATGGCGGAGGAAGAATAGGAAGGGAGAGATAAAGAAATATCAGACAGCATTCACAATAACTTAACAAGAAAGTTAAGTTAGATTCTTAGATAGTAAAGAAGCAATCCTTGAACTTTTGGTAACCACAAATCTAAAGCCAGCAATGGCAATAAGTACATATCTATCAATAATCACCCTAAATGTAAATGGACTGAATGCACCAATCAAAAGACACAGAGTAACAGAGTGGATAATAAAGCAAGACCCATCTATATGCTGCTTACAAGAGACTCACCTCAAACCCAAAGATATACACAGACTAAAAGTGAAGGAATGGAAAAAGATATTTCATGCAAACAACAAACAGAAAAAAGCAGGTGTTGCAGTACTTGTATCAGACAAAATAGACTTCAAAACGAAGAAAGTAGCAAGAGATAAAGACGGACATTACATAATGATAAAGGGGCCAGTCCAACAAGAAGATATAACGATTATAAATATATATGCACCCAATACAGGAGCGTCAGCATATGTGAAACAAATACTAACAGAATTGAAGGAGGAAATAGACAGCAATGCCTTCATTTTAGGAGACGTCAACACACCACTCACTCCAAAGGACAGATCAACCAGACAGAGAATAAGTAAAGACACACAGGCACTGAACAACACACTAGAACAGATGGACCTAACAGATATCTACAAAACTCTGCACCCAAAAGCAGCAGGATACACATTCATCTCAAGTGCACATGGCACATTTTCCAGAATAGACCACATACTAGGCCACAAAAAGAACCTCAGTAAATTCAAAAATACTGAAATCCTACCAACCAACTTCTCAGACCACAAAGGCATAAAACTAGAAATAAATTTTCGAAAAAAATCAAAACGGCTCACAAATACATGGAGACTTAACAACATGCTCCAAAATAATCAATGGGTAAACGACCAAATCAAAACAGAAATCAAAGAATATATGGAGACTAATGATAACAACAACACAAAGGCACAACTTCTGTGGGACGCAGCAAAGGCAGTTCTAAGAGGAAAGTATATTGCAATCCAGGCCTATTTAAAGAAGGAAGAACATTCTCAAATGAACAGTCTAAAGACACAATTACTGAAATTGGAAAAAGAAGAACAAAAGAGGCCCAAAGTCACCAGAAGTAGCGATATAATAAAGATCAGAGAAGAAATAAATAAAGTTGAGAAGAACAAAACAATAGAAAAAATCAATGAAACCAAGAGCTGGTTCTTTGAAAAAAATAAACAAAATAGATAAACCCCTAGCCAGACTCATTAAGAGAAAAAGAGAATCTACACAAATACACAGAATCAGATATGAGAAAGGAAACGTAACGATGGACCCCACAGAAATACAAAGAATTATAAGAGACTATTATGAGAATCATATGCTAACAAGCTGGAAAACCTAGAAGAAATGGACAACTTCTTAGAAAAATACAACCTTCCAAGACTGACCAAGCAAGAAACAGAAAAACTAAACAGACCAATCACCAGCAACGAAATTGAAGCGGTAATCAAAAAACTACCCAAGAACAAAACCCGCGGACCTGATGGATTCACCTCTGAATTCTACCAGACATATAGAGAAGAAATAACTCCCATTCTCCTTAAAGTTTTCCAAAAAATAGAAGACGAGGGAATACTTCCAAACTCTTTCTATGAAGCCAGCATCACTCTAATACCAGAACCGGGCAAAGACCTCACCAAAAAAGAAAATTACAGACCAATATCTCTGATGAACGTAGATGCAAAAATACTCAACAAAATATTAGCAAACTGAATTCAAAAATACATCAAGAGGATCATACACCATGATCAAGTGGGATTCATCCCAGGGATTCAAGGATGGTACAACATTCGAAAATCCATCAACATCATCCACCACATCAACAAAAAGAAGAACAAAAACCACATGATCATCTCCATAGATGCTGAAAAAGCATTTGACAAAATTCAGCATCAATTCATGATTAAAACTCTCAACAAAATGGGTATAGACAACAAGTACCTCAACATCATAAAGGCTATATATGACAAACCCACAACTAACATCATACTTAACAGCGAGAAGCTGAAAGCTTTTCATCTAAGATCGGGAACAAGACAGGGGTGCCCACTCTCTCTACTGTTATTCAACATAGTACTGGAGGTCCTAGCCATGGCAATCAGACAAAACAAGACATACAAGGCATCCAGATTGGTAAAGAAGTCAAATTGTCACTATTTGCAGATGACATGATACTGTACATAAAAAACCCTAAAGACTCCACTCCAAAACTACTAGAACTAATATCAGAATTCAGCAAAGTTGCAGGATATAAAATTAACACACAGAAATCTGTTGCTTTCCTATACACTAACGATGAACTAACAGAAAGAGAAATCAGAAAAACAATTCCATTCACAATTGCATCAAAAAGAATAAAATACCTAGGAATAAACCTAACGAAGGAAGTGAAAGACCTGTACTCTGAAAACTACAAGACACTCCTAAGAGAAATTAAAGAGGACACTAACAGATGGAAATGCATCCCATGCTCTTGGCTAGGAAGAATAAATATTGTCAAAATGGCTACTCTACCTAAAGCAATCTACAGCTTCAATGCAATCTCTATCAAACTACCAACAGCTTTCTTCAATGAACTGGAAAAAAGAATTCTAAAATTCATATGGAACCACAAAAGTCCCTGAATAGCCAAAGCAATCCTGAGAAGGAGGTATCACACAGGGGGAATTACACTCCCTGACTTCAAACTCTACTACAAAGCCACAGTAATCAAGACAATTTGGTATTGGCACAAAAGAGACCCACAGACAAGTGGAACAGAATAGAAAATCCAAACATTAACCCAAACATTTACAGT
>JAQQAC010002837.1:42348896-42367029 GCA_029783875.1 Phataginus tricuspis
TATGCTCTGTGAAATAAGCCAAGCGGAAAAAGACAAGTATCAAATGACTTCACTCATATGTGGAGTATAAGAACAATGAAAAAAACTGAAGGAACAAACAGCAGCAGACTCACAGAACCCAAGAACGGACTAATAGTTACCAAAGGGAAAGGTACTGGGGAAGATGGATGGGAAGGGAGGTTTAAGAGGGTAAAAGGGGCATTACAATTAGCAGATGTAATGTTGGGGGGGCACAGGGAGGGCTGTACAACTCAGAGAAGAGAAGTAGTTATTCTATAACATCTCACTAGGCTGATGGACAGTGAGTGTAATGGGGTTGATGGGGGGGACCTGATGAAAGGGGTAGTTTAATCACCATAATATTGCCTATGTAATTGTAGATTAATCATACCAAAATAAATTATAAATTTAAAAAAAAGAGGGAAAAAGGGGCATTACGAAAAAAAAGAAAAGAAAAGAAAAGAAACCAACCAAAATGTCTATAATATATTCCTTTTTATGCTTGGATGTAATTTTAAAAATGCTTTTAATGAGTATATAGTACTTTTCCAATTAAGAAAAACTAAGCCCATAGTGGATACCAGCAGTTGTTATTACTATGAATAGTCCAGGGAAAAGGAAATATGGGGAAAACATGGTGGACAAACCATAAGCTGATAATTGTAGATGGAAGGGATGCATATATTATTTAGTCTCTACTTGAGTGGTTGTTTGAAATTTTCTTTAATAAATAGTTAAAAAAGAAAAAAAACATAAGGCCTGAAACAGCATGGCTCTGGGGAGAGTACAAGCAGTTCCATTTCACTGTAAAATATCATGTTTTGTGGATTCTAGGGTGTCCACTTTTTCATATTTTAGCATCTCTGAAATAAGCATGTATCTTACAATCAATAGAATTTTAGATTCTCTGCAACACAGTATTTAAAAATACTAAGTGGGGAGGAAGTAGGAAGTGATTCTGGAACTAGATCACGGAGGGCTTAAACGCCAGGCCAGGTGCTTGGACGCTGTCTTGCAGAGAATAGGGAACCACTGAGGGGTTCAGTGGCACCCAACATAGGGCTTCTTGCCTGGAGGACATTCAGTAAGGGTGTGTGAAAGGGTGAGGCCACTGGGGATCGGGACCCTGCTGCTCATGCCAGGAGCCAGGGAAACTGGCTCTACGGGAGAAGTGTTTGAGACCTTGCTCCTCCTCCTCTTTTTCTTGTCATCGTCCAGGTCTCTCCAGCAACTCTGCAGGGAAAGAACCACTGGGTTGTCTGAAAAAGTTGTTTGTCTCCATCCAGCCAGCACCATAGCTGAACAGTTGCTGTGAGTGTCCACAGGCCTGGGTTCCATAGCACTTCTGACTTGACATTCCAAGGCCCCAAACCTCAGCGGGGAGCCTGGCCCAGCAACCTACCTTTGAACTCATTTCCAGAGATACAAGGAGTTAACATGCACAGGGCAGGTAAGAGATTAGAATGAACTCCCCAGGACTTCTAAGACTTCACTGGAAAGAAAGTCCAGGGTCTCCACCTTGCCCTGGGCTGTGCTTTCCTGTTGGTCTCAGAACTGCTTTCTTTTGGGAATTGGACTGACTCACTATAGCAGACAGTCCCCTGAGGATCATTTGCATACAGGTGCCAACAGATTCTAAAAATAGGATAAACAACCAGCTCCACAAAGTAAATGCTTTGAAATTTATTTTTAAGGGAGAGGGGACAATCATCTGAAGAGGGTGAGGTAACCCATCAGAGGCAGACTGACAATAGTCAGGGAGCCACATGGTGCAGGCTGGGAGACAGGAGTCCTGGGTATGATTTAATTTTACCACTAACTTGCTTTGTGGGCTTATGAATATCCCCCACTCTGAGCCTTGGGTTTTCTAAATTCCATCTTAAGGGATAGTTTACTAGATGATGTTTTTAGGGCCTCTTCTAGCTCTAAAGAGCCTACATAACAATAATTGCTAACATGAATTAAGTATTTACTAAGTGTCAGGCAACAAGGATTTTTCACACATTACTTCATCAATCCTCATAACCAGCTCTTGAGGCAGGTAGGATAAAGAAACTGAGGCACAAAGAGGTTAAGTACTTGGCCAAGTTAGCAAATGGATATAACCCCTGTGCTATACTGCCTTCCAAGACACTCGGATGCTAAAACTATTCCTGGTTTTCTAACCTAACATTTTACTGCCTTAAGCTCATGCCACCCTTCCCATTCTTTCTCCCCAGGTAACCACTCTGGCTACACCCTAGTTCCCAAACACGTATTCCTCAAATGCTTTTTTCATGCTGTTCCCTCTGCCTGGAATAGCCTGAATCCCTGCCCTTCGGAACCAGTCACTATTATCAATTCAGCTCAAATGCTTCCTTCTCTATGATTCACATTTCCCCAAGACCCACAGGCAGAAGGAATGACTGACTGACACCTGCTGAGACTTAGAGTGTGCCAGGCACTGTGCTAATTCTTACAAACTTCTGAGAGAGGTTGCATAGACATACCCATTTTACAGAAGTTACTGAAGCTCAGAGGCTAAATACTTCCCTAAGGTCATACAGCTGATAAAGACAGTCTGACCTCACAGCCTTCCTAAACCCTGTTCTACCCTTTCTCTAAAAAAAAAAAAAAAAAAAAAAATGCCATATGAATTGCCAAGGTGTTTGTCCCTCCACCAGAGACAAACTCTTCTAGTTTTGTTTTTTGTTTTTTAGGATTAATTGAACCACTTGGTGGTAATTTGGAACAGTGCACCTGGGGGAAAATCAGGCTAGAGTCACAACCAAACTGGAAAAAAGAAAAAGATGAAGTCCCTCATTCTGTAATCTTTCTCTACCACTTCAATCCCTTTGGGAACAAGACAAAAATACTTTTAAAAAATTCTATACCTTATCATCTACTTCTCTTCCCATCTCAGGGGTGGGATCACCTACTTCAAGAAGCCTCTTAAAATCCTCTTTCTCATTGTTTTCTTAATCTTAGTGTCCCTTCAGGACTTATGTGTCATTTAATTAAACACCATAGCATCTGAGTGGGTACTGTGGGGGCAGCAGTAGGAGTATGGATTTGGGGGTCATATACATCTGAGTTTAAATTCCAGCTCTGCCACTTCCTGGCATGTGACCTCGGACTGATTACCTGACTTCTTGAGACAATTCATTAATTGCAAAATGGGGTTGATAATAATACCCTTTTCTTGGTATTGTTGGGAGAATAAAATGAGGTAAGTGCTTGGCCAGCTGTAAAGCTCTGTGTAATCATCAGTCATGTTCACTCGACCTACAGCTTGCCCTCAGTAATCTGCTGCCCTTCTCCTGGTACCACAGCCAGAACAGGCCTCAGATTGACCAGGAGCTGGAGGTGTAGGAAAGTGCGAAGAGGGAGGAGCCCAAGAAAACAGGGCTGGTAACTGCCTGAGCAAACTTCCACTGGAAGGAAATTAAAGAGCTAATTATGCCTCTGCTGGTGGTAAATTTCCAGGCCAGCCTTTGGGCTCAATCAGTTGACAGAGCAGCACACAGGTGGGGAAGGACAGTACCCTGAGAGAATATTCTCTCTCTTCACAAAATGGCACCTCATGGGAGCCTGGACACAATGTCCAATCTTAGAATCACCTCTGATTTTCTCTATTCACTCTTTCTCCTCTCTCCTACCTCCCTTATCTCTGCTTCCCCAAGTTCCAACTGAGGAAACTGAAGGGTTCAGCCAGTTTATGCTGCTGTGGGTTCAGCTAGGGGTCCTGTTTAAAACAGTCCCTGCACAAAAGGCTAGCATATACTGGGATGGCTCCAGGATAGCACTTAATTGTTCCTTGTGGCTAGGTCTCACTTTTTATATGCAGAAACAGTGTGGTCCAGGGGGAAGAGGCTGGTTCCAAGGTTGGAGGTGAGTCACGAAGCCTGGGTTCAAGTCTTCACTTAAACCATCTACCAGCTGTGTGACCTGTGGTAAAGTGCAAACACTTTACCTCTCTGGGCCTCAATGTCCTCATATAATGAGTATAATGAGGGTGACAAGACTGTCTCTCAGGATCAACTGATATCACAGATGCATCAGATAATTTGACTGGGCTGGTGTCCCATGGCTCTGAGAGGAAAGTGGTAAGAAAACAGCATGCCCATCCTACAGAGGCTAACCGGAGAGGAGCCCCAGATGTCTCAGCAGAACTGATCAGACGAGGTTCCTGAGGGACACAAAACTTGATCTTGGACCAAGAGAAGGCTCAGGCATGCCAGGTACAGAGAGAATGGTGGATCTTGACTTTGAGAGGTATAAAGCCACAGCCTGAGCACTTTCATTTTGCCAACCTCCATTGAACGCATACTGTTTGTCAGGCCCTGTGCTGGGCATTGGAATGGTAGATATGAATCAGACCTGGTCCCTGCCCTTAGGGAGCTTGCAGTCTGGGAGGATGACAGACAAGTGCCAGACACATGCAAGATAGCTGGTACGAGTGGGAAGTAAAGTAGGGGCCCTTAACCCAGGTTGGGGCAGAGGTGGGTCAGGAAAGGTTTCCTAGAGGAGGTTAAATTTGAACTGAGTCTTTAAAGTCAAACGGAAGTTTGCTGGTGGAAAATGGGGAGGAGGGATAATCCCTAGGTAGAAGGGAAAGCAAGAAAGCAAAAAAAAAAAAGCATCCTCAGAGCCGAGAGACAGGAAAATTAAACGCAATATGTATCCAATCCAGTATCCTGGATGGGATCCCAGAACAGAAAAGAGATATAAGATTAAAAACTAAGGAAATCTGAATAAACTATGGTCTTTGATTAATGATAAATTATCAATATTGGTTACTTAGAACAAAAGTAGTATACATTTGTTCTATAATGAACTTAAGTCCTAGTAAGTAAGAGAGTAATAATAGGGAAGACTGGGTGTGGGGTAAATGGGAATTCTCTGTATAGTCTTTGCAATCCGTAAACCTAAAACTGTTTGAAAAAAAGTTTTGCTTTTTTTTAAAGTGCATCTTGTGTTTGGAGATTGAATGTTTGAAGACCACGTGGGTGGCATGTGGACTGCCTGAAAGGTGAGTGAAGGTGGAGTTGGGAAGGCAAGATAGGGCCTTGAATGCCAGGCAGAGGAACGTTTTGATAATCAAAGGACAGCCCTCCCTGGGTTTTAAGCAGTGGAGTGACAGTGATCAGAGAGCATGTGGAGGCAGCAAGACTGAGGGCAGGGAGATCCATTCAGTCTGTTGCTACAGTCTAAGAGGAAGATAATAAGAATTTGAGGTAGAAAAGGGGCAGAAGGGAGATCCAGGCTCAGAGTTGGCCCCTGGATAAACATCTATGGAAAACTGAGGAGGAAATGTGTTCAAGAGAAATTGGGAAATGGAATTGATAGTTCCTGTGAACAATTGGGTGAGTGGGACAAAGGCTGAGAGGAGCACAGGAGGACACTCAGTTTTGAGCTGGGACAGTGGTTGGGACGCCCAAGAGAGGGAGTATGGGCATCCCCTTGGACTTCATCTCTCGTCCATCGCCCTCCTCCACTTTCTGGGCCTGAGATCAGAGTCCCTGCGTCATTAGCACAGAGTCGACAGACTTCACAGGGGAAGGTGAGAAGCACAGAAATACAGAAGGGATCCGTTTCCAGCTGTCACCTGGCAACCTAAGGTGCAGGGCAATGGTGTGGGGGAGCAGGGAGTCTGTTCAAGGAAGGAATTATAAATCCTCAGTTGAATGGCCTCTCTACTCCTGCCCCTGCCCTTAGCAACACACCAAGCAGACCCAAGCTAGCTAGGAGAACCCCCCGCCTTCAAAGGCAACTGGGCATCTTCAGGGGCAGAGCACTACTGCTCTCTCCATCGACCATAAAAATGAGGGTAAAAGGTCTATTACTCATATAATTTCCCTGCTGATTAACTCTACCCTACAAACTCATGGCTCACAAATGTTAAAATGATAGTAACCAAAATCAGTCACACAGGTACAGAATGATAGAACGCTCAAGAACTTATCCTGGCTCTGCCCCTCCCTGTGTGACTTTGGGCAAGTTTATTGACCACCTAGTATGTTACAGCCAGCATGCTAGGTCCTTTCCTTATATTGTGTCATTTAATCTTTACTGCACTACTAACAAGTAGGCATTACTATTATTCCTATTTTACAGTTGAGGAAACTGAGGTTCAGAGACATCATTACTTGTCACATTGCTGTTGTCATGTTTTCATTCTACTTCTACTCCAGCTCAGCTAGCCAAGCCCCCACCCCTCCTCTCACCCTATGACAGTACACAGAGCAGTTCCTTACAGGACACTACATTAAGTGCACAGTCACTTAATTACATACCTATGTACCAGTGTTGCATAACCTTGGCTTCCCATCTGTGAAGAATGACCTGTGAAGCTGTAGCAGGGTAGGGGGAGAGGAGGGCTTATAGAAGGGAAAGGAGCTGGAAAGTTAACAGGAGATAGTTTACAACAGATAAGCCATCCCTTTCTGAGAGTGTTTGGAGGCTCCAATTTTCAGGTATGACACTGATTCTCAACCCCTTGTGAGGTCTCTGGGGTATCACAGGGCAGTGGGAAGAGTAGAGAAGGCAGTTGGGTGTGAAAAGAATGCAGGCTCTGGTGGCAGACTGTGCTTATTTTGAATCCCAGCTGTACGATTTACTAATCTTACTAAGATTTGGTCAAGTTCCTTATCTTCTGAGTCTTAAGTTTTCTCATCTGTTCTGTGCAGCATAATTATGATGATTAAAAATTTTAAATGCATGTAAAGTGGGCTGAATTAAATATCTAAGTAAAATTTCTTTTAAAAATGTATGCAAAGCACCTGTACAATATATAGTTGCTGACCAATAAATTATGGCTCTTAACATTTTAACCCTCTATTTCACTATTAATCACCTAAGCCCTTACCTATGTGAAGCTCTAACAGGGAGAGTAGGGGTGCAGGGCACAGGGCACAGGGCACAGGGCATACGTAAGTTTTGAAGTCAGATAGACCTTGATTCAAATCTGGACTCTGCAACTTTTACACTTTGTGTTAATTTGAGGAAGCTACCTAATTCCCTGGACCTCAGTTTACTTACCTGCAAAATGGGACTAATGGCATACCTAGCTCATGGGGCTGTTGTGAGGATGAAATGAGCTGACAAAAGTGCTGGCCGGCTGCTGGCATTAGCCAGGGCCACTGGCAGCTCATGCTGACACTGTGGGAGGTATCACTAGCCCCATTACAGAAGTGAGGATATTTTACATAAACGGTAGTTGCTGTTTATTGTCGCAATAATTACTGATGTGTGAAATTGAGAGGAAGGTATTCCAAGTAAGAATGACACCTCCAAAGCCTCTGGGCCTCAAAAAGCGTGGATCAAGAAGAGGCAAGGCCCTTACTCTTCCTTCAGTGGCTCCCACAAAACCTCTCTCTGCCTTGTTGCAATGTGTCTGTGTTAGAATCTGTTTGGTTGCACTTCCATCTCTGTTCATGACAGTCATGGCGAGAAGCCCAAGTCCTCAGGCCATTCCTGACCACTGGATGCTGATTCCCAGGCAGTTCTGCATTCTCATTTCCAACCCTATCTCCTCCCCTCCCCACTGAAAACTTTCCCTGGGCCTTCCAAAGCCCACAGTCAGTCTTCAGAAAAGTCTTTTTCCTCAACCTCTGGTCTGAGTATTTTCTTCACTTCCCTGCTGTGACTGAAACCTAGCTCTCCCCGAGGACTGGGTTTCCCCTAAAACCTCCAAATTGATTTGATTGTTTCCTCTCTCACCACCTTTGAATCTCTGGACCAGGAGGTGGGATCCATATTGCTGTTTTCACCCCTGCTTTCAGATCATTCTCTTTCCCTCCTTCAAAAAACAAAACACCTTCAACTTTGAATCTCACATCATGAGATTATGCCACCCACTTATCCCCCTACTGACCAGTGAACAGCTCTGATTCACTGTTATTCTTTGCTTAATTCTTGGTGATTTCAGTATCCACAGAGGTGAGCCTTCCAACATGCTGGACTCTCATTTCCTCCAACTCCTCTTCTCCAGGGCTCTTGATCTCTATCTAACCTGACCTCAGCCACTCACTCTCACAGACATACCCAGCACCTTGTCATTACCAATAGTAACTTTAAGCCTCCCACTCTCAGATCACTATGATTTTTCTAACCTATTCCTTCTAGATTCCCAGCTTCAACAGTCTTCAAGCCCTTCCATCTTTTCACTGTCCTCTACCCACCTTGCCTCGTCACCTCCCTCTGTGTTCAGCTTGAATTCTATGGTCAATTATGACAATGACTTCCCTGGCTCCCTTGGCCCTCTACTGCTTTGTCATACTCACTCAGCAAAATAGTACTTTCATTAAAGCCAACTCCCGGCCTATTTTCTCTGACTGTATCCAGAGAGCAAAACATGGAGAAAAACCCACAACCATGCTCTAAATTCATGAATTTAGATTTATGATCACTAATTTCAAGTGGAGCCTTAATGCTAATTAGCAATCAAATTACATGTCCCTAGTCTATTCACTCTCCCACCTTTCCAGATGACATTCTCCTCTCTTCTTGAAACTCTACACTTCCTCCCCATTCTCATTATCCACTGATGACCTTGCTCTCTGCATCATCAGAAAACTGTATTCCCACCAGTACATGTCGCTCCTAACTGCACCTGTGCCCATACCCTCTGCTCTCTTCCATTAATGCGGGTGCACAATCTGTGCCCCAAGCAAGGACTCACCCTCTGCCTGTGAATCCCATCCCCTCTCACCAACTTAAGGATATTGTCCCAGCAATTCTCTCTCTCTCTACTACAGTGTCAGTTTTGTTGTTTTTGTTCCTTTATTGGCTGCATGGCTTCTTGACCTCCATTGGATTGTTCCACCAGCACACAAACAAAACATGCTGCTATTTCTCCCATCTTAAAAAACAACAAGCAAGACTTCTTCTCACTTCCCCCTTCACCTTCAGTTACTACCCATTTGTCTCCTTTCCCTAACAGCAAAAATCCTTGAAAGCGCCATGTGTACAGGATGTCTCCAATTTCTCTTCGTCCATTCTGAGTAGGCCTTAACTACTACCCCACCAAAACAGCCTGTCTCAAGGCTACCAGTGCACTCCATGTTGCTAAATCCAGTAGTTAATTCTCAGTCCCCATACTCGTGAAGTAGCGGCATTTAACACAGTTGATATTTACTTTCTTTGTAAAACTATTTGACTGCAAAGACACCTCACTTTCCCTTTTCCGTTGCTCTTTTCCAGTGCTCCTTCCAGAAATTGGAAGAAAAGGGTTCCAATTTCTTCACATCTTCACCAACACTATTAGCTTTTATTTTTTAAATAATAGCCATCCTAATATGTGTGAGGTGATATCTTGAGGTTTTGATTTGCATTTCCTTTGCTGATTCTTCCTCATCTTCCCAATATCTTAATATTGAAATGTCTCTAGATTCATTCCTTAGAATTTTCTTCTTTCTTTCTTCTGTCCCTCCCTTGTTGATCTTATTTGGCTTCATGGTTTTAAATACCACTTATATGTTGATGACTTGCTAATTTACATCTCCAGTCAGGGACTCTGCTCTGAATGGCAGACTCATTTATACAACAGCCTACTTGATTATCTAATAGGCATCTCAAAGTTAAAATAAGCAAAACTCAGTCCCCAATTGTCTCCCCAAATCCTGCTCTCCCTACAATCTTCCTTATCTCAGTCAGAGGCATCTTCAACCTTCCAGGCCCTCAGTCAAAGCCCTGGGCGTCATCCCCACCTTCTCTCCTGGCATCCAGTTAATCAGCAATCCCTGTCAGCAACATTTCAACATATAGAATCTAACCACTTTCACTACCACCGCTGCTACCACCCTACTCCACGCCACCATCATTCCCTGCTTGGATTATTACAAATCCTAACTGATCTTCCCTGCTTCTGCCTCTTGCCTGTTTATAATTTATTCTTGAAGCCAACATAATTCTGCCTCAGAGCAATCCTGTTAAGTATTAAAATGTAAGTCACTAAAATGTTCTGGAATCAGTAGTGATGGTTGCATAATTTTATGAATACTAACAATCATTGTATACTTTGAAAGGGTGAATTTTATGATATACGAGGTATATATGTTATTAATACATAATAAAAATACGTTATTAAATGTAATATGGATTGGGTCCTGGGACAGCAAAAAAGAAAACTAGTGAAATCAGAATAAAGTCTGGAGTCAATGATGTTGTACCAATCTTAATAGCTTAGTTTTGACAAATGCACTGTGGTTATGTAAGATGGTAATATAAGGGAAACCTGGTGAAGGATATATGGAAACTCAATACTACCATTGCAAATTTTCTATAAATCTAAAAATATACAAAAATAAAGTTTATTTTAAAAAATGTAAATCAGATCATGTAATTCCACTGCCCAAACCCTCCTACCTCTTTCAGAGTAAAACCCAAAACCTCTTTATATTTTTTTGAGGAACCTCTGTACTCTTTTCTGTGGTGATTACACCATTCATTTTAAATTCCCATCAACAGTACATAAAGGTTCCAATTTCTTCACATCTTCACCAACACTATTATCTTTTATTTTTTAAATAATAGCCATCCTAACATGTGTGAGGTGATATCTTGAGGTTTTGATTTGCATTTCCTTGATGATTAGTGATGTTGAACACTTTTCATGTATCTGTTGGCCATTTGTATGTCCCATTTGGAGAAATGCCTATTCAAGTCCCACTTCCAGGTATGTACCCAAAAGAATTGACATCAGGATCTCAAAGAGAGATCTGCAATCCCATGTTCATGGTAGTACTATAGCCAAGACATAGAAATAACTCACATGTCCACTGATAGATGAATGGACAAAGAAAATGTGGTAAATACATACAATGGAATATTTATAAGGCCTTAGAAGAGAAGGCAGTTCTGCTATTTGTAACAACATAGATGAACTTGAAGGACATTATGTTAAGTGAGATAAGCCAATTACAGAAGGACAAATACTGCATGATTCTATTTATATGACATATCTAAAATAGTCAAACTCATAGAAGCATACAACAGAACAGTGATTTCCAGGGACTTGGGGAGGGGAAAACAGGGGGTTGTTTAATTGGCATAAAGTTTCAGGTATACAAGATGAGTAAGTTCTAGGAATCTGCTGTACATCATAGTGCTTATAGGCAACCATATGGTATTGTGCACTTAAAAATTGTTAATAGGTTAAATTTCATATTAAGTCTTCTTATCACTTGAAAAAATGGGGATACCTTTGGACGTGATGAGTATGTCTATTATTTTGACTGTGATAATGGTTTCACGGGTGCTGGCATATGTCCAAACTCATCACATTGTATATATTAAATATGTACTTTTTTATATATAAATTAAACCTCAAAAAAGCTATTTAAAAATAAATAAATAAAGCCCAAAGCCTTTACAAAGGTCTCCAAGGACCTATATAATCTGGCCCTTCCACTAACTTTCTGGCCTCATCTCCGTTTTCCCTCTGTTCCAGCTGCACTGGCCTCCTACTAGTCCTGGAATGTGCCAGGCATATCCCTACCTCAGGGCTTCTGTACTTGCCTGGGATATTCTTCCCCCAAATACCCCACACTTCCTTCAGAGTTTTACTCAAAAGTCACCTGCTCAGTGACTTTTACCATGACCACTCTGATTAGATTTATAAACACTCCTCCACTTCCTAGCCCCCTTACTTTGCTATATTTTTCTCGAGCACTTACCATCATAGAATATACTGTGTATTTTAGTAGTTTATTGCTGATTTCCCTTATTAAATTCAGGGGAATGTGGCATAGGGGATTTTGTCTGTTACTTTCACTGCTGTATCTGTAGCACCTAGAACAATGCTTGGTGCATACAATGTAAATATTGTTGAATTAACAGATAAAGAAATGAACAAACACATAGATATCTGGTGTAGCTGGATTGGCTACAGCACACAGTATGTAACACAGAGGCAGGAGTTATGACTGGGCAATATGGAAGGATCCAGTCACCTCACAGGAAGAACACTGCACAAAGAACAACTCCCTCCCTCCCTTAATGTCTGCCCCAACCTTAATCCCCTTGCTTATAATGCTTCTCTTACATTCCCCCCTATTTTCCCATCCTCCAATGGCCCCTGCCTTCTTCCAGAGGCTTTTCTAACACACTCTACCCCATACTGAAGTCTTTAAAAATGTTTATTATTTTTTTATATTGAGGTACATAAAATAAAATGCACAAATCTTAGTGTACAGCTTGATGAATTTTGACATGTGTATACACTCATGCAACCATCACTCAGATCATGATACAATCATTCTCACTAACTTTTTACCCCTTCACCTTTTTCACCTATCCCCTTACCCTCCTCCCCTGTAGTAACCACCAGTGTCTTCTTTGTGTTTATGAGTCTGTTTTGTTTGTCCATTTGTAAGTGAAATCATATGGCATTTGTCTTTCTCTGTCTGACTTATCTTACTTAGACTAATACCCTCTAGGTCCATCCATGTTGTCACAAATGGCAAGAGTTCATCCTTTTTTATGTTTGAATAATATTCCATTTTTATATTTTTAAAAGAAGTACCACTTCTTCTTTTATCCATTTATCTATCAATAGACATTTAGGTTGCTTCTATATTTTTGCTGTTGTAAAGAATGCTGTGATAAACGTAGGATGCATATATCTTTTCAAATTAGTGATTTTGTTTTCCTTGGGTAAATTCCCAGAAGAGGGTTTTGCTGGATCATATGGAATTTCTGTTTTTAGTTTTTTGAGACACCTCTGTACTGCTTTCCATAGTGGCTGCAGACAAGATATTATATATAGAAAACCTTAAAGACTCCACAAAAAAACTATTAGAATTAATAGATGAATTCAGTAAAGTCACAGAACACAAAATAAATATATACAAATCTGTTGCATTTCTATACACAAATAATGAACTAACTGAAAGAAAAATTATGAAATCAATCCATTTACATTTGCATCAAAAATAATAAAATACCTGGGAATAATAAATCTAATTAAGGAAGTGAAAGACTTGTGCTCTCAAAAGTATAAGACACTGATGAAAGAAACTGAAGAAGATATAAATAAATGGAAAGCTATCCCATGCTCATGGATAGGAAGAATTAATATTGTTAAAATAGCCATCCTGTCCAAAGCAATCTACAGATTCAATGCAATCCTATCAAAATACCAATGGCATTTTTCAATGAACTAGAACAAATATCCTAAAAGTTATATGGAGCCACAAAAAACTGAATAGCCAAATCAATCTTGAGAAAGAAGAACAAAGCTGAGGATATCATGCTCCCTAATTTCAAACTATACTACAAAACTACAATTATCAAAACAGTATAGTACTGGCACAAGAACAGATAAATAGACCAATGGAACAAAATAGAGAGCACAGAAATAAACCCATGCCTATATGGCCAATTAATATACGACAAAGGAGGCAAGAATGTACAATAGGGAAAAGACCATCTTTTTAAAAATGGTGTTGGGAAAACTGTACAGCTACATGAACCCTGTCATTTAAACTTCCACTGCATTGACTTAGCACCACATATTTTAGGTCTTCATGGTTTTGTAAATTGTTTTATCTCTCTAGCTAAACTGCATGTGCCATCGGAGCCGGAGGGCTCTGCCAAAAGGGTCAACCACCAACCACTACAGACTCAGTTCAGGACTCAGAGAAAGAATTCAGGTAGATGTTCATCAAGTCCTAAGAAGGATGCAGTCTAGCTCAGATCATATCTAGACTCCCAGTTGCCACAAATCAACCCTTGAGAGTAACAGAGGTAATAATTATAAAGGCTACCAGTTAATGACCATTTACCAGGCATAGGCTAAGCACTCTCTCAACAACACTACGTAGTTATTTCTAAAATTATCCTTATTTTAGAAAGAAAAGAGTGAATCATAAGGAGGTAATGAGACTTGAAGAAAGTGATAGTGGCAGTGATGGGTTTGGAGCATAGGTCTGGTTCACTTCAAAAGCTGTGCTCCTAACGTGCTGCACTGCTTCCTGAACACAAATCACCACAGGAGATGTCAACACACTGCTGCTGAGTCAAAATTGAGGTCAACCTAGACCACAGAGATAGATGAATGAGACAGATAGCCCTGCCTCTGAGGATGTTATTATCTGCTACAGCCAACTCCAATTATCATAAGGCCACCTCCTCCATGGAGACCCTCCCTAGTGCTCTCAAGCTGAGAGGATCACTCCCTCTCTGAACTCCATTAAAAGTTTCTGTACCTCCCTCAAGACATTCATATCTGTAGCATCATTGATATTTGTGTACATGTACACATATACATGTGTACATCTCTTACTACCCTGAGTGCCCCTTACAGATAGGGATGATGTATCAAGAAACCCTTCAGAGCCTACCACAGACAGACATATAATAGGTCATTAAAAACAATCGGGTGTTTGCAAATGTCTTTTCTTTTGCTTGTAAAGATCTTCTCCAACACTAACCTGAAAAACTCTTGACTCATTTGCCAGCTCAAATGCCCCCTCCTTTGTGAAGCCTAAAATAACTTTCTCAGGCAGAAGTACCAGCTCTTTTTCCTGTGTTCTACAGCATTTTTTTCATCCTTTTATTATGTCACTTGTATTGTATTGTAGCTGTTTATTTGTCCTCTTTTGACAGTACCTGGCATATAATAGCTATATGATACAAGTTGAATGAATGAATGTGCAAATGGCATGTAAGTTATTTTTTTCTCCCATGCTAATTTAGGTAGAGAGAAGGGGTGGTGGCCCCAAAGAATCGAGGCCCCTTGAATAGCCAGTCAGGATTACTTGTTAATTCATGTGCAATTACAAATCAGACTATGCCTGCAATTCTGATTTGGCTTCCCATAGTCTTTGTTGTGACTTTAAAAATCAGATTAAACCTCTTTAGCAGCTGGTTCCTACAGGTTTCGGGGAGATGAAAGTGTCAACATATTTCTGCAGCCACAGGAAACTTACTGCTTAGAAAAATCAATTCTGATTATCATAAGAACTAAGTATGGGATGTGTATTCAGGAACTGTCTCCATATTCCTGGAGTCACAGAGACCTCTCAGAGCCACAGTGTCCCTGTTCAGTCTCCAGCTTCTTCTGTGCTACCCACTGGTCTTTCTGTGGGCTCCCAGCTTATATAACGGCGGCCTCCTACAGGTGACAGCAGGACCACTGGGATGTATTAGAAGACCTTGCAGTGGTACCTTATAAAATCCACATTTCTCTCTGGACCTCAGTCTCTTCATGTCTAAAATGAAATCCTTGTGTCTAAAGTAGGATGCTTTAGTCTTTAACCAGGTGATAGACATTCTCAGCAGGCAGTGTGCACCTAAGACACAGTACCTATTTCAGGCAATTAGCAGAAGGGGCTATCAACAGAGGAGAGTCAACTTGGGTTAGAGCCTAGAAGGGTAGGGAGAATTTATATTAAATCTTTTCCATGTTATTAATAGATGCTGTGGTGGTCAGAAAAATGCCCACCCTGCCCCCCCCCAAAGATATCTACTTCCTAATCACCAAAACTTGTCAATATATTACCCTATATGGCAAAAGGGACTTTGCAAAGGTGATTAAATTAAGATTTTGTGAAGTTTACCCTCAATTATTCAGGTGAGCCCAAGGTAATCATAAGTTTCCTTATAAGAGAAAGGCAGGAAGGTCAGAGAGAGGTTGACAGATGTACTGCTGGCTTTGAAGATGGAGGAAAGGGTCCCACACAAAAGAACGCAGGCAGCCTTTAGAAGCTGGAAAAGGCAAGTTAATGACTTCTCTCCTAGAGCCTCAGGAACACAGATCTGCCAACACCTTCATTTTTAACCAGTGACACCCATTTTGAACTTCTGACCTCCAGAACTGTAAGATAATAAATCTGTGTTGTTCCAAGCCACTAAGTTGGTGGTAATTTGTTAGAACAGCAACAGAAGACTAATACAGATACCCCTTAGATAGCTGCCCAATCTCATATAATAATCCATTATTTATATTCTTAAATACTAGGGAAAAGTCAATCTCTCTTGATGTCCTAGTTTGCTTCCCTTAATCAGAGCAAGAGAATTATGCTCCTCATTTTATTTCACTTTGAAGCTCAGAGGTAAAGTCAGTCTCACTAGATCTTGGAAAACAGAGAACGTGTCATATTCATATTAATTTCTCTATCCTCAGTACCTGGCATAGCAAATATCTGTTAAATTACTGTTTAAAAGTCATAATCCTCCCTTGTATAAATTTGATTGTCTTTCCCCATATTCCTTAGCCCCGTTGTATTTTATTATGACTTTATAATACTTTTATTATACTCATTAGTGGTTCTGAGATATAGGTCTTTTATATCCCAGATCTAATAATATTCACTAGTTTTAATATTGTAAGTGACTCCGGAGCCATGTGGTAACTTCATTTCTAAGGCAGCTGAGTGAGATGAGGCAGGTGACTAGTGAGTGAACCTAGTTGGCTGCCCAACAGCCCCATTTCACCCTGGTCTTGTTCTTAGCTCCTTGCCTGTGATTGGGTCTGTGTGTCTATCTGACTCTGGAGTGAAGTATTAGCAAGCTCCAATTCTCTGAAGACTTGGGCTATGTGCTTCAGCCTAGCTCTTTAATCAGTAATAAGACAATCACATTGCTCCCCATCTCTCTGACTCCTGCATCTATCCATCAGTTGATTCCAACTTATGTGGGGAAGGAAATGAATATCATTTATTGATCTCTCTAGAACCTTAATAAAAACTACTATTTATTGTTTACTCGACAATATGGTACTATGTGGGTGCTCTATAAAGTTTATCTTTTTAAAACCACCATCAACACAACAAAACAAGAAGAATAACAGAGGTACATGTAAGCACTGAAGTGACTAGGGGCTTCAGAGGAGGGAGTCACAGAGAAAGAAAGAAGATGGTGAACAGTGAGCAATATCAGGACAGGCCCAGGAGTAAAGACACTGCCTTATAAATCCTTCACAAAACACAGAATTCTTGAATTCTCAATAGAATAATGTTGGACAGGCCAGCCAGTCCATTCCCTGCTCTTTATACAAATAACCACGGACTCATGAGACGCTCCTATCTTTAAAGTCTTCTTGACATGCAAGTCACCAAAAAAGCTTCACTAGTGGAATAGGAAGGAAGAGATTCTGTCTCTCCATAATGGAGGCCCCTACTACCATGTCCCCTGACAGAGGCCAGGCCTGGTTTGAGCTGCTGTGGTGATGATCATCAGCTGAACTAGCCTATTAAAATGTGACTGGGACTGAGCCTCAACCCTAGCTGCAAGTCCAGGAAGAAGACCTAAGTCCCAGTTCAGTGATTCCCGAGCTCTGAGTCCCAGTGCCTAAGTACCTCATAAACTTAGTCTATTCTTTTCCTTCAGGGCCCTTACCACAGATGAAATCAGGTATTTTTTATTCATGTACTGTCTCCTCTAGTAAAGTATAAACTCCATGAGAGCAGGAATGGTGCTTCCCCACAGCTAGCACAATGCCTGGCACAGAGAGAGCACCAGATAAATGTCTATGGAATGAAAGAAAACATAAAGTTTACTGTTTCACTCTGCTCCAGTAATTTGATATCTGTGGCCTCAAATACTCATTCTTCAATGAGATACCTACCTTTCTGGGTCAGAGGGTAGGTGTGAAAGCCACAGAGAATTCTTTAAAACACATACAAAAAGAATTCACATGGCTGACAATATCCATATTCCTTCTGATCTACTCAAGGCTTCATAGTTTTTCTTGGGCTTTTCTTTCCATTTCCTCATTAATCTTCACAACAACCCATAAAGCAAGAAGAGCAAGGATTATTTTCTCTATCTGATAGGACCATAAAGGAGGAAAGTTACTCTAGCTCACACAACAATTGCAAGGCAGAGCCAAGACTAGAACCCAGGACTAGAACAGCCCTAGCTCATCTCAGTCCTCCCACAGACCCCTGGATCCTTCCCTTGACCAGAACAAGACCCAATAGCCCCTGCAATGGGTGCCCCATGGAGGTAGAGGAAAGCCCTCTCTCGCTCCCATCTTCCCACAGATCTCCAGGGGTCGCATGGCAACCAGCACCCAGTAGTAAGTGGCCTCTAGTCAGGTCTGTTGTGGTGGAGTAACAAAGTCTGCCCGCCACATAACTGTGCATGCTCTCGTTCTCTATTAATGAGACTGCTCCCGTACACCCACCTCTCCAGTAAGATTCCCTTC
>JAQQAC010002837.1:42367039-42522903 GCA_029783875.1 Phataginus tricuspis
ACAAAGGGGGGCTCTCAGGGATTCATGCGTTGAGGGACCCCAGGGAACAAGGCACTACCAATGTGCTCATCATCCAACATCCCCCAGAGATGACAGAAACTCCTTTTGTGAATGGTTTTGCTCAGTGATGCTCATAATCATCCTTCCTCCCTCTCTCCACCTCCTACCCTAACAACGGCTTTCTGAGATCCCCTGGGAAGATCAAATGGGTTGAAAATTTTTAACTGAACACTTCATACAGTGCTAGTGAGTCCCTGGATGCTGTTCCAGCACTCCTGGAATCACAGGTGGGAAACCTTGGCAGTGGACCCAATCACTCATTGCATGTGGATCAGGAGCAAAGAAAGGAAAGAACCTAACACTTATTGTGTTCTAATATGTGCCAGGCATAATGCTGCATTATCACAAGTAGCTCCCCCTCAACAAACCTGTGAGACTTTTACAGTTGAGGACTATCTCTTCATAGAAGTGAAGTGACTTACCAAAACTTGCCAAGCTTTAAAAAAAACCTCACTGAACTTTTGTTTATAGAAGTAAATATATATAAGTAGATAGGTGCTCCTCCCTCTCCCTATGCAATTAATTGATCACCAAATTCTGTAAATTCTAGCCCTAAATCTCTCAAGTCTCTCTCCTCATTTCTATCTCAAAATGTCATTTTGTCACTGTCCTAGTGTTATGTACCAAATGCTTGGGTCCTCTCAAAATTCATGTGTTGAAGCCTTAACTCCCAGTGTGACAATATTTGGACATGGGGATTTTAAGGAAGTAATTAAGATAAACTGGGTTGTAAGGGTGGGGTCCTAATCTGACAGGATTAGAGTCCTTATAAGGAGACAACAGAGAGCCACTCACTCTCTCTCTCCCCACTTATATACACCAAGGAAAGGCCATATGAGCACACAGCAAGAAGGCAGCCAGCCATCTGCAACCCAAGGGGAGAACTCTCACCTCAGTCTTGGACTTCCAATCCCCAGAACCGTGAGGAAATAAATTTCTGTTGTTTAAGCCATCTTAAACAAAATCTGTAGTATTTTGTTATGGTAGCCCAAGCAGACTAATACACTTAGTTTAGGTCCTTATAATTTACCCAAACCACTGGTTTCTTCACTTCACTCCCATCTACCCTCCAAACTGAAGCAAGAGATTTTTCTAAAATGCAAATCTGACCTTGTTAATACCCATCTATGGCTCCCCAGTACCTATGGTAGTGGTCTCCAATTTATACCCCTGTAAGAAAAATGTAGGCACAGTACCCATAATATTTGTACATTTACTTAGATTATGCATCCATACATATCTACTTCTGTACACAAAAGATATCAAATGACATAAATACTATTTACATGTTTACATTTTAATGTGTTTATGAACAAAACAGAAAACTTTATTTTTTGCTACAGAAAAGCACATACGCACATACACAAACCCTTTTTCTAATATATATATTAGCAAAAGCAATGTGATGGACTATGTCAGATCTAATTAGATTGTCATTGATTTTACCTTGAAACATAATTGACAGTGAACTTGTGCTAGGATTGGGTAAACATCAGCTCAGCCATTTTCTGGACTCACTTGGGCTCACTCTAATTAGTATAGTCTTCAATCAGAGTTGTATTTGCAGGACTCTTTTAAAGCCACATATCCACTGTGAGGGCTCATTTAATTAAAATTAGGTAGTATAATCAATAAATCCACTTAACCAGGCATAGCAAAACTGCAAAATCTCAAAATGGGTTGAAAATGAATGGAGAGAAGGACTCCCCATTCTCTGGCTCCTTAGAAGGCAAGAATGTCTCCTCCTACCTGAAGATTTTTCAAGTATAGGATATATGGTGATCAAATGAAAATATCTGTGTCAATCCATATAGTAAATGTTAGTACACATTTATTTTATATTCATAGACAAAAAATAAACTCTAGTCGTTTCTTCAGCTCCCTATGAGTCATCAGGCATGTATCCTCCATGACAAGAGCCTTTTGTTTGTGGTGCAAGGTCTCCCTGACCCCCAAGTTGTGCCCAATAGCCTCTCCCTGCTCTTTCAGAGCCTTGCTCCAGTTTCTCTTTGTTGCTCACCATGCCCCAAATATCCTGTGTTCTCACCTCCCTCTGTGCATTGGCTACAAGAAGAATGTCAGATAATAAAAGAGGAAACACTTAGCATATAATAGGTACTTAATAAATGCTTATTGATTCTCACCATGAGGTAGTTAAACTAAATCAGTGGTTCTTCAATTGTAGCCTGCCTCAAAACCACTTGGAAGGCTGGTTAAAACACAGATTTGGGGGCGATATCCCAGAGTTTCTGATTCAGTGGCTTTGAAGAGGGGCCTGGGAATTTGTGTTTCTAACAAATTCCCAGGTGAGGCTGATACTACTAATCTGGAGACCACATTTCTAGAACCAATGAACAAAATGGTCTATATAGCTTCTCTCATTTCTAATGATTTATAATTCCTCTGTGTTTTTAATAGAGGCTAAATGAACAAAATGAACTTTTATCTCTATATCAATTAATACTTAACAGTATATGTATATAATAATTATATAACATTATATAAATGGAAGTATGATCCTTATAAGATCTAACAAGTGCAATGTAGAGAAAAGAGCACATAATTTAGAATCAGAAGATCTGAGTTGGAATCCTACTTTGTAGCTCTGTGGTTGTAAGGCAAGTTAATTACTCTCTACGTGAATTTTTTCTTCTGCAAAAATTTTTTCTTCTTAAAATAACATCTGCCTCATGGGGTTAATTGTGAGATAATGTAATAAACAGAAATAATTTGTAAAAAGAAAAGTGCTGTATATAGCCTATGTCAGTAAGATATATGCACGATGTATTAATGTACATTTGACAAGTTGAATGGACAGATAAATAATACATGTTTGAATACTTAAAATCACAAATTTTCAAAAGGTCAAATCCTAGTGCTAATTTATTATTGAGAAGTATATGATCTAAATGTTGCTATTTCATCTTAAATATATATATTTAGTATCACTGGTAAATATCAGTAATAGTAGCTGTAGTGGCTAGCTTCTAAGATGGTCCTCAGTGATCCTCACCTTGCAGGATTCATATCCTTGCATAAGGTTCCTCCTACATTGAATCAGGGAACAACAGAATACTCTAAGACTAAGTAATAAGAGACATTGCCACTTCCTCTTTGATTTCTTGGATCTTTCCTCTTAGGGGAAGCAAGCTGCCATGCTCTGAAGACACTTAAGTAGCTCTGTGCAGAGAGCCACGTGGGAAGGAACTAAGGTCTCCTGCTAAGAGCCAGTACCAGTAAGCTGCCTTGGAATGTGATCCTCCAACCCCATTCAAGCTGTCAGATGACTGCAACCCAAACCAACATCTGGTTGCGACCTCATAAGAGGTTCAAGCCACAAAGTCACTCTCACATGTCCAGTTCACAGAAACCATATGATAATGAATTATTATTGCTGTTTTAAGCCATCAAATTTTGAAGGGATTTGTCATGCAATGATAGATTACAGATATAGTAGTTAAGATTTAGTGTGCATTTACAATGTTCCAGGAACTATGCTAAATACCCAACAGCCCTAGGATGTAGATGCTATTATAATCCTCAGAGAGGAAAGGGTGGCCCAGAGAGGTTAAGCAATTTAGTCAAGGTCCCATGACTAGTAAGTAGCAGAACTGGAATTTGAATTAAGATCTCTAACTCCAAAGCCCAGATTCTTGGTCACTCATTTGTACAGGCAGGATAAAGCCTCTTGGACAGTGAAGCAGCAAAAGCAACTGAGCCCCCAGAAAAGAACAAACTTGTATAAAACATGCAAGGGGCAGTCCAGGGGCCAGACCTACAACAGCACTGGTGCCTGATGCCATAAGACCCAGGAGTTCCAAACTGGCCCCCTCGTAATAGCAAACTAGTCCTTTTAGGACAATCCTGCCCAAGGTGTCCGAGACTTACCCAGATCTGCAGCTTCACTCGCTTCTCATGGCGGTAGACGGTCTTTACCTTGAAGTCAATGCCCACAGTGCTGACGAAGGCCGGGGTGAAGGTGTCATCAGCATAGCGGAAGAGGAAGGAAGTTTTGCCAACACTGCTGTTGCCAATGATGAGCAGTTTGAACATGTAGTCAAAGTTCTGGTCAGAAGCATCTTTGACTCCAGCTTTACCATCAGTCACTGAAGCCATCTGCAGAAAAGACCCGTGGTCACTTGGGGACACACCTCCAGTATCACCCTGAGTCACCAACTTTTAAATGATGATCCTGTCATTCACATACTCACTCCCTACCCCAGCATCCCTGAGGAAACACTACTCTGAATCTCGCTTTCACTGCACCTGCTCCAAGTGTTGTCTCAAGATTGGGGTGGAACCCAGCTCCTTCCATTCATTCCTGCAGTAAATATTTACTAAGGATATTGCTCCAGGTCAAGCCCCGTGCTGGGCATGGGGAATACAAATATGAATCAGACATGGAGTCTGACCTCTGAGTGGCCACAAATTAGAGTAAAAGAGCATGTAAACACAGAATACCAAAGCAGTAGATAAATGATAAGACAGAGGGAAGCCCTGGCTGAGATGCCCACCAGAAGCGTCTGACTCATTTCCCAAGCATGGTGGTCAAGGAGAGTACCCTATAGGAGGCAGCTCCCGAGCTGAGTTTTGAAATGAAAAGGAAAAAAAAAAGCCAAAACAGAAAACATGTATACATTCCAGAAAAGACCCAGTACAGGGCTATCATTCCCTTATTTCAAAGCCTATTATGGCTCCCCACAGCTCGAAAGATCACACCTAGACTGTTCAACTTGACAAGGAACCAACTAAATGAATAAACTCTCTAAACTTTATCTTCCCCTAAGCCTTCTCCCCACCAACCTGTACTACTTTGATACCAAATTACACTTTACTCCAAATATGCCATGTATGTCTTGCTTTTGTCCCTTTAGACACCTATTCCTTCTTTCTGCCTACAATGTTCTTCTCCTCCTAATAAACTCCTATTCATTCTTGTGGGTCCCATTGAAGTCTCGCCTCTCCAGTGCATAGACACCCTGTCTCCAGAGGTAGACACCCTGCCCTTATGCTCCCAGAGCACTCTAATAGCACTTATATCATTTCAGAACAGTTCACTATTGCAGATCATTCTTTAGGCCAAGCATCTGGGACTTAATGTAGTTCATCTCTGCCTCTCTAGAATCTAGCTCAAGTCTTAGGACATAATCAGCATTCAGTGAATGTGTGCTGAATTAATACAAGTCACATCATCACTCTGGGGACCAGTCTTATCATCTGAAAAATGGGGAGAATAATTTCTGCCCTGATTTTCTCACAGGGCTGTTACAAGACTCAAATGAGATAACAATGAGTAAGACTTTAATAAAAGGGTAAATACCTCACAGGCATGAACACAAGTCATTATTATTCCAACTCCTTTAAAGCCTAGATCCTTTGCTTATTCATTTGTTCATTCCTTCATTGAGCAAGTATTTATTACATGCCTGGCCTTTCCTGAGGTGTTAGCCCTCTCAGACCAGCTACCATCCTCTCCTTTCCTAGAACACTTTGTATCCTGAGACCTGTAATCCAGAACTTGGCCCTATAGTTTTTTTTTAATATAATTTATTTTGGTATCATTAATCTACAATAACATGTGCAATATTATGGTTATTAAACTACCCCCTTCATCAGGTCCCCCCAACCAACCCCATTACAGTCACTGTCCATCAGCGTAGTGAGATGCTAAAGAGTCACTACTTGTCTTCTCTGAGTCGCACTGCCTTCCCGGTGTCCCCCCAACATTACATCTGCTAATCGTAATGCCCCCTTTTCCCCCTTGTCCCTCCCTTCCCACCCATCCTCCCCAGTCCCTTTCTCTTTGGTAACTATCAGTCCGTTCTTGGGTTCTGTGAGTCTGCTACTGTTTTGTTCCTTCAGTTTTTTTCTTTGTTCTTATACTCCATATATGAGTGAAATCATTTGATACTTGCCTTTTTCGGCTTGGCTTATTTCACTGAGCATAATACTCTCTAGGTCCATCCATGTTGTTGCAAATGGTAGGATTTGTTTTCTTCTTATGGCTGTATAATATTCCATTGTGTATATGTACCACTTCTTCTTTATCCATTCATCTACTTAAGGACACTTAGGTTGCTTCCATTTCTTGGCTATTGTAAACAGTGCTGTGATAAACACAGGGGTGCATATGTCTTTTTCAAACTGGGCTGCTGCATTCTTAGGGTAAATTTCTAGGAGTGGAATTCCTGGGTCAAATGGTATTTCTATTTTGAGTTTTTTGAGGAACCTCCATACTGCTTTCCACAATGGTTGAACTAATTTGCATTCCCACCAGCAGTGTAGGAGGGTTCCCTTTTCTCCACATCCTCGTCAACATTTGTTGTTGTTTGTGTTTTGGATGTTGGCCATCCTCACTGGTGTGAGGTGATATCGCATTGTGGTTTTAATCTGCATTTCTCTGATGTTTAGCGATGTGGAGCATCTTTTCATGTGTCTGTTGCCCATCTGAGTTTCTTCTTTGGAGAAGTGTCTATTCATGTCCTCTTCCCATTTCTTAATTGGATTATTTACTTTTTGTTTGTTGAGGTGCGTGAGTTCTTTGTATATTTTGGATGTCAACCCCTTATCGGATACGTCATTTATGAATATATTCTCCAATACTGTAGGATGTCTTCTTGTTCTACTGATGGTGTCCTTTGCTGTACAGAAGCTTTTCAGCTTGATATAGTCCCACTTGCTCATTCTTGCTTTTGTTTCCCTTGCTTGGGGAGATATGTTCATAAAGAAGTCGCTCATGTTTATGTCCAAAAAATTTTTGCCTATGTTTTTTTCTAAGAGTTTTATGGTTTAATGGCTTAAATTCAGGTCTTTGATCCATTTTGAGTTGACTTTTGTGTATGGGGTTAGACAGTAGTCCAGTTTCATTCTCTTACATGTAGCTGTCCAGTTTTTCCAACACCAGCTGGTGAAGAGGCTGTCATCTCCCCATTGTATATCCAAGGCTCCTTTATCAACTATTTTGACTATATATTTCGGTTAATGTTTGGATTTTCTATTCTGTTCCACTGGTCTGTGGGTCTGTTTTTGTGCCAATACCATATTGTCTTGATTACTGTGGCTTTGTAGTAGAGCTTGAAGTCAGGGAGCGTAATTCCCCGTTTGATTCCTCCTTCTCAGGATTGCTTTGGCTATTCGGGGACTTTTGTGGTTCCATATAAATTTTAGAATTATTTGTTCCAGTTCATTGAAGAAAGCTGTTGGTAGTTTGATAGGGATTGCATTGAATCTGTAGATTGCTTTAGGTAGTATACCTATTTTGACAATATTTATTCTTCCTAGCCAAGAGCATGGGATGCATTTCCATCTGTTAGTGTCCTCTTTAATTTCTCTGAGGAGCGTCTTGTAGTTTTCAGAGTACAGGTCTTTCACTTCCTTCGTTAGGTTTATTCCTAGGTATTTCATTCTTTTTGATGCAATTGTGAATGGAATTGTTTTTCTGAGTTCTCTTTCTGTTAGTTCATCGTTAGTGTATAGGAAAGCATCAGATTTCTGTGTGTTAATTTTGTATCCTGCAACTTTGCTGAATTCAGATATTAGTTCTAGTAGTTTTGGAGTGGAGTCTTTAGGGTTTTTTATGTACAGTATCATGTCATCTGCAAATAGTGACAATTTGAATTCTTCTTTACCAATCTGGATGCCTTGTATTTCTTTGTTTTGTCTGATTGCCATTGCTAGGACCTCCAGTACTGTGTTGAATAACAGTGGAGAGAATGGGCATCCCTGTCTTGTTCCTGATCTTAGATGAAAAGCTTTCAGCTTCTCGCTGTTAAGTATGATGTTAGCTGTGGATTTGTCATATATAGCCTTTATGATGATGTAGAGGTACTTGCCCTCTATACCCATTTTGTTGAGAGTTTTAATCATAATGGATGCTGAATTTTGTCAAATGCTTTTTCAGCATCTATGGAGATGATCATGTGGTTTTTGTTCTTCTTTTTGTTGATGTGGTGGATGATGTTGATGGATTTTCGAATGTTGTAAGATCCTTGCATCCTTGAGATGAATCCCACTTGATCATGGTGTATGATCCTCTTGATGTATTTTTGAATTCGGCTTGCTAATATTTTGTTGAGTATTTTCGCATCTACGTTCATCAGGGATATTGGTCTGTAATTTTATTTTATTTATTTTTTTAATTTCATTGTTTATTTATTTATTGAGTATGTAATTTTCTTTTTTGGTGAGGTTTTTGCCAGGTTTTGGTATTAGAGTGATGCTGGCTTCATAGAATGAGTTTGGAAGTATTCCCTCCTCTTCTATTTTTTGGAAAATTTTAAGGAGTATGGGTGTTATTTCTTCTCTATATGTCTGGTAGAATTCAGAGGTGAATCCTTCTGGATCGGGGGTTTTGTTCTTTGGTAGTTTTTTGATTATGGCTTCAATTTATTGCTGGTGATCGATCTGTTTAGTTTTCCTGTTTCTTGTTTGGTCTGTTTTGGAAGGTTGTATTTTTCTAAGAAGTTATCCATTTCTTCTAGGTTTTCCAGCTTGTTAGCATATAGATTCTCATAATATTCTCTTATAATTCTTTGTATTTCTGTGTGATCTGTCGTTATTTTTCCTTTCTCATTTCTGATTCTGTTTTTGTGTGTAGATTCTCTTTTTCTCTTAATAAGTCTGGCTAGGGGTTTACCTATTTTGTTTATTTTTTCAAAGAACCAGCTTTTGGTTTCATTGATTTTTTCTATTGTTTTACTCTTCTCAATTTTATTTATTTCTTCTCTGATCTTTATTATGTCCCTCTTTCTGGTGACTTTGGGTCTCATTTGTTGTCCTTTTCCCAATTTCAGTAATTGTGTCTTTAGGCTATTCATTTGGGAATGTTATTCCTTCTTTAAATAGGCCTGGATTACAATATACTTTCCCCTTAGAACTGCCTTTGCTGCATCCCACAGAAGTTGTGGCTTTGTGTTGTTGTTGTCATTAGTCTCCATATATTCTTTGATTTCTGTTTTGATTTGGTCCTTAACCCATTGATTAATTAGGAGAATGTTGTTAAGTCTCCATGTATTAGTGAGCCTTTTTGTTTTCTTTCTAAAATTTATTTCTAGTTTTATACCTTTGTGATATGAGAAGTTGGCTTGGTAGAATTTCAATATTTTTGAATTTACTGAGGTTCTTTTTGTGGTCTAGTATGTGGTCTATTCTGGAAAATGTTCCATGTGCACTTGAGAAGAATGTGTATCCTGTTGCTGTTGGGTGTAGAGTTCTGTAGATGTCTGTTAGGTCCATCTGTTCTAGTGTGTTGTTCAGTGCCTCTGTGTCTTTACTTATTTTCTGTCTGGTTGATCTGTCCTTTGGAGTGAGTGGTGTGTTGAAGTCACCTAAAATGAATGCATTGCTTTCTATTTCCTCCTTTAATTCTGTTAGTATTTGTTTCAGATATGCCGGCGACCCCTTGTTGGGTGCATATATATTTATAATGGTTATATCCTCTTGTTGGATTTACCCCTTTATCTTAATGCAATGTCCTTCTTCATCTCTTGCTACTTTCTTCATTTTGAAGTCTATTTTGTCTGACACAAGTAGTGCAACAGCTTCTTTTTCTCCTTGATGTTTGCATGAAATATCTTTTTCCATCCCTTCACTTTTAGTCTGGGTATATCTTTGGGTTTGAGGTGAGTTTCTTGTAGGCAGCATATAGATGGGTCTTGCTTGTTCATCCATTCTGTTACTCTGTGTCTTTGATTGGTGCATTCAGTCCATTTACATTTAGGGTGATTATCGATAGATATGTACTTATTGCCATTGCTGGCTTTAGATTCGTGGTTAGATTCAAAGGTTCAAAGGTTGCTTCTTTACTATCTAACAATCTAACTTAACTTTCTTGTTAAGTTATTGTAAACACAGTCTGATGTTTCTTTATTTCTCTCCCTTCTTATTCTTCCTCCTCCATTATTTATATACTGGGTGTTTTATTCTTTGCCTTTAGTTAGTATTTGGATGGTCTGCTTTCTTTCCTATGATTTTATTTTCTCAGGTGACATCTTTTTAGCCTTAGGAGTGCTTCCCTCTAGAGCAGCCCCTTTAAGATATGCTGTAGAGGTGGTTTATGAGAGACAAACTCTCTCAGTTTTCGTTTGTCTGGAAATTGTTTAATCCCTCCATCATATTTAAATGATAATCGTGCTGGATACAATATTCTTGGTTCGAGGCCCTTCTGTTTCATTACATTATATATATCATGCCATTCTCTTCTGGCCTGTAAGGTTTCTGTTGAGAAGTCTGATGATAGTCTGATGGGTTTTCCTTTGTAGGTGATCTTTTTTCTCTCTCTAGCTGCCTTTAATACTCTGTCCTTATCTTTGATCTTTGCCATTTTAATTGTTATGTGTCTTGGTGTTGTCTCCCTTGGGTCCCTTGTGTTGGGAGATCTGTGGGCTTCCATGGTCTGAGAGACTATTTCCTTCCCCAGCTTGGGGAAGTTTTCAGCAATTATTTCTTCAAAGACACTTTCTATTCCTTTATCTCTCTCTTCTTCTGGTAATCCTATAATGCGAATATTGTTCCGTTTGGATTGGTCCCACAGTTCTGTTAATATTCTTTCATTCCTAGAGATCCTTTTATCTCTCTCTGCCTCAGCTTCTCTGTATTCCTGTTCTCTGATTTCTATTTCATTAACCGTCTCTTGCATCTTCTCCAGTCTGCTGCTAAGCCGGTCGATCACTTGTCTCATGTCTGCTGCATTGTCTTTCCTCACTTCCCTCACTTCCTCCCTTAGCTCTTGCATATTTCTCTGTAGATCCATCAGCATGGTTATGACTTTTATTCTGAATTCTTTTTCAGGAAGATTGTGCATTTTCATCCCTTCAGGCCCCCTCTCTGGTGCTGTCTCGGTGAGCTTTGTCTGGACCATATTCCTCGGTCTTTTCATGGCGATAGAAGTGGTCGCTGGCAGGTGCCACATATTTCAGCCTGACTCTTTAAGACTTTAAAAAAAAAAGAAAGAAGAGAAAGAAAAGAGAAAAAAAGAAGGAAGAGAAAGAAAAGGGAAAAATAAGAAAGAAAGAAAGAAAAGAAAGGAAAAAAAAAGCCCACCGGGATTCGATTCTGTAAGGATGCTGTAGGTGGCGCTGTTGCTCCACTATTCCACAGCTGTGGCCGCGCCGCTCCACTGGGGCTTTTGCAGCTCTGGCAGGGGCGGGAACGAATGGGAGGCTATTGTTCTCTGTATGAAGTTTCAGTGCGGCTACTTTTTCCCAGTTGCCAGCCCAGGGGTCTGAAATTCCTCAGGACTCCCAGCCTGCTGGGCTGATTGTGCTTGGATGATCGTAAGACCACTGAAAAAAAGTGCACGGTTTTCTTTTGTCCCGGAAGCTGGCTGCAAGGACCCGGGCGCTTTCCCAGCTCCAACCTGCACCTTCTGCCTCTTCAATCTCCTCTACACCGCGCGATGTGTGTCAGCGCTCCCGGTGCAGATCACCGAGGCTGGTTATTTTGCAGGCCTGTACTTCCACTCCCTGCCGGCTCTGAATCCTCTCCTTCTGCCGGTGGGCTGGGGTAGAGGAGTGCTCGGGTCCCGCCGGGACGCGGCTCCGTATCTTACCCGCCTCGCGGGGTGCTGAGTCCTCTCAGGTGCAGATGCAGGCTATGCACTGTCCTGTGTATTCTGGTCTCTCTTTTAGGAATAGTTGTATTTGCTGTATTTTCATAGATATACATGGTTTTGGGAGGAGATTTCTGCCGCCGTGCTCACGCCGCCATCTTCCCAGAACCCTCTGGTCCTATAGTTTTACTTGAGTTATTTAACTGTTGTTATACATTCTACCAGCCACAGGTACCCTGCTTCTCCACCTGCTATCTCTCCTTGTGCTCATCACCAGGTAATCGGATGGGCTGGGTGTGTGGTCAGAGGACAGCCCTGAAGTGAGATAATGTCCAGGGTGTCACTCTTAAAGAATTCCTGCTTTTTTCCCCAAAGGAAAAGAAAGAGATAGATAAGACTGGTGGATTTAGCTCAATGGGCCTCTCAGGGCAGGACAAGTGCTGAAAAATGTAGAAAGTTTAAAGCTCTCTTGAAGAAAAGTTTGACAAATACATGGGATTATTAGCAGCCAATGTACAACACTTAAATATGCCACCACTAGCCTCTGGTGGCCTCCTCTTCCTTCTCTTTTCTTCCAGCTCTCTTTTTATCTGAGACCCTTTTTGTCTGAGACTCTGGCAGCCCCATGCTAGCATCAATCTGCCCCATGACAAAGCTCACAAGGCAGGTGTGGAACAGGCCCAGAACACTTGGACACTGAGATGTAGCATTTACAAGGAAGAAAGTAAGATTGGAGGCGAAGGTGCCATTGCCTGCTTAAACTGTCTCATAGATCTGACTTTTCCATTTTTCATGGCGTAAGATGAACAACCTGTTTCAAGAATTGGTGAGTCAAGGGAATTATGCTTTTTTTTTTTTTTTACCTAAAACAAGAGAAGAAAAAACCATCATGTACCCTACCCCCTGTGCTGCCTGTCATCTGTGTTTGTTAACAAAAGAAAATTTCTTTGAAAGTATATATTCATTAGAAAAAACACAAGAGTGAGAAAAGAGACAATTTTAAATTACTAGACATACCATCCACTCAGAAACTGCTGTTGTTAACACTTTAAGTGTATTTCCTCCCTTATTTTTTCATGCAACAAAGTGCCATCAATTTAACTTATAAGGTAATGTATACATTAAAATAATTCAAACTTTTACTATTTGCAAGTATTACTTTATCATCATCTGTAGTTTGCATTATTTTCTTAACTTTTACCATAAAAAGTAAGTAATGTGGAACCAAAGCCTTACAGTGAAAAGTAAGTCTTACTTCCGCTCCTGAATCTCAATCTCTCCCCAGAGGCAAACATGTTACCAATTTATATATTTTGCAGAGATAGTCTTTGCATAATAAACACACAGGCCTTTTTGTTCTTTTTATCTATATACAAATGATAACATGCCATACATTCTAGTCTATATCTTCTATGTATATTTTAATAGCTGAGATCATATTTTCAGTAGTTTTCCTCTTTTCATTAGTTTTTATGCTGCTTTTCACTTACATTATATCATAAATATTTTACTGAGAGTTTTAAAACTCTTCATAAGTATCATCTCAACTGACTATATTCTATTCAATAGATGTGTCATATGACCAATTCTTTAACATTATACATTAAGTTACTCTTCTATTCTCAATTGTTAGAAACTAAACTTCAGTGACCATTTCTTTACATAAATATTTGTTTACTTTCCTATTAATTTCCTTAGGAGAGGTCCCTAGAAATGAAATTGCTGGTCAAAGAGTAAGTTTACTGAAATACAAATTTGATCCTTATCTCAATTTCATATCCTTTATCTTATTTTACCCTCTAAATAAACCTGGGAGATAAAATTAGAAGGACAGAGATTATTATTCCCATTTGGTAAAGAAGGAAACTGCGAGTCAGAAATTAAGAGGATTTGCCCAAGCCTCACTGTTAACAGGTGAGACTAGACCTAGTACTACCCAGTGTTATGGGGAAGTTCAAAGTCCCTGTTCTATTCCTCGGCTGAATTCTTGGGCAAATCATACTGCCTCTCTAAGCCACAGCATTTTTACCTTAAAATAGAGAAATTAGCATCTACTTCACAGAGCTATGGTACAAACAGAATGAGTGGTTATCCCATGTAAATAAGCTGGCATGGTTTCTTGGCCCATGAGAGGTACTCAATAAATAGTATTTCACTGGTCCCTTTAATTCATTTCTGCAGTCAAATTTTGTTCAACTGCCCTCTGCCTGATCTGAGCTCCATTACTTGAGCTTGTTTTACATAACTGTCTGCCACCCCTTCTGGATTCAGCTGAGTTTTACCATCCTTATGCCCTGTCAACACTGGACCTATAGTAAATCCTCAGAGCATGTAACTCCTTTCAATAAACATTTACTGAGCATTTGCCATGTGCCAGATTATCAATGTAAATGTCATATTATTGGTCTTAATGTTTCTGATGCAGCTGTTTACACTCTTAGATTTCTGGAATTAGAAGGGATTTTAGAGTGTCAGCTTTATCATAACTAAAAGCTTAGCTCCTGGTCCCAGCTTTTCCAAAAATTCATTGCTTTTGCTTGAACTTGGGCAAGTCACTTAGATGCTGAGCATCCAGGGTCCTTAACTACAAATTGATAATATTATCTACATACCTCAGAAGGCTGATGTGAATTTTAAATAAGAGGATGTATATAAGTGTGCTTCGTACACTGCGTTAAGAAAAATGCATGTGGCCTCATGTAGAATCAGCAGGAAAAGGGCCTGCTGTGTCTGTCACAGGTGTGAGAGTGGGGAGTGAGGCAAGAGTAAAAAATAGTTTCAATTCCTGTCTGATCCATTCCCATTCATTTTACTAGTAAAAAAAATTGAGGCTCCACAAACAGAAGTGATTTATCTAAAGTCATGTAGCAGGTCGGTTGGAGCATCATGGCTAGAACTTCTGTTACCTAATGATGACCAGATTGGACTGGGCTTGGGGAAAATAAAAGCTACAACTTTAGGGTGAGTAAATAAGCAACCTGGCACTCTGAGCATCTTGTTCCTAGCACCTGCCATACTGTACTGTCAGCACCTGTTTATGTGCACACAGGTTAGCTTTCCCGGGAGGTGCTGTGAAAACAGAGCAAGGCATGTTTAGATGGAAGCCCACAAAAGGATCTTCTCAGGATGGGGGAAAGGGCTACACAGACATTTGGAAGGGAGGCGAAGAGCATTCCAGCAGGCAGCCGCCTGAGGCAGATCTGAACAGACAGGTCACTGCACAGTGGTGTGTGCAGAACCACATTTGTAAGATAACCATCAGTCAGATCCTCCCTCTCTTTTGTGACAATCACATAAATGCTAGAGCTGAGTAGTTTGCTGTCTCAAGCAATAGAGATGAAGGCCCAAGGACTATCTGGGAAGTCATCCCCAGTCCCAGTCTTGGGAAAAGAAGGAAATGGTCCCTCAAATGGTCAGTGTGAAAAACAAATAACACTTTCAGGCTGGTAGGCAGCAGAAATAAGCCCCTAAGGAAATTTCAGCCAGGAAAGAGGTGGGAGAGAGGGGCAGAGTCCTAAAATCCAGCAAAAAGATATCAACTCTATACACATAGTGAAGAAGTGATTGGGTGAACTTCTCTTTTGATAGAAAGAGCACAAAACTGAGTCAGAGAGACCTGGAGTGAACCCTGACTCTCTCAGTGCTTTATAAACCACTTAAAAACTTTTTTTTTGTCTGTGTGCTTCATGTTTTCTTTTACCACATGTAGACCTCACCCTACTATATGCAACTTACCTCTCTAAAGCCACACTCTACTAAATTTTCGAATTCAACCATTTTTAGACCATTGCCCACTGCCAACTTATCACCACCAGCCCAGCCTAGCCCACCTCTTCATTGTTTCCTCAGGTCTCTTGTAGCCACAGATTGTATCATAATAGCTGCCATTTATTGAGCACATATTAAATGCCAGGCACTCTACCAGTGCTTTCAATGCATTCTACCATGCACAGAATGTAGGCACACCTGCATAAATAATACTAATGGCCTCTTTTGTACAGTGCTTTGCCGTTTACAAAGCTTTTTCCATGAGTGGATGAGGATACTGAGGCAGAAGCACTACCACAGGTCAATTGCTCATTCAATCAACATTCACTAAGCACCCACTGTGAGCCAGGCCCTGCTGCACTCTGGAGAAATGGAAAGGAGCCATGAGGAGTTCTGAGCTTACAGGGGAAACTGCTTTAAACATCTTCTACAGGTTACTGATGCCTCCCTTTATATCAATCCTTAAGAAACTGGAGATTTGTTTCTTGGACTGAGGATCATTTTAGATTTTTGCCTTTTCCTGAGGTGATGTCCTCTGATTGGAATATACTTTTCCTTTGCTGCTAGCTAAATCCTTCATGACCAGGAAGTCGTCCCTGACCCATCCTCTTCCAGCAAAATGCTTCTCTTCCAACATTGTGCCAAGAACTCCCACTACCACAGATAGGGTTTTTCACCGACTTCTATTGTCTTCCTCCCCTTATATAGGAAGAACAGGTGGGCGCCCACCTGTGTACACACACATCTCCTCCTTTTACTGTCCCCACCCCTTTCCATCTGGATTCCAGGAAGTTGGGATGGAGGGCCCTGTCTTTCTCCCAGCCCCCTCCACACTTCCACTAGCTTACAGAGGCTGCTGCCCTGCCCTCCCTAAAGTGCCTTTGCACATTTGGACTCCAGAACAGTCAGCCTATGGACGAATTCTCCATCATTCTCTCCTTGTCTGTTATCCCAGGTGGCAGGGTCCAGTGCCGGAGTAGCCTTCCGAGTAGTGAGACACAGCTATGCTCTCCAGGCCCCCATTATCTTTCCGTTCTCATACCACAGCCCACAACTGGCCTCCTCCCCAACCTGACCCAGCACACCCTTCACCTTAAATTCAAGCTCCCTGACGGTTCCCACACCCTCAGACGCCAGACCCTGGCTCTGTTCCAATGCCTCTCCACACCCCACCTAACCCCGCCCAGAACTCAGGTGCCCACTGCCCACATCCAAGGCCACTACCCTCTGCCTCCACCAGCTCCCTGCCCCCTTCCTCTGCAGTCCAGGTAAACCCGGCCTGGCCTCCCACCTTCCCATTCTTCCAAGCTTCCTGCCTCCAAGCCCGACCCCCAGCTCCCCACTCACGGTTACCCCCCTTGCCCGTACCTAGCTGGGCTCCTCGGCACCCTTTCCGCTCCCAGCTCTCCGCGCTCACGTCGCCTCGCCCCTTTACCCTCTCCCGGACCAGCACCCGCTCCTGCCCAAAGCCCCTCTCCCTCCTCACCTCACTTCTCTCCAGCTCAAAAACCACCCTGCCAACCCAGTCTCCTCCCCGTGGCTCTTCGCCCCCCGTTGCCCTCGCCCTCCTCACCCTCTCCCCTCAGCACCCCCTCCGCCGCCTGCACCCTCTTCCCGCCCTGCCCCTCTCGGCTCCCGGCCCCCAACGCCTCGTTTGCCCCCAGCAGTCTCTCACTGCGCTCCGCTTGCCGCTCATCCTTTTTCCTCAGCCCGGGCGCCCTCTTTCTTGCCCCCCGCTCCCGCTGCTCCCCGCCCTTGAAGCTCCGCTAGCGGCCTCACGGTCCGACTAGACCCCCTCGGCGCCCGCTCCCCCGGCGGCGCGCCTCCCTCACCGCCGCGAGCCCCCTCCCTAGCTGCCTCCTGCTGCCCCTTCGCCTCGGAGTCCCCTCCGCTGCCCTGCGCTCCTCCTCAGCGCCCCGAGCCGGGATGGGTCCCGCATCCCCACGGGGCGGGGTGCCGGGGCCGCGCCCCTTACCTGGGACTCCGGGTGCCGGACGAGCTGCTCGCTCCCAGGCAGCGCAGAGGGGCTGGCGGCGGGCGGCGGGCGGCGGAAAGCGCAGGGGGTTTGCGGAGCAGGGCGGGGCGGGGTGGGTCTGGAGCCCACCGCGGCGACTTAGGGCTGGGGCTCCGGCTACTGCCTGGCTCCGCCGCTGCCTCGTGCAGGCCCCACCCACGCCCCGCCCAGGGGCGGAGTCCGTGTTCGCCCCGCCCAGCCCCCCCCAGCCGCCAGCAGGTGCAGGGAATCCGAGGCATCCTGAGGCCACGAGCTCCCCGATACCTGAGTGATTACTGTGGTTTATCTCAATTCTCACACCTCGTTCCGCAGACTGAACTTACCAGGGTGATCAGAGAGCTTTGACGATAATGTAGATGATAGTGGGTATCCAGCTTTGCTATTTCCTGTCCTTTATGTCGCTTCATCCTCACAAAAGCCCAGGAAAGAGGCAGAACCTGGAACTCTTACTACAAGAGGAAACGAAACTGAAACCTGGGCATTGTGCTCTACCCTATGCACTCCTTCACGCCCCACATCCCATTAGTTTACTTAATAACACCTCTTTAACATATCCTATCCCGGCCCTTTCTCCATTCCACCGCTCTCACCCTGGTTCTTGCGTGGACCAATGAAACAGCCTCCTACTGGGTCTCCCTGCCTCCACTCTCCTATCCATCTTCTATACCAGAAGCCTGAGTGATTTTTCTAAATATCACCATATCACCATCAACCTAGTTAAAACAAAACAAAACAAAAACTTTCAATGGCTTCCCATTACCAGCAGTAGCCTGGAGTGAGAAAATGTTCTTGCCTAGTCATTAGGAAGACCCAGCTCTGCCAGGGGAGGCAGGTAGACGAGGCAATTAGCACTTGCCACCCATCTTGACCTGGACTTCACTTCAAGTCTTCCTGAGGTCATAGGAGCTAGCTGCCAACTTTGGTTTAGAATCATTGTCCTTTTCCACACTCTTCCCCCATCCTAAATCTGAGGTCTGAGTCAGACAGCAAAACCATTTTTTCCGCAAGTTCCTTTATTACTCTATTTACGATTTTTCTAACCTAGGAAACCACCCAATGGACAGTCTCTCTGGTTGTCTGACTTCTCTTTCTGACTTATCTGATACAGTTCTGAGCTTCTCCACACTCCTTACTTTCACCCTTCTTCCCACTGTCCACTTCCCTGGCAGATCTTGTCACTGTGCCCCATAGAAGTCTCCCCCAAACTCTCCTATACCTCTGCTTCTTCAGACAGTACTCAATTACTTCTGTGCCTTTACTGGTACTGACCCTCCTCCAGGACTTCTCCTGTAGTCCTCTTGGACTATATTTTGGACTAGCAAGTAACCCGCCAGAAAGATGAACAAAGAAAATCAAATTGTATTATGTGATAGTGATTGCTAAGTGAACGCCATTGTGATTAAGAGCCTTTCAAACAAAATTTCCTTAAATCTTTTCTAGTTGCCTGAGTAATCAGTCTTCTCCAGCTCCTGGTTTTTACATGAAATATAAAATTAATACTTTTTGTTGAATGAGATTTAGTCAGCAAGAAAACATATTAGCTTAAGTGTGGATGTCATTTGGTATGTTCATATCTTTACAAGGTTCAAATCTATGCCGGTGTGAATCCCTCACGGCCAGCCTAGGAATTTAGATGTGTTGACCAGTCAAGTGTTTTCATCTGACTCCTTCAGTGGGTTACCTCATGCAATGGGAGAACTAGAACAAGTAAAAGAAGGCCCTAGCTTCTGTGAACAGCTCTAAAAAAATAGAGGTCAATGAGAAGAATGGTGGAAGATAGCGCTGGAAATAGAGAAAGGGCCAGGTGGTCTAAGGTCTTATATATCATGTTAGAGATTTGAGAATCTACCTTAGAAGCAAAAGATCTTAAGCAATGGAAAAACATGGTTACACATGCATATAAGAAAGATAGCTCTGACTGGTAGGAATGACAGGTTGGATGGGAATGATAGGGAGCAGGAAGACAGGAGGTAGGGAACACAGTTAGAAATTGCTCTAACAGCCCAAGTGAGAGATGAGGAGGATCAGAAATCATGTCATAGTACTGGGAAAAGTGGAAAGTAGACAGAGTTGATATGTAGTTAGGAGGTAAAATTCCCTGGTTTGGTGATGGCTTAAATGTGAGATATGAGGAAAATGGAACTGGCATAAACAACCAGGTAGACAGTGAAGCCATCTACTGATAATGGGAGCTCAGAAGTTGTTTCAGGTATCTATTTCTGCATAACAAACCACTCCCAAAATTTCAGTAGTTTAGAAGAGCAGTAATTTATTATTTCTCACAAATCTTCGGGTGGCTGAATCCCTTGCTGGCTTTACCTGGGATCACTGGTGAACAGCATTCAGCTGGAAGCTGAGCTGAACTGGAAGGTCTAAGATGGGGTCACTCATAGTTCTGGCAGTTGGTGCTGGCTGAGGCATTGGTGCTATGACTCTTCTCCACATTCTCATCCAGTAGGCTAGACCAGGTTACATGGTGTCTCAGGACAGCACTCCAAGAGGATAAATAAAGAAGATACAATCTCTTAAGGCCTCACCTCAGAAATTGTGTAACATCACATATACTTTATTTTGTTGCCCAAATCAAGTCACAGGCCCAGCCCAGATTCAAAGGGGTGGAGAAATAGACTCCCCCTTTGATTGGGAAAAAGAGCAAAGTCACATCACAAAGGTACATGGATACAGGGAACAGAGGAATCTAGGCCTTCGACCAGTCTGCCACAGGGATGGGAACCAATTTGTATAATGAGTCTCTCCAATGACACTCACGCACTAATCATTCCTTCTTCTCTGTGCTTCAGTTTCTTCATTTGTAAAACAGCGTGAAGGACCATTCTCCCCAACCGGTATCAGTTTCTGAGGTGAAACTGGTTAAAATGCACATTGAGGACATTGCCTCATCACCAGGGTAGTCACCAAGGCAACCTAAGACACACACAAGGGAAACATTCAATGTGTGAATAGTAAGAACCCATAGACACCCCCAACCCCTCTCTCTTCCTCATCTACCCTGTCAGTCCTTTGCCAAACCTGACACATTCTACCTCCTGAGAGCTTTCCATTCCATCCCTTCCTCTCCATTCCCTGGCCACAGCCTCCTCACTGTCCTACCCCCATGACAACCTCCCATCATCACCTCTAATGCATGCTGCAGCAGAAGACTTCTCCTAAACACAGTTTAAAATTCCCCCAATTGCCCTACTCTGAAGCCCATCTGTTTAATATGCACATATGGTCCCTTGTGGTCTCACCCACTACCTTCTCCCACCCTCAGGCCTCATTACTGAACATTCCTCTATTATATACTAAGCCCCAACAACATTTAACTATTTTCAGTTCCCCATATGTGACCTGCTCCCTAACATCTCCATGAATTTGCATCAGTTTCTCCCTTTCCCTGGAACACTGTTCACTCATATATTCATTAATTCATTCAGTCACTCACACGGAAAATATCTCCCGAGTACCCACCATACACAGGGTGAATAGTCCCTGACCCAAAGTTGTTCAGTGTCCAGTGCAGGAGAGCAGGCATAAGATCCACTAGTTCGAGTTCTTCAAGGGCAAAGGCCACACAACTACCCAACATGATGCCTCCTAGATTGTTCTTAGCAAGGGTCAGGGGATATTTGTTGAATAAAAAGGCATATAAATATTTACAAAGGATCCACCATCTCATTTGACTTTCACAGTAAATCTATGAAGTGGAGATTGGCTCATACCATGTTGGATATGAGGAAGAGATAAGTAGTCCATGGTTTCTTAGCTCCCAAATGTAGGGAAAAGCAGGTCTAAAATCAGCCACATTAATGAATTTGGCAAGATTTGGCTGTTTTCTCCCTATGGCACACACATCAGTAGAAAGGAGCCTGAGAGTTAGGTTGGGCCCCATGCTGGGATGCAGGTCCTAGGATGCAGAGTAGTGACTTAAGCTGAGTCTTCAAGGATAAGTAGGAGTTCAACTTGTGGAGAAGCAACCCAGGCAGATGGGCCAGTATGAGCAAAGGCCTAAAGGTGTGAAATGATGTGAAACCTTCAGGGAACTGCAGGGGTTGTGAGTCTGCGAAAGCATAATATGATAAGCACAGTGCAGGTGATGAGTGAGGTGGGAGTGCAAGTCAGAGCCAGAGGTCAGCCAGGGCCTGGGGGCCATGCTAAGGATGATGGACTCAGTGATCAGAGCAATGCAGAGCTGTTACAGGGCTTTATCTAGGGTGTAGCCTTGGCCATATTTATGCTTTAGGAAGATCTCAGGCTATATGATGGGAGATGGACTGGAGGTTCCAAGTTACAGGGGTCAAGGAGACAAGGGTAGACTGGTGCAGTGACTTTAAAAGAGATTATGAGACCTGAGCTGGGAGCTGCAGTGGGACATCAAGGAGATGAAAAGGACAAGATTTGGTGACTGGATGTAGATGGGGAGAGAGGAAATTGAGGCAACTAGGAGAGATTTCTGACTTGGGTGGTGCCATTCTCTATGAGAAAGGGAACAGAAGGGACAGCCATAGGGCAGGTAGAGTTCAGAAGCAGGCAACAAGAGACCAGGGGTAAAAACAGCAACTGAGCTGGAAATGATTAGCCATAACTGTCTTCACTTATTTTACTGAAATTTAAGCAAGCCCACCAACATCTTAGGCCTCTCCCACAGCACCCAGAAGCAGAATCTAACACCATCAATCATTTCTCTCTGCCTCCCCTACCCTCTGGGCCTCTCTTTCTCTAGTTATTAGAGAAAATATCCAGTCTATAATTTAACAGAGACAATGACTAGACAGCACCCTGTTACCAGGGTTTCATTCCAAACCTAATGAAGATTTTACTGAGAAGCCAAAGGAAACTCAAATCTCCCCCACCACCCCCTCACCAATCCAACATGGAGACCCCTCTATAGCCTTGGCATGCTCACTTCCAAGGATGGGGAGACTACCTCTTCTTTACTGAAATATGCCTGTTTGGAGTTTTCACCTTCTGGTCTGAGTTCTTCATCATTCTATCAGCCATGCATTCATTCCACAAGATCTGTAGATGAGTTAGTATGTGCCAACACTTAGCAGTGTTCTAGAGACAGAGTACACAAACAGTGAGCTAAACAGACAGAACCTCTGCTCACACAGAAGCTATGAATCCTAGGAAGGGAGACAAATAAAAAAGTAAACGAATACAAGAGAATTTCAGTTAGTGATGAGCACATTTAAGGAAATATTCCAATAATATAATGGGATATAAGGTGACTAGGGGAGGGGGCTATTTTAGAAGGCTTAAACAAGGAAAGCCTGTCTGAGGAAGTAACATTTGAGTTGAGACCTGATGGAGAAGAAGTCAGCCCATTTTAGAGGTGAGGAAGTTAAGGAACAGAGGGGACAGGCAATTCTCCCAGGGTGAGACCATGGTTAAATGACCAAATCTAAAGCCTCTCATTCTTGCAGGGATTTTATACAGCAGTGGCATGGGGACAACTATGGTCTATGGTCAGGGGTCCTCATGTCCACAAGCTCCCCCCTTGATCTCATCAGTTATTCATCACTGACCAGTCCCTTTTCTGGACCATCTCTGTTAAATAATAGAATTGAATTAAATAAGGTAAGCCTGTGCAGGATAATCAAAAGGATATAAGCTTTTGAATCAGAGAGGTCTTGGTTCAAATCCAAATTTCACCATTTGCTAGTTATGTTATCTTGATCACATAGGCTGCTTGCTCATCTGTAGAATGGGGGTGAGAATTCTTTCACTGGCTCCTTGAAAGAATTAAAGGTGATAATGTATGTAAAATAGGTGATCATAACACATATTCAAAAACATCAGCTACTTTAAGGAACCTTAAAACTAGGTCTTTTATGTTTGCCAGCAGTTTCCCTCTTCAAATACATGTCCAGGGACCTGAAGAACAATTGTCACTCACTTACAGTCTATAAAATAAATCAGGTTGTGTGGGGAACTGCCTTTGCATCCAGCCTCGCCACGAGGGTGGCCGCTGGGAACTGCCTTTGCATCTCAGCCTCACCACGAGGGTGGCTGCTGGGAACTGCCTTTGAATCTCAGCCATGCCACAAAGATGGCCACTGAGAACTCAGCCGCGCTGCAGGGGTGGCCGCCAAAAGCCCCCTGAGGTTTAGCTGCGCCCACTCCGGTCAGAGACAGCTGCGCATGCGCGCAGCTCTGTGCCTGATTCAGAAAAGTAAAGTCACCTTATTAGCATAGGTGACCGATGGGGGGAGACTTCACCCTATATATCCCATGCCCTGAGCCCCAATAAACGAGTTCTCCCTTCGAGTGAACTTCCTGTCGCGTCTGATTGTCTCCGGGGAAAGGGGCGGCCAGCGGCGAGTGGCCAGCGGCCAGCGGCGGCGGCAGCAGAGGCTGGAGCGGCTGCAAGCGGTGGCGCCGCCGAGCTCCGGAGGCTGCGGGAACGGGCGGACAGCCGGCGCTTACCTCCCTTGCTCTGCCTATCGGGGCGAGCCTCTCTCCCTGCCTTCCTCCCCTACGCTGGTTCGGAGGGTCGCAGAAAGAGCTTGTAACACAAAGAGCTGTAGTCCTGACCGAGAGCAGGACCGGTGGGAGAGAGGTGGAAAAAACCCGATAAGGTTGTTTTTCTAATTTTGGAAGAACTCCCCTGTTTCCTCTTTCCCAGCGGGCTTGCTATGGGAGACTAAGTTAGCCCTGTGACCCTTCTCAAGGTTCAGTCTCATACTCTCCCCTTGTGCTCTAAATGGGAACTGCATTGTCTGACCAGCAGCTGTGGTGTTGAAATCAACCTGAGCATAGGGCCTGAAAAGATTGGAACTGACTTTTAATAAGTATTTGCTATATTCTTGGGGCCTTCTGAAGTGGCTTCCATTCATGATATCATTTGCATCAGCAAGATTAAATGACTTTTCCAAATATTCATGGATAAGAGACAAAGCAGCCCTAAGTAAAGGAAAGAATTGGAAAAAAATCAGTGATGTTTATCGATCTGTAGAATAAAATCCAACCTCCTTAGCAAATTTGATTGGGTCCTTTTCTCTCTAGCTTTATCTACCCTCTAGCCCCCTTGGTCCTTATTTTATGGCCACACAGAACAACTTGTACCTCCCAGAAACTCTTTAGACCTCAGCATTTTTGCACAGGCTTTTGTCTCTAGCGTGAGCGCTTTCTTCAGTACCCTTCCATTGTTTAGAAGACTCCTTCTTACTCATCTTGCCATCATCCCATCCTTCTTGCTTGGAGAGAATTTTACCTCTCTCTTTTTTGGGCTACTTCTAGATGTAGGCTTGCCGTTGGTACATGATGGCTGAAGAAAAATGTTCATCCATGGGAAATTAACACTGCTTATGCTTTCACTCAACAGCTATTTGTTTCTGATGTACAGGTATGGTTCCAAGTACTGAGCACTAGAAATACAACAATGAGCAGAACAGACACAGTCCCTATTCTCATAGAACTTATATTCTGATGAGGAAATCAGACATTAAACAAATAATCACATCAATAAGTAATTACCACTATGGTAACTGTTGTGAAGAAGAAGCAGTGGGAGATGTAAAAGTAAAAGCTGTTTAGGAGACATGATCAGGGGAGGTTTCACAAAGTGACATCTAGGATTTCTGAAGAATGAGTTAGGCAAAAATATGAGGAAAAACTCTCCAAATAGAGGGAACAGCATGTATAAAGGGCATGAGGAACTTTGAAAAATGGAAAGAAACCAATTGTGGCTGGAATATGGGATAGAATGAGAGAATAACATGCAATGAAACTGGAGAGAGAGTAGGGGGGCAAATCATACCAGCCATTTAAACAATACTGTTGATTTTGGACTTTATCCTGAGAATAATGGAGGAAATACAACAAAGAGTTTCAAGCAGGGAAGTGATATAACCGGAATTATATTATAGAGTAGTCCCTGTGGAGAACAGTTGGAAAGAGGGGCAAGGATGGATGCAAGGAAACCACCTAAATAGCTATTGATTCATTTAACCATTTCATTAATATTTATCAAATGCCTACTATGCACCAGATTCTCTCAGGCTTTAAAGATACAGCAGTGAACAAGGTAGATAAAAGCACTGCCCTGATGGATCTTATACTGAAAAACCTAGATGACAAATGCTGGTGGTTTAGACCAGGGTGGTGTGGTAGGTATAAAGAAGAGAGTATTAGTCTTCTAGGGCTGCCATAACCAAGTATCACAGACTGGGTGGCTTAAACAACAGAAATTAATTTTCTCACAGTTATGGAGGTGAGAAGTCTGAGATCAGAGTTGATTTCTTAAGGCTTCTCTCTTAGCTTGCATTATCCATGCAAGTCTGAATTAGGAAGAGAACTTTCAAAAATAATTTTAGCAGCCTCACTTCCCAATCCCATATCTCCTCCCATTATCTTAACAGAAGCCATTTATCTGGAGTATGAAGGCAGAAACCAAAGTGGAACAGATAGAAGGTTGAAGAGGGAATAAGAGTTAAGGAAAGATTGACAGCATGGGTCAGGCTTCAGAGCCATATAAAGTCCACAGATGGTCTGTTTTTAGATGAGAAAAGCAGTGCTTCTTTAAATTTACATAAGAATGATCCAATAGAGATAGAGAGACTGATATAAAAGAGACAGAAATGTTTGTGATTAAAAAAGAAAATCTAAGGACAAGGACAAGACAGCTCCAGAGCTCAGTGGAAAATTAGTAGTAGCCATCTTTTCCACCGAGCAAGAGGGAAGGAGAAGAGGATGGGACAGTTGTAGGGAAGGTCTATAGATTTAACAGGGGTAAGTTGAGGGAGTTACATCAGAAGATCTTGATAAGGTCAAAGCATAATGGAAGATGTTGATCAGTTAGGATGAAAGCACAAATAGGTGGTTGCATTCACAGAATAAAATTACTGAATTCAAGATTTCAAGAGCGGGTGGCTGAGACAGAGTGGCAGTCACTGGTGATGAGGAAGTCAAATAAATGAGAAGCCAAGATGTTAGACAATGTTTTTCACCATTTTTCATGACAAGAAATGGGAAGGCTGAGCTTCAGTTGGTTTAAATATGGGGGAATATTACCCCATGTATCTCCAAGTCCAAAAAACAAAGTGGAACTCAAGGTTGACTTAATCCACTGGCTCCAGCCATGTTTCACTGCAGTTTTCTCCATAAATCCCTCCCTCCACATGTCGGCTTCACATTCATTCTGGTAGCAAGTAAAAACCTTTCCTGTGAGACCTCTCAGAATTTCTAAAATATTACTTTGAGTTATGAATCATTCCAAGAGATACACTGTTATCCAAACTTGTTGAATCATGGAATCCTTTTCTGGCAGACTAGTGTTCCAGGAATATACTTTGGAAGGTACAGCTATAACCTTGTTAAACAGTGGTTTCTTACTATATCAGTCACAGTAAGTAGCTAGCCACAGAAACCTACTCTGGCTTATTTAAGGAAGAAAATAATGTATTAAGTAACTATGAATAAACCATACAATACCCAGAGAGGCTAGAGAACCAGGTTTAGGGGTTCACGCTGCAGACATGCTCAGGAAGACAGCACTGCTGTCACCACTAAGCACTGCGTTTGTATTGCCAACACCACTAGCCTCCAACACTGGACATCTCCATGGATACTCCACCACTGCCGAAGAACTCAATCAGATGCTGTGATCTCTGCTGCAGAAGTCTCTGGAAGGTGTATCTGATGGGCTGAGTCCAGGTCACGTGCCTGTAGTCTAGCTACAAATGAGGCTGGGAAAGCAATTATCTGGTATTTCCAAGTTCTGAAATGGAAAGGGAGTTCTGCTTCCCCCCAGAATTTTTGTGAATGATATTATAAACTTAAGAAGGGTGTTTTAATGCAGTGGCTAAAAAGAATTTTTTAATGTTAACATAATCAAATAATTTCTTTGCCCTACATGAACTATATCGTTTTCCCCCACATTTGCACTTCCAAAAAGACTCAATTAATATAATGCAACACAGAGTACAAGTATCCACTACTAAAAATGGTGTGACCCAAAGTCTCATTTACTACATCCAGTTAAAAATCTAGAACCTCTTTTTGATTACCTTAGAATCACATCTGTATATATGATATCTTAATTAGGAAATTCACCACTATAACCAGCAAGGTTCTTTTGTGGATAATAGAAGCCATTCTAGCTATTTTAATTAGAAAAAATTTAATACAGAGAATTAAGTACTAAAAAAATCACTGGGAGACTAGAGGAACAGACACTAGGCTGGAAGGCTGTCCTGACAAGAGAGAAGAAAGCTTACATCAACTGGGAAAGTGGAGAATCAGCAATCTTCTCTCCCAGGTTCTGGTTCCAGGATCATACACCTTGGCCACAATCTGGAAATAAGGAAGCCATTGTTCTCATGGAACATATTGCCATAGCTGCAACCTGGGATCAGGAAGCTGCTGATAGAACTGTTAGCTTCAGAGCCATGACACACCTGCAAGTTCATGCCAGCATATGGAGGCCTCACACTGTGCCAACTCTTCCCCAACAGTTACCAATTCAGGTCTCACATGAAAGCATCAGTGTAAAGTGAGTTCACTGCTCAGAGGCAATATTGAGTGAGATAGCATGCTGGTGAATAAGGTAGTCTGCAAATCCATGGATGATGGTACTATAGCAAAAGCTTGGTGAGAGAAAAATCCAGATTAAGACTCTATTCCAGTAAAGTCAAATCAATGCTTCATCCATGATGGAAGATATCTAGTGTAATCTGACTCCAGGTGCCTGGCTGCAGCCTCTGGGTTGTGGTACCAAGTACAGAGACTCAGTGTCCACTGCTACTGACTCAGTAGTGCCGGGCGACCCAACAGTGTCAGCGTCAGAAAGCCTGCATGACTATGAGCGGGGGCCCTAATGCTGTACAGTGTTCCAGGAAAGCAGCCAAATATTCCTGCTCACTGAAGGGAATAGAAGTGGTGCTCAGGGGCTGATGGACCTGGAGGAGCCTTGTTGATGGATAAAAGAGAGAATGAGTGGACCGACCACTGGAGGCTGATAGGAAAATAGACATCTCAGCAGATGTGCATGGAAGGATGTGCCAACCAGGTAGAAAGTATTACATCTCAGAAGATGCCAACATGAACAATGTCTCCTATATGATGTCGTGACCCTGTAGACTTCTCTGAGACTTAGATACACCTAGAGAAGGAGAAAGCAGAGGGGAAAAAAATCCTAGTTGACTGAGTTTAAACCTCAAATACAGGAAGAACCTTTGACTAGACTATCAAAGGCTTCTCTGTTTTTAGACAGAATGGAGGTCTGAAAAAAAATTGTAATTGTTATATACAATTATGTTCCCTTTTTTTGGTAATTGTATTAGTTTGGTAATTTGCTTGAAAATTTATACCTGCTACACAGCATAAGGCATTGCTGCACTCCTTGAATTGACTGACTTGAATACAAATTGCATAGCGTGATACAGTGGTTAAAAGTATGAATTCATGAGCCAACTGCACACATTCAAGTCCCAGCTCTGATACCAACTAGCCACTGGGTGCCTCAGTTTCCCTATCTGTAAATCACAGGTGATGATGGTAATAGAAACAAATCCATTAGGTTGTTGTTAGGGTTAAATGTAAAACTGGAAGTTTTAGAACAATTCCTGGTACATGGAGCTATATAAATATTTGCATTATCAGGTGAGGAATGTCTGAAATCATTAGTCTTGAAACATCTTGGCTTGCATGATTCCTGAAAGAATTCTGGAAAACTATTACTTTTAAGTTGCCACTTTTAAATTGACACCAAAAATTTCATCATTTAAATAACTGTGAAGGTTCCACCCCAAAGCAGCTGAATACATATTTTTCTCAACTGCATATAGAATGTTCTCCAGAATAGATAGATTACATATTAGGACACAAAAAAGCCTCAATAAATTTAAAAAAATTGAAATTGTATCAAGCATATTTTCAGACCACCATGATCTGAAACTAGAAATTAATTACATGAAGTAGACCAAAACACACAAACACATGGAGGCTAAACAACTTGCTTCTAAATAATCAGTGGATCAATGAACAAACGAAAGAGGAAATCAAACAATACATGGAGACAAATGAGAACAAAAATACAACAGTTCAAAATATGTGGGATACTGCAAAAGTGGTTCTAAGAGGGAAGTACATAGCAATACAGGCCTACCTCAAGAAACAAGAACAATCCCAAGTAAACCGTCTAAATTCACAATTAAAGAAACTAGAAAAAGAAGAAGAAATGAAGCCCAAAGTTAGTAGAAGGAGTGCATAATAAAGATCAGAGCATAACTAAATAATATAGAGAAGAATAAATCAATAGAAAAAATCAATAAAACCAAGTGCTGATTCTTCAAGAAGATAAATAAAATAGACAAAGACCTAGCCAGACTATCTGTACTCTGTAAATTATAAGACAAAAATTATAAGAAAAAAAGGGAGAAAAAAAGTCAGAAATGAAAAATGAGAAGTTACAACAGACACCACAGAAATTAAAAGAATTATTATAAAAGAATTCTATGAAAAATTATATGTCAATAAACTGGACAACCTAGAAGACATGGACAAATTCCTAGAATCATACAATCTTCCAAGACTGACCCAGGAAGAAACAGAAAATGTGAACAGATAGAGTACCAGTAATGAAATTGGTAATCAAACTCCCAACAAAAAAAACTCCTTTACTGGATGGCTTCACAGCTGAATTCTACCAAACATTTAAAGAGGTAATGCCCATCCTTTTAAAAGTATTCCTAAAAGTACAAGAGAAGGGAATACTTCCAAATTCATTCTATGAAGCCAACATCACTCTAGTATCAAAAACTGACAAAGACATTACAAAAAAAAAACAAAAAAACTACATACCAACATCCCTGATGAACACAGATGCAAAAGCCCACAACAAAATATTAGCACACTGAATTATTATTATTATTTTTTTTACAATTTATTTTATTTTAGTATCATTAACCTACAATTACATGAGCAATATTGTGATGATTAAACTACCCCCTTCATCCGGTCCCCACCACCAACCCCACCACAGTCACTGTCCATCAGTGTAGTGAGATGAGAATCACTACTTGTCTTCTCTGAGCTGTACAGTTCTCCCCGTGCCCCCTCACCCTATGTCTGCCAATCGTAATGCCCCTTTTACCCTCTTATCCCTCCCTTCCCGCCCTTCTTCCCCAGTCCCTTTCCCTTTGGTAACAAACAAAAAGCAAATAACCCAATTAAGAAATGGGCACAGGACATGAATAGACACTTCTCTAAAGAAGAAATTCAGATGGCCAACAGGCACATGAAAAGATGCTCCACATCGCTAATCATCAGAGAAATGCAGATTAAAACCACAATGAGATATCACCTCACACCAGTGAGGATGGCCAACATCCAAAACACAAACAACAACAAATGTTGGCGAGGATGTGGAGAGAGGGGAACCCTCCTACATTGCTGGTGGGAATACAAATTAGTTCAACCATTGTGGAAAGCAGTATGGAGGCTCCTCAAAAAACTCAAAATAGAAATACCATTTGACCCAGGAATCCCACTCCTAGGAATTTACCCCAAGAATGCAGCAGCCCAGTTTCAAAAGGACAGATGCACCCCTATGTTTATTGCAGCACTATTTACAATAGCCAAGAAATGGAAGCAACCTAAGTGCCCATCAGTAGATGAATGGATTAAGAAGATGTGGTACATATACACAATGGAATATTATGCAGCCATAAGAAAAAAACAAATCCTACCATTTGCAACAACATGGATGGAACTGGAGGGTATTATGCTCAGTGAAATAAGCCAGGCCGAAAAAGACAAGTACCAAATGATCTCACTCATATGTGGAATATAAGAACAAAGAACAACAACAACAATAACAAAAAAAAAAAAAAGCTGAAGGAACAAAACAGCACACTGAATTAAAAAATACATCAAAAGGATCATCCATCATAACCAAGTAGGATTTATTCCAGGGATGCAAGGATGGTACAATATTCATAAATTAATCAATGTGATACACCACATAAACAAAAGTAAGTATAAAAAAGATATGATCAGCTCAATAGATGCTAAAAAATTATTGGACAAAATTCATCCATTCATTATAAAAACACTCAATAAAATGGGTATAGAGGGAACATATATCAAAATAATAAAAGTCATATATGACAAACCCACAGGTAACATCATATTCAGTGGCAAATGCCAAAAGCTTTTCCTCTAAGATCAGGAACAAGACAAAGATGTACACTTATACCACTTTTATTCAACATAAAGTCCTAACCATGGCAATCAGACAAGAAAAAAGGCATCCAAATTGCTAAGAAAGAAGTAAACTGTCCCTATTTGCACATGACATGATACTATATATAGAAAACTCTAAAGACTCCATCAAAAAACTATTATAACTAATAAATGGATTCAGCAAAGTTACAGGGTACAAATCAATATACAGAAATCTGTTGCATTCCTATATACTAATGATGAACTAGCAGAAAGAGAAATCAAGAAAACAATTCCATTTACAATTTCATCAAAAAGAATAAAATACCTAGGAATAAACCTAACCAAGGAGGTGAAAGACATATACCCTGAAAACTAGAAGACACTCATCAGAGAAATTAAAGAAGACACCAATAAATAGAAATACATCTCATGCTCATGGATAGGAAGAATTAATATAGTGAAAATGGCCATCTTGCCTAAAGCAATCTATAGATTCAATGCAATCCCTATCAAAATACCAATGGCATTTTTCAATGAACTAGAGAAAATAATCTTAAACTTTATATGGAACCACAAAAGACCCCAAATAGCCAACACAATCCTGAGAGAGAAGAACAAAGCTGGGGGGATTACACTCTCTGACTTCAAGCTGTACTACAAAGCTACTGTAGTCAAAACAGTATGGTACTGCACAAGAACAGACCCATAGATCAATGGACCATAACAGAGAGCTCAGAAATAAACCCATGCATATATGGTCAATCAATATGTGACAAAGGACACAAGAATATACAATGAGCAAAAAGCAGTCTCTACAATAAATGTTGGTAAAACTGGACAGCTACATGTAAGAGAATGAAACTGGATTATTCTGGATTACTGTCTAATCTTTTAAAAATCTAAGTACCCATACACAAAACTGAAGTTGAAATGGATTTAAGACCTATTTATGAGATGAAACCATAAAGCTATTATAGGAAAACATAGGGAAAAACCTGCTGAACATAAGCAAGAGTAATTTTTTCCTGTACACATCTTGCCAGTTGAGGGAGACAGAAGTAAAAATAAACAAGTGGGACTACATCGAACTAAAAACCTGCACAATAAAGGAAACAATCAACAAAACAAGAAGGCTACCTACATTATGGGAGAATATATTTGTAAATGATTTATCCAATAAGGGATTAAAATCCAAAATATATAAAGAACTCATACTCAACACCAAAAAAGCAAATACCAATTGAAAGAAGGGCAGAGGACCTGAATACACATTCTTTCAAAGAAGACATATAGATAGCCAACAGACACATGAAAAGATGCTCCACATCACTAATCACTGGGACGTGCAAATCAAAATCACAGTGTGATATCACCTCACACCAGTTAGAATGGCCACTATCCAAAAGAAAAGAAATAGTAAGTGTTGGCAAGGATGAAAAGAAAACCCTCCTACACTGTTGGTGGGGCTATAAATTGGTGTGACTGTGGAAAGCGGTATGGAGGTTCCTCAAAAAACTAAAAATAGAAATACCATACAACCCAGTAATTCCACTTCTAGGAATTTACCTAAAGAATACAAAATCTGTGATTTGAAAAGATATATGAACCCCTATATTTATTGCCACATAATTTACAATAGCCAAGATATGGAAGCAACCAAAGTGTCTGTCTATAGAGGAATGGGTAAAGATACAGTACATACATACATTGGAATATTATTCAGCCATAAAAAGGAAAGAAATATTGCCATTTGCAACACCATGGATGGACCTAGAGGGTATTATGCTAAGTGAAATAAACCAGGTGGAGAAAAACAAATACCATATGATTTCACTTATATGTGGACTCTAAAAACAAAGCAAAACAAAATGAACAAAACAGTAGTAGACTCATAGACCCTGAGAAATGACTGGTGGTTACCATGGGGAAAAGGTTGGGTGGGCGGGTGAAATAGTTGAAGGGGATAAAGAGGCACAAAATCTCAATCATAATATAAATTAGTCACAGGGATGAAAGTACAGCATAGAGAATAGTCTATAGTTCTGTAACATCTTTCTATGTTGACAGATAGTAACTACACTAGTTGGGGTGAATATTTAATAATGTAGAAAAGTGTTGAATCACTATATTGTATACGTGCAACAAATATATATCAACTATACTTCAATAAAATCATCAAAAATAATAAATAACTGCAAAGTACATAATTTTTAGAATATTATAAATATTAACACTTAAAAATAAAGCTGTTATGTTACTTTTTAGAATGTATCCACTAGAATCTAAGTACCATAGAAATTTTATACTCACCTCATTCACTTAAAACTAATACATGCAAGAGTTCCTCTTAACAGTGGAAATTTTACATCATCCTGTTTTTTCTTGAACTCCTATTTCTCTCAACCCACAGAATTTTAACTTAATGTAATGTGTTTAAAATATGCTTAAAAGTCCTTATTGATCACCATGCCATACTTCTCTGTAGCAAAAATATGTATTTAATTGGAATTAAATGTTAAAACTTCTGATGACTGCAAGAATCTAAGTAATGTTTGATAACTTGTGTACCCTATCTTACAGCCTCTTGACTTTTTTTTCCCCTTTGGCCATTGCTGTGGTAATCAGCTGCATTTGGAGGTTGAGGACACCTCCCTATAACTGCATTCCTTTACCTCTTGCTTTCTGCCTCAAGGTCTCTCTTCACCTCTGCATGTTATCTTCTCTCAGGAAATTAAGACCTCTGAGGCAGTCCTTGACCAATGGGGATAACCAGCTCAATAATAAATCCTATTTTGACTATTCCTCCCATACTTTACTCTCCCCAAGCCTTCACTCCTGTTCCTAGAATCTCTTCCTGAAATATATGGCCTGTACAGAAAGCCTTATATCAGGCCCTACTTTTAGGAAAATCTAAGCTAAGTAAATCAAGATTTTTCTTCCAGATTCCACTATTGTTATAAAAACTATTAGTATGTCAATCAAAAGAACAACATTACAAATCCTGGTAAATATTAAACATAAAACTTTATTGAAAATGTACCTTTTAGTGATATGACTTTTTAAAAACATGTCTCATGTTATCTGTAAGGAAAATATTACTTATGGCTAGAATTAGGACTCAGCATTAACTATATTTTTGTATCAAAAGTATTCTCAAAATATTAAAAACTTAATTCTCAGATTCTGAGAATAATTTTGATTAACTCATTAATGAGGACCAGCAAGATGACAAAACCAGTTCAAAGAATACAAGAAATGTACATATATATTGTCAGTGACAAACAGGAATCCTGAAATAAGAATTCTAAATCAGATACAAAACTGGTTAATCACCTAAAGGCAATAAAACCATAACCTTTGAGGTTAACTTCTCTCTGGAAAGAAAACGTTTGTATCTTACTAGATTTTATAAGGTGATATGTAACTCTGTAGAGCTGTAGAATGTTTGTACCATAAGTAATAGTGAATAGATCAAATGAAGTTACATTCTCTTAGAAAGTCAGATAATCCATTAGGCAGGCTTGTTACAATGACATTAGAAGTTTTGATCAATTTTTCTTAACACTGGTTATTTCTTTTAGAGGTATAAGTGCTGAGAAATGTTCACGTAAATAAATGCAGTGGGAATGGAAGGAGTTTTGTTGTTCCAATGGCATTAAATTGGAACATTGAACTCTTACTGAGTTTTATGCCAAAAAAATCACAGTGATCTAACAAAATATTTTAAACGATCAGTTGAAATTCAATTATGTCCTCTTTTGATTATGTTGTAAGCAAAGAAATAGAAAACACCTCCCTCGCAAAAGAATTTGTTGCCCATTCATTAGTCATCACTTTCTCAATTTCTGGGGAATACACCACAAAGACTTTTCAAATACTTATTAACTATGTTTCAGACTTTTTCACTTGCCTTAAGAGGGTATTACATAACCCAAATTTCTCAGAAAGGGTTAAGAAAAAATTTTCAATACAATGTGGTTTGATAGAATGTATTTATCTTATTATGTACTTTAAGTATATTTTAATCAAATACTTCGTTTTCATTCAATTTATGGGGAAAGTCTTTTATATTGCCTAATTGGCCATGTCAGTCTTCACTATAAACCAGCTGCATCAGACCTTCTTTCAGAAAGATTCCATTTTGGAGGGCTGGAGTGTTTTAAAATAAAATGTATTGATGTATAAATTACACACAATAAAATGCTCAGATTTAGTTTAACAGTTCCATGACTTTTGACAAATGTATATACCCACATAAACATCACAATCCACATTTCCATCACCACAGAAAGTTCCCATCCATGCCTTTGCAGTTGATTCCCTCTCATCCCTACCCTCAATCCCAGGTAATGATTGATTTGGTTTCTCAGACTACAGATAAATTTTGCCTGTTCTAAAACTTCATATAAATGTACTCTTTTTTTTTTTTGGTCTATCTTTTCACTCAGCATGGTTTTTTTGAGATTCATCCATGTTGTGGCATTTTATCAGTGGCTTGTTCTTTTTTTATTCTGAGTAGTATCCCTTTGTATGACTACACCATAATTTACCCATTTATTTACTGATACACATTTAGGTTGTTTCCAGCTTAGGGATATTATGAATAAAGTTGCTGTGATTGTTCTTGTACAAGTTTTTGGGTTTGGTTGTTTGTTTTGGTTTTGGTTTTTATGGACATCTGTTTCATGCAACCCATATAGTCATATAATCTTGGAATTGCTGGGTTACATAGTTAAGTATATATTTATGAAACACTCCCAAACTGTTTTCCAAAGTTGTCCCATTTTACATCCCCACCAGCAATATGAGTTCCAGTTGCTCCACATCCTCTCCAACACTTGGTACCATCAGTCTTTTTAATTTAACTCAATCAGCAGGTGAGAAATGTTACCTCAGTTTTAATCTACATTTCTTCCATGCCTAATAATATCACACATTCTCATGTGCTTACTGGCCATTCACATATCTTTTGTGAAGTATCTGTTCATGTCTTTGCCCAGAGGCAATATTGTAACTCCATTTTCAATTCAAATAAACCCATTAACATGAATCTCTTTGACAACTTAGTTGCCATTTCTAAGATTAATTACAAATTCTAAGTGGTGAAGACTTGTCATGAGTTTATCACCTGTATGACTTCAAACCTCTTTCTATGCTGCCCTCTTAAAACTCTCTCTCAGGAGAGACATCTTCTTTAATAATTGGGGATTGGGAGAAGCAAATTCTCATCACTTCCACTATACAACCTGTCTGAATTCAGCACCTCCAAATGGTGCAAACTGCCCATTTTTAAGGTCAGATTTTGCTCGACAGAATTATGCTTAAGATGGAACCATGTATAAAACAAAAAACCTTTACTCAAGAAAGCTTAGTGCTATTTCAGTTTCCCTTTGTTTCATACCCCAGAAGTTTTACATAATAGAGCAATGCACCATATTAAGATTCAGGGTAAGAGATATGCCTTTTTTTTTTCAGTAAAATGAGGAAAGGTGAATAGTGAAAAGGGTGGGAAAGAACTATCTTGAAATTTCCTGGGAAATCTTTTTTTCTTTAATCATGGTAAGATACATGTAACATAGAATTTACCATTTAAGCCACTTTTGAGTGTTATGGCTCTGAGGCATTAGGTAGGCTCATACTGTTGTTATACAACATTCACCACCATCTCCAGAACTTTCTCATCTTTCCCAATGGAAATTCTTTTGGCAACCCAGTCAGCAGCAGCTCCTGGTAACCACCATTCTACTTTGTCTCTATGCATTTGACTAGTACCTCATATAAATGGAATAATATATTTGCCCTTTTGTGGCTTATTTCACCCAGCATAACGTCTTTAAGTCTCATTCATGTTGAAGCATGTCAGAACTTTCTTCCTCCTTTAAGGCTAAATAATACTACACTGCATGTATACACATTTTGTTTATCCATTCATTCATTAGTGGACATTTGAATTGCTTCCACCTTTTGGTTATTGTGAAAAATACTTCTAAGAACATGGGTGTGCAAATATCTATTCAAGTCCCTGCATTCAATTCTTTTGTATATATTCTCAGAAGTGGAATTTGTGGATCATGAGGAACCCTGGGAAATCAGTTTTGACAAAAATCAAGATCTTGTATCAATTCACTGAAGTTTCTGTGCTCATGTATTTTTTGTAATTTTTATGTACCCCAGATTGAAAACTCCTGTTCAGAGTCAACCTTGGAACATACAGGAGGTAAGGCAATGTATGGTAGAAAAAGTGTTAGTTTCAAGTAAGATAGGGGTCATTAGAATCCAGTATTTATTTCATCTGAACACTGAGAGCAAGCCACTTCCCTTACCAGTTTCCTTTTCCATAAAATGAGACTAATAATACCTATCCTGTAGGACCATTGATGGGATATAGAGAGGATGGGTGAAAAAAGTCTACCATAGCACTTGACAATTCACTTGAAAGTATGTTGTTTGGGGGCCCTGGTACCCAGGACAGAGAAATAGCCTCTGCCCTTGAGGAGTATGGCCACCTGGTGACAGCCACAGTTGTGCAAATAGGTAACAATAGAAAGTGGTGCAGGGCCTCAAGAGATGTATGGGTTGGAGGGTGGAGGTGGCATCTTACCCTCATGAGATAGGTCAGAAAAGACTCTCTGGAAAAGGTGGCTTAAAATATGAAGGATGTATAAAAAGTTTTAGGCAGATGGCAAGCCAAGCAAAACAAAAGCATGGAAGAGCCATGTTATGAGAGCAATTTGAAGCAATTCAGTGTCAAAACACAAAATGCAAAACCATGAATGGAACAAATGACGCTGAAGAAGTAGGCAGCTTTGTGAAGGCCATGGTAATGACTTTGACTCTCCTGAGCCTTGGTTTCATCGTATACTTCAAATTCTTCTGTAAAAGGGGGGGTTATAAGTATCTTTTCTCACAGGGCTGTTAGGACTAAAGACAAAAAAAAGGGGGGTAACACCAACAAAGCACTTAGAAGAGTGCCTGGCACATACTGAGGCCCAGATATTTCCTATGACCCTGCCACTTGCATTTTGGGAACATCACTCTGGGGAAAGCAAGGAGGATGGACCATAGCGGGAGAGAATATTGAAGGTGAGTAGGCAAGTTAAGAGGCTGTCACAGTAAGTAGTCTAGGAAATGGAAAAGGCCTGCACTGTGCTAAAACAGTGATAGTGAGGATGGAGGGAATTCAGCCTTTTAAAAAGTAGGTGAGACGAGCTCTGATACCCATATCCAATGGGAGGTACAGGAACAGAAGAGTCCTAAAATAGGCCTCAAGGTTAGTTTTCTTATTAAAGTAATCTCATCCTAACCCCTCAATTCTCCAACAACAAAAAGGCCATCACAACACTTTTCCTTTAAAAGTTTTTTATTAAAGTTTAATGGAACAATATTTAAAAATTTTTTGTTAACCCCAGTACAAAAATACAGTTGACAACCTGACAAAAATGGCTCCATCTAGGGCTTGAAGGGTTGAGTTTCTCCAACAGTAAGAGGGGAAAGCATGCTTCCAGCTGGGGCTGAGTCCAATAACACAGCCATTTCTGCACACACATGCGTGCAAATAGGACAGCCCAAGCAGAAGAGGAAGGAAGTTGCAGAGATTCAGGAAGAAGTCCAAGATTATTCCCAGGAGGAAAAAAAAAAAAAAAAAAAGGAAAGAAACAGATGGTCTCTTTGGTGGGGATAAAATTACTGATATACATTTAGGATTTGTTGTTTTAAATGATAAGCTATTTCTGCAGTTTTAACATTGCAGAAAAGATGCTATTGGTCTCCTTTACCACCAAGGTGAATAAAGCAGGAGGAAATGGAAAAATATTCAAATACTTAAGTAAAAGGAGTAAACCTCCAAATGGCTCTAGTGTTGTGTCAAAAGGTGTCATTCGTTACATTCAATGACAGACAGACATACAGGTGAGAGGGGGCAGGAAAAGGAAATCTGCTCGATCCACAAATGTGGAGACCAGCTTCTGTTAGCAGAACTCTTCCACAGTGAGAGAGCTCCTTCCCATGTAAGCAGGAGCAAGGTTTCCTGGTTGATTTCATTTTTCTCAGTGATTCCTCAATATCCCTCCCCTGCTGCTTTCCTTCCAGAACAGGAACTTTGATGAAAGCAGGGATACATTCATATTACAACTCATCTTCAAGATGTTTCTCTCTGAAGGTATCACCTGTCAGCCTTTCCTGAGCTTCCTTCATCCCCTGAACAACTGTGAAACAAAGGTTTGGGGGGGGGGGGGGGAGTAAGAAGTAGGTCTTTCATATTTGACAACCAATATAGAATTTTATATTTTAGGAGAAATATGAGAGGAACACAGGCTCTAGAATCAAGATCTGGTTCTAGATTTTAGTCCTGGAAAGTCATTTATTTTTTTTGTTTCCTTATCTATAAAATGATTATTCTATATACTTTACATGTATATACTATATATGTGTAAAGTATATATAATATATATATACACACACACACTTCACCTGTAACACATACATACTTCACACAGATTATAGAAATTAAATGAGAGAATGAATAAAAAGTTTTATAAACCATGAAGTATTACAAAAATGTTAGTGGCTACTTTGGCTTACACTCCAGGATTAGAGTTGAATCCTTGTCCTAGACTGTAGATGTTCACTTGACATTAAGGGCATAGAAAACACCTTCCTACTGTCCCCCATTCTATCTTTTGGATAGATGTTCCATTTATTTCACTTCTTGTGGGAGTTATAGGTTACATTAATACGTGAGTGTGTGCATGTGCTAGGAGTAGTGATAGTCTTCACTGAAGGAGGTGGTCAATTCTAGTTTCAACTATACAGGAAAGAAGCCAAATTCTCAGGCAAAAAAAAGAGAAACCTAGAAGGACCTTAGGTAGATGGGAGATGAATTTTTTTGTCTATGTTAGGGCATCCCTCTTGTAGATTTAGAATTCAAGGAGAGCAGCTGTCTTGGTACAGGCTTCCTGTACAACGGCAAGCCAGGAGCTAGGTTGAGTCAGAGTCTCTGAACCTCAAAAACAAAAGAAGCCTATAACCTCTTAAGAGCCTGGTAGTATAGTTTATATTCCTTTTGTTTTGCCTTAAACTTTAGTAAAACCAGGTTTGAATGTTCCAGTTTCATGTCAGCTGAGCCATGGGGGATTCAGGCAAAGGTCTGTGTCCACATTTGCAATAACATGTTAAAGGATGGTGGCAGTGTGGAGATGGCAGTGGTAACTTGGGAAGGTGAATCTCAAGGTTTAGGAGTTGGGCACCTAAAATCCAGCTGTCCTTCTCCATGTAGAAAATTCCCCTCTAATACCAACCTCCAGGGATCTGCATTTGGGTAAGGAAGATGACATTCTCCTGACCCATGGGAAGGAGATGGTAACTTCTCCAGATCTCTTTCCTCTCCCTATTCTAGAAGTTAAGAGTATGTGCTATTTGTGCTGATTGTGTTCTTTCTGCCTGGAACATGCTTTTCATATTCTTCAGCTGGCTATTTATCATTCTTCAGGAATCAATCCAGTCATTTCCTCTAGCAAGCCTTACGGACTCTCCATGTTGGACTAACCACCTGCCACCTATCAAGCTTCTGCAGCTTGAAAGGTCTTCCTCATATCTGTCCATAGAAACAAATTCTCATCCTTATAGGTGCAGCTGAAGTTTGAAACCTGTGATACATTTTAGACTTGATCAGTTAACAGCATTCCCCTTCCTTTGAAATCTTATAGGAAGAGTAGCATTTGTACAGTGGAAAAAAACTAAGTTCTGGACTAAAGTCCTAGTTCTGCAACCTATTAACTGTGAGACCATGGGCAAGTGACTATCTCTGTGAGCCTCAGTTCTTCAGTATCCTATGGGTCAGTTAGCTCCCAACTGGATTCTAAGTAGCTAGGGAAGGGGCTCAGTCTTTTCTTTCTCCTGTAGACATTCAACGCAGGAGATGCTCACCTAACATCTGATTTGACTCCACAGGTGGTTCATCCTAGTTAAACTTAGCAGCAATCTTGCCTCCACTTTTTCAACATACCATACCTTGCTCAGCATTGACGTAGAAATACTTGTAGCTGGGGTTTCCACTCTCGTTGATAATTTCAGGATGTACCTTGCCACTGGGATCTATTGTACACAAAATGGCAACAAGGGTTGCAGTAATTATGAGAGGTACTTCAAGTACCATATGGTACAGTAGGCCCTATGGGAAATAAGACCAGCCCAGCTTTGTAACCCATTTTCTCACCACTCTACCCTTTGTGCTTTATGTTGCAATTGCAATGAATTTCTTGCAGTTCCCTGAACACAAGCCCCCCATGCTTTGGCATATGTTCTTCCATCTTCCTAGCATGTTACATTTCTGTTTGATGATGGTGGGATCCTGTATTTTTCTTTGTATTTTCCACAGAATCTAGCAAAATATGCTGAACAAAGATTAGATGGTCATTAAATATATTTTATAAAATTGTTGGTAGAGAGACATCGTCTAGTTATAGTATTCCACTGCCTCAGCTGAACTATGGGGTCAAGGGTGGGAATTACGGCTTCTCTCTGTTGTTGTAGTGCCTAGCACAGTGCTTGACATATGGCTGACACAAAATGATTGCTGAAGGAATGATCAGTACTCTGTTTTTCTCACAAAAGCTATTAATGGGAAAAGTTTTCCTTTAGACTTGAAGTTCTGGCATTCAGAACTCCCATATTCTCTCTTGAACCTGGTTTTTGTTTGATTTTGTCTTTAGCCATCCCAGTATAGTTTCACTAGGTGGAGTTAGCACCTTAATTCATTTCTCTCTCCTTCCACATCATGGATCCCCAGATTAAGATCTTTCACCTTACCCAGGAAAAGGATTCGTGGAATATAACCCCCATCAGGGCTGAAATCTTCATCCTTGGGCTCCTCTTCGTCCTATTAAGTGTAAAACCTTAAGTCAGACCATGTCCCTTCTTTCTTCAAAACCTTTTAGTGGCTTCTTCTCTCACTCAGGGTCTTTGCAGGGACCTAAGAGGCCCTACATAATCTGCCACTTGGGCACTTCTCTACCTTGATGTCCTACCCATTGTTCAATCTTTAACAACCACACTAACGTGCTTGCTGTTGCTGTCATTAAACAACCAGGCATGTACCTCACTCAGGCTTTTGCTCTTATTCTTACCCTCTGCTTGGATATAGTTCCACTATTAGTGACATGGCTGACTCCCTCTTCCACTTTAAATCCTTGTTCAGATGTCACCTTCTTTTCTAAACACCTATTAAAAACTGTAAATTATTCCCTCCACTCTTCATTTTTAGCCATAGTGTTTACTACCTTATTGTCTGTTCTGCATATATAATTTCAATGAAGGCAGGGAATTTTGTGTTTTGTTCACTGCTGATTCCTAATACCTACACTACTAACTTGCAATAGTATTTCTTGAGTGCATGAATTAATGAGACTGACATTGTACCTACAACTGTGGAGTTACAGTCCTTCCAGGAAATACAACCACACAATTAGCTTTCTAAGAAATTTACAAATTTGGAGAATGCTCACTCAAGACATTTCTGTTTCCTATGAGCATTGATTCTAACTTAGAAAGTGATGAGTTCATATGTATAGGAAGTCAACAGTAATTGTGTGTGTGGCTTCCAATTCAGGAGTTAAATGGGGTCATTTCTTCAAACTGTAATATAATTTTGCCTTGAATGAGGTTCATCAGCATTCAGACTATCCAGTAGCAATATAAGCAAGCCTTTAGCTGCTTCAATGTTCATTGGTAATGTGTTCAGAAGATTTACAGTCCCATGTTTAAGTAAACATTGCCTTTACAGAAACTTAAGGCTAGAAATACCATCATAGAGCAGCTAAGCACCCTTCACTTGAAGAGTATAGCACAAAACAGCATATTTAGGTTATAGTACCTATTTTTATCACTTATTAGGCTCTATGATCTTGACTAAATCAACTAACTCTGTCAGGCCTAAAATGCTCTTTCTGTGAAATGGGGATAGTACCAACCACCTGAAAATCCCTTCTAACTCTAAGATCTGATATTCTGACTTGGGATTTCAAGACCTATAGTCTATGTAAAATACATAAAGGACATCTAATGAAGAGGCAGGAAATTTGTACATACAAGCCCAGCACATATACAAAAAGCCAGCTCTGCTGTATATGATTTTATACCATTAATGATGCTAATATTAAAACAGTAGACTGAAAATCAGAGCAGAAAGGAGAAACTCAAAGTCTTACCTCAAGATTTACCATAACAAAATTATGGGAAAGTTCTGAAATTTCTGTAGATTCTGCAAATTTGGGCTTTAAAGCTGGGGTTGGGGGAAGATTTGGAATAGAAGAAAACATCATTGTCATATGAAAACTAATTGGCTGAGTTGATTTACATAATTGAACTTTTATTCTTTTACTTTTAAGAACCAGAAATAGGATACCTGAATTCTGGTCCTGTTTCTGCCATTTACTCACATAGCTATGAGACCTTGAGTAACTGACTTCATTTATTTGACACTTTTACCTCATTTATAAAATATGGATAATGAAATACAAATGAAAAAATTATTACTATTTGCTTTTCATGGCCACATTTCAGTAACTTCTACTGAAGAAGTAATAGACAAGAGAGTAACAATACTCTACCACTTATGTATACATTATTACACTAATTTTATATCCCTTTTCCAACTAGGATTTTATGAAGTGCAACATACCAAACAAAGAAAAAACCTGACAGGGAAGTGGCAGAGTGGTATGCAGAAGAATACATGCTACAAAGTCAGATAACCACTACTTCAATTTGCTTCCCACCTTCTCCAGGAAGACTTCTCTAACCACTTCTCATGTCTCTTTCTATACATTTCAGCTTCCTCTATTGTCTGTCCATATAAAATTGTAGCACTTAATCCCATACTCTACATGTATGTATCTTAATTGTGTCACCTTCTAACCCCTTGCAAATACAGTATAAATTTCTTGAGGGCAGGGAATCTATATTATATATTTCTTTAATATTCTTTAAAGCCATCAGTGGTACTAAGCCAAAGTTAGTGCTAATATTTTTTAAATGTTAATGTTTGAGGACACGTCTAAGGTTTGATCATTTGTACTTACCTTTGCAAGCTCCACACCAGGATTTATGGATAATCACCATCAAAGGTAATCCACTTAAAAATAAAACAAATAAGTTATAATCTAGTAATTCCATTTCTTTAAATCTATTCTAATAATATGATCAAGTTATAAAGACAAAGATTAATGTACAAAGATGTTCATGTAGCATGATTTCAATTGGGAAATTTTTAAGATAACCTAAATTTTCAATTAATAGATTATTGTAACAAAATTGCTGGTAATAAATTCTGACATTCCTATAAATTATACAAAATTTGGTTTAAAGCTAGGGAGAAAAGATTGTGGAAGAAAACATCAAATTACAGTATTTCTAAATATTATGGTCATATAACCATCGATATGTTAATAAAAATTTTTGTCTGTGTAATGTTAAATTAAAAACTAGAATATAAAAGTACTGTCTATAGTTTGACTTTAATTGTACAAATATATACAGATAAAGAGCTTAAAAGGAAATACAGAGGGGCTCAAGATGGCGGCGTGAGTAGGGCAGTGGAAATCTCCTCCCAAAACCATATAGATTTTTGAAAATACAACAAATACAACTATTCCTAAAAGAGAGACAAGAAGATACAGTACAACAGCCAGGCTATATCTACATCTGCAAGAACTCTGCATCTCACGAAAAGGGTAATATACAAAGCCGTGACCCAGCAGGACCAGAGCACTCCCCGCACCCCAGCTCACCAGCAGGAGGAAAAGAATCAGAGTGGGGAGGGAGTGGAAGCACAGGATTACTAAATAACCAGCCCTAGTAATCTGCACAGGGAGCACAGACACACATTGCATGGTATACTGGATATTAGAGAAATGGAAAAGTAAAATCTGAGACGGAGACTGCATACGGGTCCCCAAGCTGGCTCCCATGGGATGAAAGAAAAGTGGGTGCTTTTTAAAAATCTTTAAGGGACAAGGACTCAACAGCTGGACAAAATCGTCCTAGCACACTCAGCCCAGCAGGCTGGGAATCTTGAGGAACTTTAAGCTCTCTAACTCCCTGGCGGGTAACGCAGTCCCGAAGACCTTCACGGTGATAAGCAGCATGCCATTCATTCATCCTGGCCGGCACTGCAAGCAAACCTGCTGACCTGCCACAGCTGCAGAGCAGCCAGGGGAACAGCGCATCCCACAGCAACCACACAGAATCTCCTCCCAGAGCGCAGCTAACCGTGATAGATCCAGAGGCTGCCGCCAAGGGGCAGCAGTCCAGTACAGACAGAGGAACCCAGAGCAAGGTCTGGAAGGCACGAAGCGGCACTGTTCTCACAGGAGAACACACCCAGTGTGTCTGCCACCCCCCGGAGCGCACTAGGCTGTCCCGAAGGTCGCCCCGCACACGGCAGCTCAGGTGATTACCCCAGAGACTGTTCCCGGGGTGCGGGTAGACAGCACAGACAGCAGAAGCCAGAGCAAGGTCCAGAATGCACGAAGAGGCACCGTTCACACAGAACACACCTGGCATGTCTCCCATGCCCCACAGTGTCCTAGGCTTTCCCAAAGGCAGCCCGCCCACAGCAGCTCAGCAGACTGCTCCCAGTGTGGGGATAGATGGCACAGGCAGCGGAGAAGGACAAAGCAAACAACAAGCAGGAAGGGACTATGTTCTCCCAGTTGACACATGCACTACCTGCCTGCGACCACTTCTAAAACCATGCAAAGGCAGAAGAATCTGGTCCAGTCAAAAATCACTCAGAGAACCCCAGAGAGAGGGCCTGGTGGGATAGATATAACCAATCTTCCCAAAAAAGAATTCAAAATAAAAGTCATAACCATGCTGACGGACCTGCAGAGAAATATGTAACAGCTAAGGGATAAAGTCCAGAAGGAAATAACAGAAATGAAACAATCAAAAGAAGGTCTTAAAAGCAGACTGGGCGAGGTGTAAGAGACTGTCAATGGAATAGAAATCAGAGAATACGAATACAGAGAAGCTGAGGCAGAGAGAGATAAAAGGATCTCTAGGAATGAAAGAATATTAAGAGAACTGTGTGACCAATCCAAACAGAACAATATTCGCATGATAGGAGTACCAGAAGAAGAAGAGAGAGAAAAAGGGATAGAAAGTGTCTTTGAAGAAATAATTGCTGAAAACTTCCCCAAGCTGGGGAAGGAAATAGACCGTCAGACCATGAAAGCCCAGAGATCTCTCAACACAAGGGACCCAAGGAGGACAACACCAAGACATATAATAATTAAAATGGCAAAGATCAATGACAAGGAGAGAGTATTAAAGGTAGCTAGAGAGAGAAAAAAGATCACCTACAAAGGAAAACCCATAAGGCTATCATCAGACTTCTCAGAAGAAACCTTACAGGCCAGAAGAGAATGGCATGCTATATTTAATGCAATGAAACAGAAGGGCCTTGAGCCAAGAATTCTGTACCCAGCATGATTATCATTTAAATTTGAAGGAGGGATTAAACAACTTCCAGACAAGCAAAAGTTGAGGGAATTTGCCTCCCACAAACCACCTCTACAGGAGATTTTTAAGGGACTGCTCTAGATGGAAGCACTTCTAAGGCTAAATAGATGTCACCAGAGAAAATAAAATCACAGCAAAGAAAGGAGACCAACCAAATACTAACTTAAGGCAAAAAATAAAACCAACTATCCACAAAAGCAGTCAAACGAAACACAAAAGAGAACAGAATAAAACAACTAACATATAAAGAATGGAGGAGGAAGTATAAGAAGGGAGAGGACTTAAGAATAATCAGACTGTGTTTATAATAGCTTAATAAGAGAGTTAAGTTGAACGGTTAGATAGTAGAGAAGCTACCCTTGAACCTTTGGTAACCACGAATCCAAAGCCTCCAATGGTAATAAGTACATATCTATCGATAATCACCCTTACTGTAAATGAACTGAATGCACCAATCAAAAGACACAGAGTAATAGAATGGATAAAAAAAGCAAGACCCATCTATATGCTGCTTACAAGAGACTCACCTCAAATCCAAAGATCTACACAGACTAAAAGTGAAGGGATGCAAAAAGATATTTCATGCAAACAACAAGGAGAAAAAAGCAGGTGTTGCAGTACTTGTATCAGACAAAATAGATTTCAAAACAAAGAAAATAACAAGAGATAAAGAAGTACATTACATAATGATAAAGGGGTCAGCCCAACATAAGGATATAACCATTATAAATATATATGCACCCAACACAGGAGCACCAACATATGTAAAACAAATACTAACAGAATTAAAGGAAGAAATAGAATACAATGCATTCATTTTAGGAGACTTCAAGACACCACTCATTTCAAAGGACAGATCAACCAGACAGAAAATAAATAAGGATGCAGAGGCACTGAACAACACACTAGAACAGATGGACCTAACGGACATCTACAGAACTCTACACCCAGAAGCAGCAGGATACACATTCTTCTCAAGTGCACATGGAACATTTTCCAAAACAGACCACATACTAGGCCACAAAAAGAGTCTCAGTAAACTAAAAAATATTGAAATTCTACTAACCAACTTCTCAGATCACAAAGGTATAAACCTAGAAATTAATTTTAGAAAGAAAACAAAAAGGCTCACAAACACATGGAGGCTTAACAATATGCACCTAAATAATCAATGGATCAATGACCAAATTAAAACACAAATTAAGCAATATATGGAGACAAAAGACAACATCAGCACAAAGCCCCCACTTACGTGGGATGCAGCGAAGGCAGTTCTAAGAGGAAAGTATATTGCAATCCAGGCCTATTTAAAGAAGGAAGAACAATCCCAAATGAATAGTCTAAAATCACAATTATTGAAACTGGAAAAAGAAGAACAAATGAGGCCAAAGTAAGCAGGAGGAGGGACATTATAATAAAGATCAGAGAAGAAATAAATAAAATTGAGAAGAATAAAACAATAGAAAAAAAGCAATGAAACCAAGAGCTGGATCTTTGAGAAAATAAACAAAACAGATAAACCCCCTAGCCAGACTTATTAAGAGAAAAAGAGAATCTACATACATAAACAGAATCAGAAATGAGAAAGGAAAAATCACAACAGACCCCACAGAAATAGAAAGAATTATTAGAGAATACTATGAAAATCTACATGCTAACAAACTGGAAAACCTAGAAGAAATGGACAACTTCCTACAAAAACACAACCTTTCAAGATTGACCAAGGAAGAAACAGAAAATCCAAACAGACCAATTACCAGCAACGAAACTGAAATGGTAATCAAAAAATTACCCAAGAACAAAAACCCGTGGCCATATGGATTCACTGCTGAATTTTATCAGACATATAGAGAAGACATAATACCCATTCTCCTTAAAGTTTTCCAAAAATAGAAGAAGCCAGTATCATTCTATGAAGCCAGTATCACTCTAATACTAAAACCAGGCAAAGACCCCACAAAAAAAAAAAAAAAAACTACAGACCAATATCCCTGATGTGCATAGATGCAAAAATACTCAACAAAATATTAGCAAACCAAACTCAAAAATACTTCAAGAGGATCATACACCATGATCAAATGGGATTCATCTCAGGAATGCAAGCATGGTACAACATTCAAAAATCCATCAACATCATCTACCACACTAACAAAAAGGACAAAAACCACGTGATCATCTCCATAGATGCTGAAAAAGCATTTGACAAAATTTAACATCCATTCATGATAAAAACTCTCAACAAAATGGGTATAGAGGGCAAGTACCTCAACATAATAAAGGCCATATATGACAAACCCACAGACAACGTCAACAGTAAGAAGCTAAAAGCTTTCCACCTAAGATCGGGAACAAGATAGGGATGCCCAGTCTCCCCACTGTTATTCAACATAGTACTGGAGGACCTAGCCACAATCAGACAAAACAAAGAAAAAAAAGGCATCCAGATTTGTAAAGATGAAGTCAAACTCTCACTATTTGCAGATGACATATTGTACATAAAAAACCCTAAAGAGTCCACTCCAAAACTACTAGAACTAATATCTGAATTCAGCAAAGTTGCAGGATACAAAATTAATACACAGAAATCTGTTGTTTTCCTATACACTAATATTGAACTAGTAAAAAGAGAAATCAGGAAAACAATTCCATTCACAAGTGCATGAAAAAGAATAAAATACCTAGGAATAAACCTAACCAAGAAAGTGAAACACCGATGCCCTGAAAAATACAAGACACTCTTAAGAGAAATTAAAGAGGACACTAATAAATGGAAACTCATCCCATGCTCTTGGCTAGGAAGAATTAATATTGTCAAAATGGCGATCCTGCCTAAAGCAATCTACAGATTCAATGCAATTCCTATCAAAATACCAAACAGCCTTTTTTATCGAACTAGAGAAAATCATTCCAAAATTCATATGGAACCACAAAAGACACTGAATAGCCAAAGCAATCCAGAGAAGGAAGAATAAAGCTGGCAGGATTATGCTCCCCAACTTCAAGCTTTACTACAAAGCCACAGTACTCAATATAATTTGGTACTGGCACAAGAACAGACCCATAGACCAATGGAACAAACTAGAGAGCCCTGATATAAACCCACCCATATATGGTCAATTAATGTACGATAAAGGAGTCATGGACATACACTGGGGAAATGACAGCCTCTTCAACAGCTGGTGTTGGCAAAACTGGACATTTTCATGCAAGAGAATGAAACTGGAATATTGTTTAACCCCATAGACAAAAGTAAACTTGAAATGGATCAAGGACCTGAATGTAAGTCATGAAACCATAAAACTCTTAGAAGACAACATAGACAAAAATCTCCTAAATATAAGCATGAGCAACTTCTTCCAGAACACATCTCCTGGAGCAAGGGAAATAAAAGCAAAAATGAGCTCATGGGACTACATCAAACTAAAAGTTTCTGTATGGCAAAGGACACCATCAACAGAACAAAAAGGCATCCTACAGTATGGGAGAATATATTCGTAAATGACATATCCCATAAGGGGTTGACATATAAACTATATAAAGAACTTACACGCCTCTACACCCAAAAAGCAAATAACCCGATTAAAAAATAGGCAGAGGATATGTAGAGACAGTACTCCAAAGAAATTCAGATGGCCAACAGACAAATGAAAAGATGTTCCACATCACTAATCATCAGGGAAATGCAAATTAAAACCACAATGAGATATCACCTCACACCAGTAAGGATGGCCACCATCCAAAAGACTACAAACAACAAATGCTGGCGAGGATGCGGATAAAGGGGAACCCTCCTACACTGCTGGTGGGAATGTAAGCTAGTTCAACGACTGTGGAAAGCAATATGGAGGTTCCTCAAAAAACTAAAATACAAATACCATTTGACCCGGGAATCCCATTCCTTGGAATATACCCAAAGAATACAACTTCCCAGATCCAAAAAGACATATGCACCCCTATGTTTATTGCAGCACTTTTTACAATAGCCAAGATATGGAAGCAACCTAAGTGTCCATCAGTAGATAAATGGATAAAGAAGATGTGGTACATATACACAATGGAATAATATTCAGCCATAAGAAAGAAACAAATCCTGCCATTTGCAACACCATGGATGGAGTTGGAGGATATTATGCTCAGTGAAATAAGTCAGGTGGAGAAAGACAAGTGCCAAATGATTTCCCTCATTTGTGGAGTATAACAACGAAGCAAAACTGAAGGAACACTACAGTAGCAGACTCAGAGACTCCAAGAAGGAACTAGTGGTTACCAAAGTGGAGGGTTGTGGGAGGGCGGGTGGAGAGGGTGGGAGAAGGGGATTGTAGGGTATTATGTTTAGTACACATGGTGTGGGAAATCACGGGGAAAACAGTGTAGCAGAGAGAAGGCAAACAGTGAACCTGTTGCATCTTACTCCACTGATGGACAGTGACTGCATTGAGGTATGGGTATGGGACTTGACAATATGGGTAAAAGTAGTAACCACATCGTTTTTTCATGTGAAACCTTCATAAGAGTGTATATCAATAATACCTTAATAAAAAATTTTTTTAATTAATTAATTAATTAATTAAAGTAGACTGGTTTTACAAAAAAAAAACCCTAAAGACTCCACTCCAAAACTACTAGAACAAATATCTGAATTCAGCAAAGTTTCAGGATACAAAATTAATACACAGAAGCCTGTTGTTTTCCTATACACTAATATTGAACTAGCAGAAAGAGATATCAGGAAAACAATTCCATTCACAATTGCATCAAAAAGAATAAAATACCTAGGAATAAACCTAACCAAGGAAGTGAAACACCTATACCCTGAAAACTACAAGACACTCTTAGGAGAAATTAAAGAGGACACTAACAAATGGAAACTCATGCCATGCTCTTGGCTAGGAAGAATTAATATTGTCAAAATGGCGATCCTGCCTAAAGCAATCTACAGATTCAATGCAATCCCTATCAAAATACCAACAGCATTCTTCAACAAACTGGAATAAATAATTCTAAAATTCATATGGAACCACAAAAGACCCTGAATACCAAAGCAATCCTGAGAAGGAAGAATAAAGTTGGGGGGATCTTGCTTCCCAACTTCAAGCTCTACTACAAAGCCACAGCAATCAAGACAATTTGGCACTGGCCCAAGAACAGACCCACAGACCAGTGAAACAGAATAGACAGTCCAGGTATTAACCCAAACATATATGGTCAATTAATATACAATAAAGAAGCCATGGATATACAATGGGGAAATGACAGCCTCTTCAACAGCTGGTGTTGGCAAAACTGGACAGCTACATGTTAAGAGAATGAAACTGGATCACTGTCTAAACCCATACACAAAAGTAAATTAGAAATGGATCAAAGACCTGAATGTAAGTCATGAAATCATAAAACTCTTAGAAAAAAACATAAGCAAAAATATCTTGGACATAAACATGAGTAACTTCTTCAAGAACATATCTCCCCAGGCAAGGGAAACAAAAGCAATAATGAACAAGTGATACTATATCAATTTGAAAAGCTTCTGTACAGCAAAGGACACAATCAACAGAACAAAAAGACATCCTACAGTATGGGAGAATATATTCATAAATGACATATCCGATAAGGGGTTGACATCTAAAATATATAAAGAGCTCATGCACCTCAACAAACAAAAAGCAAATAATCCAATTAAAAAATGGGCAAAGGAGCTGAACAGACACTTCCCCAAAGAGGAAATTCAGATGGCCAACAGGCACATGAAAAGATGCTCCACATCGCTAATCATCAGAGAAATGCAAATTAAAACCACAGTGAGATATGACCTCACACCAGTTAGGATGGCCACCATCCAAAAGACAAAACAACAACAAATGTTGGCGAAGATGTGAAGAAAGGGGAACCCTACTATACTGCTTGTGGGAATGTAAATTAGTTCAACCATTGTGGAAAGCAATACGGAGGTTCTCAAAAAACAAAAAATAGAGATACCATTTGACCCAGGAATTCCACTCCTAGGAATTTACCCTAAGAATGCAGCAGCCCAGTTTGAAAAAGACAGATGCACCCCTATGTTTATTGCAGCACTATTTACAATAGCCAAGAAATGGAAGCAACCTAAGTGTCCATCAGTAGATGAATGGATTAAGAAGATGTGGTACATATACACAAAGGAATATTATTCAGCCATAAGAAGAAAATAAATCCTACCATTTGCAATAACATGGATGGTGCTAGAGGGTATTATGCTCAGTGAAATAAGCCAGGTGGAAAAGACAAGTATCAAATGAATTCACTCATATGTGGAGTAAAAGAACAAAGAAAAAAACTGAAGGAACAAAACAGCAGCAGACTCACAGAACCCAAGAATGGACTAACTGTTGCCAAAGGGAAAGGGACTGGGGAGGATGGGTGGGAAGGGAGGGGCAAGGGGGAAAAAGGGGCATTACGATTAGCAGACATAATGTAGGGGGCAGCACAGGGAGGGCTGTACAACACAGAGAAGACAAGTAGTGGTTCTATAGCATGTTACTACGTTGATAGACAGTGACTGTAATGGGGTAGGTGGTGGGCATTTGATGATGCGGGAGTCTAGTTACCATAATGTTGCTCATGTAATTGTAGATTTGTGATATCAAAATAAATAAATAAATATAAATAAATTAAAAAAAGAAAAGGAAATACACCAAACCATAATAGCAATTATCTCTGGATAATGACACTATGGATTTTACTGTACTTTTTCTGTATATTACAGTTTTTCTACAATTAAATGCAATCTTTATCATGCAGGGAAAAAAGGTTTTTCCTTTTTAAAATAATGAGCAACATAGTGTACATGAACCAGTTTTGGGCTGCTGAAGCTCTTAAACTCTAAGCTCAAATGCCAACCTGTAGGAAGGTCCTATGTAAACAGTTACTGGCTTTCTCTGTTGCCCAACCCAGACCACTATACACTGTGTATTACCACAGCACTACCACAGTGAACTAATCTATTAGTTACCCATTTCCCTGCCCTGGACTTGGAGCTTCCCAAAGGAAGAAACACTTAGTTTTCTACATCTCCTATATCTGGCACACAGAATATCAGTGAGAGCAAACACTTACAGAGCATTTGTTAAATACCATGCACAATTCTAAATATACATAAATTAATGAATTTAATAAGTGCCAAATGAATTATTCAGCTACCTCATCATAGGCCTACTACAAATCAAGGATGGATTTGTGACTCTAATACTTGTAAAAGTCTATAAACCAAAAGAGCAGGGGAAGTTTAAGTGAGAAGTGGGATCTAGGCACCCAGCACATTCGTAGCCAAAATGTGCTCAAGATTTATTTTATGATATTGTGTTATGTGCTTCATATGCATCATTTCATTTAAACCCTCACAATCATCCTCAAGTAGATATTATTAATGGTCTCATAATAGAAATGAGGAAACTGAGACTCCCAAGAAATTAAATATTTGGCCACATAAAATCTGGGAACTGCTACTTACTAGCTAATTTGTAAGTCTGACTCCAAAACTTGTTCTTTCTGACCATTATACTCTACTTCAATTTAAAATGGCTATCTGGGATTTGCAGGTTTAAACCCTACTCAACCAATAATCAAGTAACTGAGAATCAGAGAATGAAGGTTGGAAAAGGCCTTATAGGTTGCACAATCCAAACCTCCATTTCATGCAGGAACCCGCTCTCATATTATCACAAATGGGTGGTGGTCCAGATACCTAATGATCAAGATATATATCACCAACCAAGGCAGCCCATCCTTTTAACAGTTCAATACACTTACAGAGCAGTTTAGAATGTCTTGCTTTTTCCTTCCTCCCCAGCAAATTCCTATTCATCCTTCTAGAGCAAAGTTCAGCAAATTATGGTCTGGAGGCCTAATCTAGCCCTCTGCCTGCCTCTGTAGGGCTGTGAGATACCAATGTTTTTTCAATGGTTGTACAACAAATCTAAAGGATACTTCCTGATATATTAGAAGTGTAATTCATGTTTCAGTGTACATAGTTTTATCAAAACACATTTACACTCATTTATATAATTATCTATGGCTGCTTGTGTGGTACAATGGAGAAGTGGCAAAGCTGCAACAAAGACCCTATGGCCCACAAGACCTGAAATATTTACTATTTGGCCCTTTGCTGACCCTTGTTCTAGAGTGACAGTGGCACCCATGAAGCCTTCCTAAAACCACATTCTTCCAACAGCTAGTTAGTCCTTTTCATCTCTGGACTCAGTCTTAAAGAGCCCACCTGCCATACGTGGCACCTACCTGCGACCACTTCTATCGCCATAAAAAGGCAGAGGAATATGGTACAGACCAAGCTCACCCAGACCCAGACAACACCAGAGAGGGAGACAGAAGGGATGGAAATGCACAATCTTTCTGAAAAAGAATTCAGAATAAAAGTCATAACCATGCTGATGGATCTACAGAGAAATATGCAAGAGCTGAGGGAGGAAGTGAGGGAAGTCAGGAAAGACAATGCAGAAATGAGACAAGTCATCGACAGGCTTAGCAGCTGACTGGACGAGATGCAAGACACTGTTAATGCAATAGAAATCAGAGAACAGGAATACAGAGAAGCTGAGGCAGAGTGAGATACAAGGATCTCTAGGAATGAAACAATATTAAGAGAACTGTGTGACCAACCCAAATGGAACAATATTCACATTATAGAAGAACCACAGGAAGTGGAGAGAGAAAGAGGGATAGAAACTGTCTTTGAAGAAATAATTGCTGAAAACTTCCCCACGCTGGGGAAGGAAATAGTCTCGCAGTCCACGGAAGCCCACAGATCTCCCAACACAAGGGACCCAAGGGAGACAACACCAAGACACATAATAATTAAAATGGCAAAGATCAAAGATAAGGACAGAGTATTAAAGGCAGCTAGAGAGAGAAAAAACATCATCTACAAAGGAAAACCCATCAGACTATCATCAGACTTCTCAACAGAAACCTTACAGGCCAGAAGAGAATGGCATGATATATTTAATGTAATGAAACAGAAGGGCCTCGAACCAAGAATATTGTATCCAGCACGATTATCATTTAAATATGACACAGGAATTAAAGAAATTCCAGACAAACGAAAGCTGAGAGAATTTGGCTCTCATAAACCACCTCTACAGGATATCTTAAAGGGACTGCTCTAGAGGGAAGCACTCCTAAGGCTAAAAAGATGTCACCCGAGAAAATAAAATCATAGCAAAGAAAGCAGACCATCCAAATACTAACTAAAGGCAAAGAATAAAACACCCAGTATATAAATAATGGAGGAGGAAGAATAAGAAGGGAGAGAAAGAAAGAAACATCAGACTGTGTTTACAATAACTTAACAAGAAAGTTAAGTTAGATTGTTAGATAGTAAAGAAGCAACCTTTGAACCTTTGGTAACCACGAATCTAAAGCCAGCAATGGTAATAAGTACATATCTATCGATAATCACTCTAAATGTAAATTCACTGAATGCCCCAATCAAAAGACACAGAGTAACAGAACGGATAAAAAAGCAAGACCCATTTATATGCTGCTTACAAGAGACTCACCTCAAACCCAAAGATATACACAGACTAAAAGTGAAGGGATGGAAAAAGATATTTCATGCAAACAACAAGGAGAAAAAAGCTGGTGTTGCAGTACTTGTATCAGACAAAATACACTTCAAAACAAAGAAAGTAGCAAGAGATAAAGAAGGATATAACATAATGATAAAGGGGTTAATCCAACAAGAGGATATAACCATTATAAATATATATGCACCCAACACGGGAGTGCCGGCATATGTGAAACAAATACTACCAGAATTAAAGGAGGAAATAGACAGCAATGCATTCATTTTAGGTGACTTCAACACACCACTCACTCCAAAGGACAGATCAACCAGACAGAAAATAAGTAAACACACAGAGACACTGAACAACACAGTAGAACAGATGGACCTAACAGACATCTACAGAACTCCACACCCAAAAGCAACAGGATACACATTCTTCTCAAGTGCACATGGAACATTTTCCAGAATAGACCACATACAAGGCCACAAAAAGAACCTCAGTAAAGTCAAAAATACTGAAATCCTACGAACCAACTTCTCAGATCACAAAGGTATAAAACTAGAAATAAATTTTAGAAAGAAATCAAAAAGGCTCACAAATACATGGAGACTTAACAACATTCTCCTAATTAATCAATGGGTTAACGACGAAATCAAAACAGAAATCAAAGAATATGTGGAGACTAATGACAACAACAACACAAAACCACAACTTCTGTGGGACGCAGGAAAGGCAGTTCTAAGAGGAAAGTATATTGCAATTCAGGCCTATTTAAAGAAGGAAGAACACTCCCAAATGAATAGTCTAAAGACACAATTACTAAAATTCGAAAAAGAACAAATGAGACTCAAAGTCACCAGAAGGAGGGACATAATAAAGATCAGAGAAGAAATGAATAAAATTGAGAAGATTAAAATAATACAAAAAAATCAATGAAACCAAGAGCTGGTTCTTTGAGAAAATAAACAAAATAGATAAACCCCTAGCAAGACTTATTAAGAGAAAAAGAGAATCTACACACATAAACAGATTGAGAAATGAGAAAGGAAAAATAACGACAGACCCCACAGAAATACAAAGAATTATAAGAGAATATTATGAGCATCTATATGCTAACAAGCTGGAAAACCTAGAAGAAATGGACAACTTCTTAGAAAAATACAACTTTCCAAAACTGACCAAACAAGAAACAGAAAAACTAAACAGACCAATCACCAGCAACAAAATTGAATCGATAATCAAAAAACTACCCAAGAACAAAACCCCCGGACCTGATGGATTCACCTCTGAATTCTACCAGACATATACAGAAGAAATAACACCCATTCTCCTTAAAGTTTTCCAAAAAATAGAAGAGGAGGGAATACTTCCAAACTCATTCTATGAAGCCAGCATCACTCTAATACCAAAACCGGGCAAAGACCTCACCGAAAAAGAAAATTACAGACCAATATCCCTGATGAACGTAAATGCAAAAATACTCAACAAAATATTAGCAAACCGAATTCAAAAATATATCAAAAGGATTATACACCATGATCAAGTGAGATTCATCCCAGGGATGCAAGGATAGTACAGCATTTGAAAATCCATCAACATAATCCACATCAACAAAAAGAACAACAAAAACCAAATGGTCATCTCCATAGATGCTGAAAAAGCATTCGACAAAATTCAGCATCCATTCATGATTAAAACTCTCAACAAAATGGGTATAGAGGGCAAGTACCTCAACATCATAAAGGGTATATATGACAAACCCACAGCTAATATCATACTTAACAGCAAGAAGCTGAAAGCTTTTCATCTAAGATCAGGAACAAGACAGGGATGCCCACTCTCTCCACTGTTATTCATATAGTACTGGAGGTCCTAGCAATGGCTATCAGACAAAACAAAGACATACAAGGCATCCAGATTGGTAAAGAAGAAGGTAAATTGTCACTATTTGTAGATGACATGATATTGTACATAAGAAACCCTAAAGACTCCACTCCAAAACTACTAGAACTAATATATGAATTCAGCAAAGTTGCAGGATACAAAATTAACACACGGAAATCTGTTGCTTTCCTATACACTAACGATGAAGTAACAGAAAGAGAAATCAGAAAAACAATTCCATTCACAATTGCATCAAAAAGAATAAAATACCTAGGAATAAACCTAACGAAGGAAGTGAAAGACCTGTACTCTGGAAACTACAAGACACTCCTAGGAGAAATTAAAGAGGACACTAACAAATGGAAATGCATCCCATGCTCTTGGCTAGGAAGAATAAATATTGTCAAAATGCCTATACTACCTAAAGCAATCTACAGATTCAACGCAATCCCTATCAAACTACCAACAGTTTTCTTCAATGAACTGGAAGAAATAATTCTAAAATTCATATGGAACCACAAAAGACCCCGAATAGCCAAAGCAATCCTGAGAAGGAGGAATCAAACAGGGGAATTATGCTCCCTGACTTCAAGCTCTACTACAAAGCCACAGTAACCAAGACAATTTGGTCTTGAGACAGGGACTGTGGGTGTAGTCAGAGTAGGGGAAGGGCCTCCGGAAAAAGCAAGGCAGAGTATTTGCAGTTAGAGCAATGTAACTACATGCAAGGAAACCCCCTTCCAAAACTCTGTGTTAAACATAAAGCTCTAGAGTCATTCTTCAGTAAGATCAGTGGGTGTTCCCCACATAAAGAAGAGTACTTGATGTTTTTATTATGCTAATCACTTGTAAGATTCACTTTAGCATGCTAAAAGGCCCAGGCCTATGTGCTGTCTTTCTTCCTTCAGATATGATGAGGTGGTTTTGCAAACCAGGCAACTGATTTAGCATGCAGACCCAGCTGTAAGCAACATAGTAAAATGCAGCAAGATTCCACCTTAAAGATAAGATTGCATTTTAACACCCAGGAAGTTTGGGAACCAGGATTCTTTTTTTTTTTTTTTTTTTTACAATTTATTTTATTTTAGTATCATTAACCTACAATTACATGAGCAATATTGTGATGATTAAACTACCCCCTTCATCAGGTCCCCCCCACCAACCCTATTACAGTCAGTCCATCAGCGTAGTGAGATGAAAATCACTACTTGTCTTCTCTGAGCTGTACAGTCCCCTGTGCCCCCCTACCCTATGCTGCCAATCGTAATGACCCTTTTACCCTCTTATCCCTCCCTTCCCGCCCTTCTTCCCCAATCCCTTTCCCTTGGGTAACGATCAGTCCGTTCTTGGGTTCTTTGAGTCTGCTGCTGTTTTGTCCTTCAGTTTTTTTTTTCTTTGTTCTTATATTCCACATATGAGTGAGATCATTTGGTACTTGTCTTTTTCGGCCTGGCTTATTTCACTGAGCATAATACCCTCCAGCTCCATCCATGTTGTTGCAAATGGTAGGATTTGTTTTTTTCTTATGGCTGCGTAATATTCCATTGTGTATATGTACCACATCTTCTTAATTCATTCATCTACTGATGGGCACTTAGGTTGGAAGCAGGATTCTTAACTTACTCTTTAGCAAAGAGACAATACCTCAGCCCACCGTGGGGGCTTGGCAGGCTGCCTTTTGATATGCCCCTAGACCAAGACGCCAGTATCCCAGAGGGAGATAGGGTGAGAAATTCCTTGTGTTAAGTTAATTCTGGGTGTTCAGACACCACTTAGCAAGTTTGCACCCCTAAACCTTTTTTTCATGTTCTCGAAAAATCCTCATCTGCCTATAAAATCCCTAGACAAACGCAGCACACCGGACTCTCTTGTCCCTCCTGGCGTGAGCCGGGAGCTCTGTCCTATCACTTTATTTCTAAATAAAAGCCTGTACCTTGCTCTCCTACCTTGCCTGTTTGCTAAGCTCATTCTTCGGCTTCATGAACAAGAACCCCGGCATCAGAATTGGCACAAAAATAGACCCACAGACCAGTGGAACAGAATAGAAAATCCAAACATTAACCCAAACATTTACAGTCAATTAATATTTGATAAAGGAGCCTTGGATATACAATGGGGAGATGACAGCCTCTTCGGCAGCTGGTGTTGGAAAAACTAGACAGCTACATGTAAGAGAATGAAACTGGACTACTGTCTAGCCCCATACACAAAGGTAAACTCAAGGTGGATCAAAGACCTGAATGTAAGTCATGAAACCATAAAACTCATAGAAAAAAACATAGGCAAAAATCTCTTGGACATAAACATGAGCGACTTCTTCATGAACATATCTCCCCGGGCAAGGGAAACAAAAGCAAAAATGAACAAGTGGGACTATATCAAGCTGAAAAGCTTCTGTACAGCAAAGGACACCATCAGTAGAACAAAAAGACATCCTACACTATGGGTAAATATATTCATAAATGATGTATCTGATAAGGGGTTGACATCCAAAATATATAAAGAACTCACGCACCTGAACAAACAAAAAGCAAATAATCCAATTAAGAAATGAGCAGAGGACATGAATAGACACATCTCTAAAGAAGAAATTCAGATGGCCAACAGGCACATGAAAAGATGCTCCACATCGCTAATCATCAGAGGAATGCAGATTAAAACCACAATGAGATATCACCTCACACCAGTGAGGATGGCCAACATCCAAAACACAAACAAGAAATGTTGGCGAGGATGTGGAGAAAAGGGAACCCTCCTACACTGCTGGTGGGAATGCAAATTAGTTCAACCATTGTGGAAATCAGTATGGAGGTTCCTCAAAAAACTCAAAATAGAAATACCATTTCACCCAGGATTCCCACTTCTAGGAATTTACCCTAAGAATGCAGCAGCCCAGTTTCAAAAAGACAGATGCACCCCTATGTTTATTGCAGCACTATTTACAATAGCCAAGAAATGGAAGCAACCTAAGTGCCCATCAGTAGATGAATGGATTAAGAAGATGTGGTAAATATACACAATGGAGTATTATTCAGCCATAAGAAGAAAACAAATCCTACCATTTGCAACAACATGGATGGAGTTAGAGGGTATTATGCTCAGTGAAATAAGCCAAGCCGAAAAAGACAAGTATCAAATGATTTCACTCATATGTGGAGTATAAGAACAAAGAAAAAAACTGAAGCAACAAAACAGCAGCAGACTCACAAAACCCAAGAACGGACTAATAGTTATCAAAGGGAAAGGGACTGGGGAAGAAGGGTGGGAAGGGAGGGATATGAGGGTAAAAGGGGCATTACGATTAGCAGACATAAGGTAGGGGGGGCGTGAGGAGGGCTGTACAACTCAGAGAAGACAAGTAGTGATTCTCATCTCACTACGCTGATGGATAGTGACTGTAATAGGGTTGGTGGGGGGGACCTGATGAAGGGGGTAGTTTAATCACCATAATATTGCACATGTAATTGTAGGTTAAAGATACCAAAATAAATGGTAAAAAAAAAGGAAGGAAACAAATCCTACCATTTGCAACAACATGGATGGAGCTGGAAGGTATTATGCTCAGTGAAATAAGCCAAGCAGAAAAAGACAAGTATCAAATAATTTCACTCATATGTGGAGTATAAGAAAAAAAAAACAAAACTGAAGGAACAAAACAGCAGCAGACTCAAAGAACCCAAGAACGGACTAATAGTTACCAAAGGGAAAAGGACTGGGGAAGATGGGTGGGAAGGGAGGGATAACAGGGTAAAAGGGGCATTACGATTAGCAGACGTAATGTTGGGGGGTCATGGGTAGGGCTGTACAACTCAGAGAAGACAAGTAGTGATTCTATAGCATCTCACTATGCTGATGGATAGTGACTGTAATGGGGTCGGTGGGGGGGGACCTGATGAAGGGGGTAGTAATCACTATAATATTGCACATGTAATTGTAGATTAATGATAGGAAAATAAATTATATAAAAACATAAATTAGAAAAGAATTGGGAAAATAAATAAAATGTTACACTAAGTAAAATTACATAAAGAACATTAAATTGCATTAAGTGAAAAAGAGATTCCGGCGGACTCCTCTTCTAAAAGATTTTATTAGATGAAATTATTCACTAGTTATATCTTTCACTTCTACTAGAACCAAAGTTTACCAAGGACAGAAACCAGTGGACTGCTCTGCAACCCCAGGATCAATACTAGAAAATCGTAGGCACAGTACCCCAAAAATAGTTTGTGGTAGGAAAGGGCCAGTGCAGATGCAGACTGTGCTGCGTTCAGTTTTTGTTCCTGTTTTAAAACAATTCACCCATCCAGTCGGCTTCCCCACAGTTCAGACAGGGGAAATCGACAATATGTGATGTAGTAAGCAGAATCCAATTTAAGCAAGCTGTATCCACGTGAGCTCTGTCCTCTGGAGAAATTTGCCAAGATCCTCCAATCTAGTTCTCCATTCTCTTCACAGGTCCTTCCCCAACAGGTGCCGGGAGGCTTGTTTTAGTCTCAATTTATGCTGTAAACTCAAGGCCTGGTTTAGAGGCATTCAGGAAAGTGGGGGTCAATCAGTCAGAAGAGTTCTAGCACCACATCAGTATGCTCTGCAGACCTTGATTATTCTTCCCAGAGAAACAGAATGTAGTAGAGGTTAGACAAAGAGCCATGCCTTTACTGCGACCCCCTCTGGTTAGTGCAGGCTCTGGCTCAGATACTGCAGAAACATGTTGGCCAGCTGAGGCAGGTTCTCATTGTTGGGGTGCATTTTGGTGAAGGAAATAAACTGGCGACGAAGGCGATTCAGTTCTGCCATGGTCCAGGGCCGGGTAAACTGCAGGTGCTCCGTGGTGCCAGGAAGCCTAAGCAAGTCTCCTGGAACAGCGCTCTTCTGCGCTTCCATCAGTCCTGCCAACACCTGGCTGGTAACCTGATCTAGCTGGTGCAGAAAGCTGCGGGAAGCAAGGGGCTGGGACTGTGTAGACTGATGGGGTGGGGGAGCCCGGTTCTCAAACAAGGCAGTTCGGATCTCTGCCAGGGGCAAAGGCTCTTCTAAGCCCACCATGGTGAACAGGGGCCGGTCCCAGCGGTTCCTAGAGTCCGGAGCTTCGAAGCGCAGCTTTAGGGCCTCCAAAAGCTCAGGAGGGTAAAAGGCACTGGGCATATGCTTTGCAGATTTCTCCAATTCCGGAGTCATGAGAGCTGAAACATTTGGCGCCCTGGCTTCTTCCAGCTCCAGATCCTTTGGTATGTCTACCTGGGCTCTGCCATTTACTTCTGAGTCCACTGACTGCGATTCCCTGAGGACACTGGTGCCTGCCGCCAGAGGGCTCCCACTCTCCTCACCCCGCGGCTTCCCACTCTCCTCACCGCGCGGCCTCCAACTCACACTGACGTTCCCGTTCCGGCTCCGGTTCTCCTCCCCTTCCGCCTCCCGAGGCTCCCTGTTCAGACTGCCAGGCTGTACGCAGTAGACCAGGCAAAGCGGGGTGCGAGCCGCCCTTGCCAGACAGTAAAGCTCGTAGCGGAAGCCCTTGATGTAGTTAAGCGAGTCGAGGATGACCACATCGTGGCGACTCAGGTGCCGCTCGACTGCAGCTCGAAGGGCCCCACGCAACGCCTTCTCCCGGGCCGAATCGCTGTACACTGTCGGATCCTCTGTGCCCAGCACTGCTGCGTCGTCCACCACGTACACCGCACGGCCCTCGACCGCCAGCGCGCAACGGAGCTCCTCCGCGCGCTGACTCTTGCCGCTGTACGGCAGCCCGCAAACTACCACGAGCGGCATCCTCCCAGGGCGCGGCCATGTGCAACCGCGCCGCGTCAACTTCCGGGTTGTGGGCGTCCCCCGACGCAAACCGGAAGTGTGAACCTTGACTTTTAAGTGACCTCTTGTTGCTATGGAAACAGGAATTCGCCAAGTAAACCCAGGTCCCGCTCTCTCAGAAAGAAGATGGAGACCAGAGTGGCGGATGTTATGGAAGTGATCTCCCTGCGGTCAAAGACAATGCCCATCCATTTATAAGGGGCCTGCATTAATATTGCAAAGCAATCAACACTGTATTTAGCACATAGAAGACAACGCACAAATGCTAATCACCCTTCACCCCTTATGCCCAGTGACTCTCATAACTATTCAATAACCATTTCAAACATTCATGGTTGGGGATTCAAAGATGAACATAAAATAGTTCCCAAGGGTCTGAATGGGAAGAGTTAGACACCTACAAGCAGAATAACATACACTATAATGCATAGATGTAGGTTAGGTTGTAAAAGTACGGAAGAGAAAAACAAATTGTTCAAAAAATTGCTGAAATTTTATCTAGAAATAATCATTTGATTTCGAACTTGAAAAACTAATAGGAAATTTTCTTCTGGGTAAAGCTGCCAGATAAAATATAGGATGCCTTGTTTGAATTTCAGATAACCAACAAAAAAGTTTTTAATGTAGTTATGTCTCAAAAATTGCATGGGACATATTTAAAATTACTTATTGTTTACCTGAATTTCTTATTTAACTGGGCATCCTTTATTTTTATTTACTAAATCTAGCAACCCTACTCCTATGTAAGGTGTGAGACTCAGAGCCACGAAGCTATAGAATCTTCTAGCAAAAACAGCACTATAGTTTGGTAGATGCAGAAATGTGTTTCTATGCAATTATGTGTGTATATAAAGTAGTTTCACATATATTGGGGTCTTTGATCTCTCCAGTACAATATAGGAGAGGACATTCAAGGTGTGGCTCTGCCACTTACTTGCTGTATAAACTACTGACAAGTTATTTAACCATACTGTATCTCAATTTCCTCTCCTATGAAATAACAACAGTTTTTATTTCACAGGGTGAACCAACCTCCTAAGTTGTGAGGATTAAAAAAATGAAGCCATGAAAAGCACTTAGATCAGTGTGCGTCTCCACCTACTATGCCTTTTCCTCTTCCTTTGTATCAGTTGTCTATGCATAGAATAAACCTACCTGGAACTTAAGACTATTCAACTTGAAGCTATTAAGCGATATGTTTTTTTACTGGTTCGGTGCAGGTTCTGAAGCCAGAGTGCCTAGGTCTGAATCTTGGCTCTACTACTTACTAGCTGTGTGATCTTGGGCAAGTTACATAATTGCTCTGTGCCTTAGCTTTTTCATCTCTAAAAATGATGATTAACAGTACCCACCTCAAAGGAGTTGTAAGAATTAACAGTTCATTCACAAAATTTAGTGTCTGGTGCATAGTAAACACTTACTGACTGTTAGTATTATTGTTGCTGTTATCAGACACCTACTCAGCCCTTAACCTGGAATTAGTGCTCAAATGATGACTGGAAAGTGTTTTGCCACCATAAATAACCTAAAAACATATTTTGTACCTGGCAGCTGCTTCTCTCTTCCCATCTTCTAGTGTCCTCCAATGAATGTGATCTCCAAAACCTGTAAGGAAAGAGGCTTATAAATATTCACACATGAACAAAGGGTAAAGACCCGAGAAAGAAGTATGCCATGTTCACAAGATACCCATAACAAAGACTTTCCTCTGTCAAAAGTGTCGTTCTCCCAGCTCCATCACTTAATAGGTGTTTGGGACCATGGACAGTCCCATACCTCATGCTTGTTTTCATACCTATAAAATGAAGAGAACATCATCTAATTCATAGTTTTTAAGGAGATAAATTATTGCTGTGAAATGCTTTGTAAACTAACACAAGAGTATGCAAATATTACTATAGAAATGAATGAGGATTTTCCACAAGGTAAACATAAAGCAGATCATAACAAATCTTTAGTAGTTGGAGACAAAATAGCTTTTAGAGTCAGAGAGAAATGGGTGCCTGACTACACTTCCTATGAAATTTGTGAAGTTTATGAATGAAGTAAGGTCTCCCAAGTCCCAGTTTCTTCATCTGTAAAATCAAGATAAAAACACCTACCTCCAAGTTCTGGTGTAAGGGTTAAATAAGATAATGTACTTAAGGCTAACCATGTTATTATTTCTACACTTCAGCTAGAGTGATCTTTTTTTTCCTTCCTTTAATTTTTTTTATTTTGGTAACATTAATGTACAATTACATGAGCAACATTATGGTTACTAGACTCCCCCCATTATCAAGTCCCCACCACATACCCCATTACAGTCACTGTCCATCAGCATAGTAAGATGCTATAGAATCACTACTTGTCTTCTCTGTGTTGTACAGCCCTCCCCATGCTCCCAATCCACATTATGGAGTGTAATAGTAATGCCCTGCTAGTAGTAATGCCCCTTTTCCCCCTTGTCCCTCCCTTCCCACCCATCCTCCCCAGTCCCTTTCCTTTTGGTAAATGTTAGTCCATTCTTGGGTTCTGTGAGACTGCTGCTGTTTTGTTCCTACAGTTTTTTCTTTGTTCTTATACTCCACAGATGAGTGAAATCATTCAATACTTGTCTTTCTCCTCCTGGTTTATTTCACTGAGCATAAAACCCTCTAGCTCCATCCACATTGTTGCAAATGGTAGGATTTGTTTTCTTCTTATGGCTGAATAGTACTCATTATGTATATGTACCACATCTTCTTTATCCATTCATCTACTGATGGACACTTAGGTTGCTTCCATTTCTTGGCTATTGTAAATAGTGCTGCAATAAACATAGGGGTGCATCTGTCTTTTTCAAACTGGGCTGCTGCATTCTTAGGTTAAATTCCTAGGAGTGGAATTCCTGGGTCAGATAGTATTTCTATTTTGAGTTTTTTGAGGAACCCCCATACTGCTTTCCACAATGGTTGAACTAATATACACTAACACCAGCAGTGTAGGAGGATTCCCCTTTCTCCACATCCTTGCCAACACTTATTGTTTGTCTTTTGGTTGTTGGCCATCCAAAATGGTGTGAGGTGATATCTCATTGTGGTTTTAATTTGACTTTCTCTGATGATTAGCGTTGTGGAGCATCTTTTCATGTGCCTGTTGGCCATCTTAATTTCTTCTTTGGGGAAGTGTCTGTTCAGATCCTCTGTCCATTTTTTAATTGGCTTATTTGCTTTTCGTTTGTTGAGGTGCATGAGCTCTTTATATATTTGGATGTCAACCCTTTATCGGATATGTCATTTATGAATATATTCTCCCATACTCTAGAATGCCTTTTTGTTCTATTGATGGTGTCCTTTGCTGTACAGAAGCTTTTCAGCTTGATATAGTCCCACTTGTTTGCTTTTGTTCCCTTGCCCAGGGAGATATGTTCATGAAGTTACTCATGTTTATGTCGAAGATATTTTTGCCTATGTTTTTTTCTAAGAGTTTTATGGTTCCATGACGTACATTCAAGTCTTTAATCCATTTAGAATTTACTTCTGTGTATGGGGTTAGACAGTAGTCCAGTTTCATTCTCTTACATGTAGCTGTCCAGTTTTGCTAACACCAGCTGTTGAAAAGGCTGTCATGTCCCCATTGTATATCCATGGCTCCTTTATCGTGTATTAATTGACCATATAAATTTGGGTTATCTGGACTCTCTATTCTGTTCCACTGGTCTGTGGGTTTGTTCTTGTGCCAGTACCAAATTGTCTTGATTACTGTGGCTTTGTAGTATAGCTTGAAGTTGGGAAGTGAGATCTCCCCTGCTTTATTCTTCCTTCTCAGGATTGCTTTGGCTATTTGGGGTCTTTTGTGATTCCATATGAATTTTAGAACTATTTGTTCCAGTTTGTTGAAGAATGCTGTTGGTATTTTGATAGCGATTGCATTAAACTGTAGATTGCTTTAGGCAGGATCGTCATTTTGACAATATTTATTCTTCCTAGCCAAGAGCATGGCATGAGTTTCCATTTGTTAGTGTCCTCTTTAATTTCTCTTCAGAGTGTCTTGTAGTTTTCAGGGTATAGGTGTTTCACTTCCTTGGTTAGGTTTATTCCTAGGTATTTTATTCTTTTTGTTGCAATTGTGAATGGAATTGTTTTCCTGATTTCTCTTTCTGCTAGTTCATTGTTAGTGTATAGGAAGACTACAGATTTCTCTGTATTAATTTTGCATCCTGCAACTTTGCTGAATTCATATATTAGTTCCAGTAGTTTTGTAGTGGATTCTTTAGTGTTTTTTATGTACAATATCACGTCATCTGCAAACAGGGACAGTTTGACTTCTTCCTTACCAATCTGGATGCCTTTTATTTCTTTGTTTTTTGTCTGATTGCTGTGGCGAGGACCTCCAGTACTATGTTGAATAACAGTGGGGAGACTGGGCATCCCTGTCTTGTTCCCAACCTTAGATGAAAAGCTTTCAGCTTCTTGCTGTTAAGTATGATGTTGGCTGTGGGTTTGTCATGTATGGCCTTTATTACGTTGAAGTGCTTGCCCTCTATACTCGTTTTGTTGAGAGTTTTTATCATGAATGGATGTTGAATTTTGTTGAATGCCTTTTCAGCATCTTTGGAGATGATTATGTGGTTTTGGTCCTTCTTTTTGTTGATGTGGTGGATGATGTTGATGGATTTTCAAATGTTGTACCATCCTTGCATCCCTGAGATGAATCCCACTTGATCATGGTGTACGATCCTCTTGATGTATTTTTTAATTTGTTTTGCTAATATTTTGTGGAGTATTTTTGCATCTATGTTCATCAGGGATATTGGTCTGTAATTTTCTTTTTTTGTGGGGTCTTTGCCCGGTTTTGGTATTAGAGTGATGCTGGCTTCATAGAATGAGTTTGGAAGTATTCCCTCCTCTTCTATTTTTTGGAAAACTTTAAGGAGAATGGGTATTATGTCTTCTCTATATGTCTGATAAAATTCAGCGGTGAATCCATCTGGTCCGGGGGTTTTGTTCTTGGGTAGTTTTTTGATTACCGATTCAATTTCGTTGCTGGTGATTGGTCTGTTTAGATTTTCTGTTTCTTCCTTGGTCAGTCTTGGAATGTGTATTTTTATAGAAAGTTGTCCATTTCTTCTAGGTTATCCAGCTTGTTAGCATGTAGATTTTCATAGTATTCTCTAATAATTCTTTTTATTTCTGTGGTGTCCATTGCAATTTTTCCTTTCTCATTTCTGATTCTGTTTATGTGTGTAGATTCTCTTTTTCTCTTAATAAGTCTGGCTAGGAGTTTATCTATTTTGTTTATTTTCTCAAAGAACCAGTTCTTGGTTCCACTGATTTTTTTCTATTGTTTTATTCTTCTCAATTTTATTTATTTCTTCTCTGATCTTTATTATGTCCCTCCCTCTGCTGACTTTGGGCCTCATTTGTTCTTCTTTTTCCAGTTTCAATAATTGTGAATTTAGACTATTTATTTGGGATTGTTCTTCCTTCTTTAAACAGGCCTGGATTGCTATATACTTTCCTCTTAGAACTGCCTTTGCTGCGTCCCACAGTATTTGGGGTGTTGTGCTATTGTTGTCATTTGTGTCCATATATTGCTTGATCTCTGTTTTAATTTGGTTATTGATCCATTGATTATTTAGGAAAGGAGCATGTTGTTAAGACTTCATGTGTTTGTGAGCCTTTTTGTTTTCTTTGTAAAATTTATTTCTAGTTTTATTGCACAGTAATCTTTTAAAATCACATCTCTGCTGGGTAAAAGCTTTCAGAGACTGTCTAATGCCCTCAAAAGAAAAATCAAACTCTTGTAGCAGAACTTTACATAGTCTTTCAGATTATGGCACTTGCCTGTTTCTTTAGGCTCATTTTTTACCCTTTTGCAGAAAATCCTACATATACAATTTAATTTCCTTATATGCAGCATTTCCCCTCCAGTATTCATAATCACCACTTCTTCTGTCTTTCTTTCTACCTCCAAATCTTTATGTATAAACCTAGAATTCCCTAAGGGCTGGGACCATATCTATCTTACTCTTTCCTGTTTCCCTAGCATTTCGCACTACACATGGCCATAGTAAGGTTCTCCCATTGTGTATTAATTGAGTAAATGAATCTTATTTAAGTCATATCACATAAATGACTTAATTTTATATCTGGAAAATGTTAGCGACCATAACAATTTTAGATGTTAGTATCCACCTTATATGTGCCCACACAACACATGTGTTATCTAATTTAAATTTTTATCCCTCTTTTACTTAAACTCTCTATAATTCTGTTTTCTCACCATTAAAATAGGTATAATAGCTATATCTCAGAACATTGTTACTGAATAACAACTAAATACATCATATATATACATATATGTATATACAACTTAGCACAGTGCTTATTAGCATTTTATAAAAATGAACTATAAACAGCAGCTTTTGTTATTCTTTACACCTGAGACTTCTGAGGCTCAGAGAGGTTATATAACCTGTACCAGGTCACATAGTTGGTAAATGACCAAACTGAGATTTAAACTTAAATTTTACGACTTTTTGATTGCTATACTCTTTCAGGTCCTTTCCCAGAGATAAATTCAAGTTTCCATCAGTTTTACCAGAGGGAAATAAACAAGTTCATCCAGATTAGTACATGGAGGCAGTATCCAAACCAACCATCATCACTTTTCATTCCCAACAGCATGGGCTGCTGGCCAAGAGACAATGTGTCACTTGCCTAGGGCTCAAAGTCTAATCCTGAAGAGTGAATGATTAAGTGAGAGTGAAATTGGGAGGATGCCCAGGAGAACTGGAAGGAGCCTAATGTGATCACAATCATTCTACCTGTTAATACCTATACTCAGGCAACTGAATACTGTTGGCGGGGTTCCCAACTAGACAGTCTGAAGGGATACCCACCTACAAAACAACAAAATCCTAGATAAAACAAACTTTCTAAATGTACTTGCTGGGCTCACAGTAACAAACACAAACACAAAGTAAGCTAAAAACAGATGAGGAACAGGGAGCAACAAGCAAAAGGAAAAGCTGACCTGAAAGCAAATGACAGGGCAAAATGAAGATGAAACTGAGACTTCATATTCAACCAACTGCCAAAAGAGACTATAGTGATCCCACGTCAGTAGTACCCCCTGGTTTTAAGATGAATCAAACCTTTCTAGAGAAATGTAGTCCCCTCTTTATGCCTCCAGGAAAGCCAATGATGAACAACCATTAAAAGTTCACAATCATAGATCCCCAAACACAAAAGAAAACAATCACAAGTTCAGGTCAGCAGAAGCAACAAATACATTTGGAGCCCTAAGGACTTCAGATATTAGAATTGTCAGCCACAAGATATAAAAATAACTATGTATGAATGTTTAAAGAAATAACACATGGGATCACAAAAATGGGCATGCAGTAACACACAAAATAAATAGGCAGGTCTGTAAAAGTACCAAATAGAACCTTTAGAAATTAAAAATATAATTGTTGAAATACAAAATCAATAGATACCCAGTGATAAAAAGAAATGAGCTATTAAGCCACAAGAAGACATGAAGAACCTTAAATGTACATTGCTAAGTGAATAATACCAATCTGAAAAAGCTACATAAAGTATGATTCCAACTATATGATGTTCTGGAAAAAGGCAAAACTATGGAGATAGTAAAAAAAAATCATGGGTTACCAGGGGTTCATGGAGGAGGGAGGGATGAATAGGTAGAGAACAAAGTTTTTATAGTGAAACTATTCTGTATAATTTTGTAATGGCAGATGTAGGTTGTTAGTGGGCTGGATTGCATCCCCCCACCAAATTTATGTGGAAATCCTAATCCCAGTACCTCAAAATGTGACTGTATTTGGGGACAAGGTCTTTAAAGTGGTAATTAAGTTAAAATGAAGTAAGTAGAGTAGGCCTAATTCAATATGACTGGTGTCTTTATGAAGAGGTGAGGACACAGACAAATACAGAGGGAACACCACCTCAAGACACAAAGAAAAGATGGCCATCAACAAGAAGAAACCAACTTGATCTTCTAGCCTCCAGAATTTTGAGAAAATAAACTTCTGTTGTTTAACCAAGTCTGTGGTATTTGTTACAGCAACCCTAGCAAACTACTATATACGTCATTATACATTTGTCATTATAACATATCAATACTGGCTCACCAACTGTAACAAATGTACCACACTAATGCAAAATGATAAAAATAGCGGAAACATAAAATTCATATGGAACCACAAAAGACCCAAATAGCCAAAGCAATCCTGAGAAGGAAGAATAAAGCGGGGGGAATTACGCTCCCTGACTTCAAGATCTACTACAAAGCCACAGTAAACAAGAATATTTGGTACTGGCACAAGAACATACCCATAGACCAATGCAACAATGAAATAGCCCAGACATAAACCCAAATATATATGGTCAATTAATATACAATAAAGGAGCCATGGATATACAATGGGGCAATGACAGCCTCTTCAATAGCTGGTGTTGGCAAAATTGGACAGCTACATGTAAGAGAATGAAACTGGATTATTGTCTAACTCCATACACAAAAGTAAACTCAAAATGAATCAAAGACCTGAATGTAAGTCATGAAACCATAAAACTCTGAGAAAAAACATAGGCAAAAATCTCTTGGACATAAATAAACATGAGTAACTCTTCATGAACATCTCTCTCCGGGCAAGGGAAGCAAAAGCAAAAATGAACAAGTGGAACTTCAAACTAAAAAGCTTCTGTACAGCAAAGGACACCATCAGTAGAACAAAAAGACATCCTACAGTATGGGAGAATATATTCATAAATGACATATCCAATAAGGGGTTGACATCCAAAATATATAAAGAGCTCATGCACCTCAACAAACAAAAAGCAAATAAGCCAATTAAAAAATGGGTAAAGGAACTGAACAGACACTTCTCCAAAGAGGAAATTCAGATGGCCAACAGGCACATGAAAAGATGCTCCACATCGCTAATCATCAGAGAAATGCAAATTAAAACCACAGTGAGATATGACCTCACACCAGTTAGGATGGCCACCATCCAAAAGACAAAACAACAACAAATGTTGGCGAGGATGTGAAGAAAGGGGAACCCTCCTATACTGCTTGTGGGAATGTAAATTAGTTCAACCATTGTGGAAAGCAATATGGAGGTTTTCAAAAAACTCAAAATAGAAATACCATTTGACCCAGGAATTCTACTCCTAGGAATTTACCCTAAGAATGAAGCAGCCCAGTTTGAAAAAGACATATGCACCCCTATGTTTATCGTAGCATTATTTACAATAGCCAAGAAATGGAAGTAACCTAAGTGTCCATCAATAGATGAGTGGATAAAGAAGATGTGGTACATATACACAATGGAATATTATTCAGCCATAAGAAAAAAACAAATCCTACCATTTGCAACAACATGGATGGAGCTAGAGGGTATTCTGCTCAGTGAAATAAGCCAGGTGGAGAAAGACAAGTGTCAAATGACTTCACTCATCTGTGGAGTATGAGAACAAAGAAAAAACTGTAGGAACAATACAGCAGCAGACCCACCGAACCCAAGAATGGACTAACAGTTACCAAAGGGAAAGGGACAGGGGAAGATGGGTGGGAAGGGAGGGATAAGGGGGAAAAAGGGGTATTACGATTCGCACACATAATGTAACACAGGGGGGAGGATATGGGGAAGGTGGTATAACACAGAGAAGACAAGTAGTGATTCTATAGCGTCTTACTATGCTGACTTACTACGCTGATGTGACATAATGGGGTATGTGGTGGGGACTTGATAAAGGGGGAAGTCTAGTAACCATAATGTTGCTCATGTAATTGTACATTAATAACCAAAATAAAAAAAATAGGGGAAACTGAGGGTGGAGGAAGGTGAAGGGATGAGGGCTTACACGGGAACTCTTATTTTCTGCTCACTTTTCTATAAACCTTAAACTGCTCAGAAAAAAAAATTCGTTTTTTAAAAGTCAATGGATAGATTAAAACAGTAAAATAGACAGGTGGAGAAAGATCAGAAGTTATCCAGAACGCAACACAGAGAGATATGGAGGTAGAGAATGTGAGACGAAGACCATTTCTTAATAGGGTAGAGTAAGAAAAACTGGTATATATAAAATTGGAGTTTCTGAATGAAAAAGTGAAGAAAAAGACATATTTGAAGAGATACTATTACTAGGGTAGAGCACTAGGTGACTGGGAAAAAGTGTGGGAGGAAATATGTAGCTTTTAAAGTATTAAACCATGTTAAAATATTACCTACTTAAAAGTGTATTTGCATTTTTTTAAAAAGAAGAGATAATGGCAGAGATTTTTCAAGAACTGAGAAAAAACATCTATCTTCAGATTATAAGAAGCAAAATGTATAACAAATCTGCAAATTACAAAGGAAAATAAACACACTTAGATTGTGAATGAGTCTGCAGGACAAGAAAAATATTAAGATCTTAAAAGCATTCCAAAGAGAAATAACTTTATATTTCCTACAGAGGATCGACAGGAGCAAACTAGAAAGCAGATGACAGCAAAATGCCTTGAAAATGCTGAAAGAAAATATCTCTAAACCAAGAATTATGTGCCTACCAAAACTATCTTTCAAGAACAAGAACACAATAGACTTTTTTTTTAATGAGATATCTTTCCATATTTGGTATTCACCACTCATTATTTTAATACATATTTATTGAGCAATATTAGTTAGTGGTTAAGAGCATGGACTCTGGATCTAGATTCCTTGGGTTTGAATCCTAGTTCTGCAGCTTACTAGCCATGTGACTTTGGGCATGTTATTTAACCTCAGTGTCTTCAACTGTAAATGAGGGTAATAACAGCACCTACCTCAAAGAGTTGCTGTGAGGATTAAATAAATAAATACAGTAAAGAACTTAAAACAGCATCCTGGGACTGGAAAATTGCTACAAGTATTTGTTATTAATATAATATCCCAGGCACTGGTCTAAGTACTTTACAAATATTGTTCCTCTTAACAACCCTGGAGGTAAATGATCTTATTATTCCCATTTTACAGAGAAAATCGAGGCATAAAGTGACTTTGCAAAGTTCACATACCTAGAAAGTACCGGAGCTGAGATGAACCCAGGCAGTCAGGTTCCAGGCTCCTTGCTTTTTCACACAGTGCTGTCCATCAAAAGTAGAGGGCAGTGAAGACAAAGACATAAGGGAGAGAGCAGACAATGCAGGGCCTGGTAGGCCACTGTAAAGACTGTAGCTTTTACCAAGCACCTGGAAGGTTTTGAGCAGAGTAGTAACATGATGTAATTTATGTTTTAACAGGATTTCTCTGGCTTCTAATCTGAAAACAGAATATACGGGGTGTTACAGGTTGAACCGTGTCCCCTCAAAAAAAGGTATGTTGGAGCCCTAACTGCCAGTAGCTCAGACTGTGATCTTATTTGGAAACAGGGTCTTTACAGAGGTAATCAAGTTAAATGAGGTCATCAGTCTGGGCCCTAACTCAATATGACTGGTCTCCACACAAAACAGGGAAGCATGAATACAGACATGCACACAAGGAGAACACAGCCATTTAAGAGGAGAGAAGACCTTGGCACAGATCCTTACCTCAGCCTTCAGAAGGAACCAATCATGCTGATACATTGACTTCAGACTTCCAGCCTCCAGAACTGTGAAGGCACTAAATTTCTGTTGTTTAAGTCATTCCGTTTACGGTAATTTGTTACTGCAACCCTAGCAAACTAATACAGGAGAGAAAAGCAAAAGCAAAAGAGCCTAGTAAAGTGGTTACTGCAGTAATACAGGCCAGCAGTAACAGTGGTGTGGACCAGCTGTGCCAGCAGAGGAGTAAGATACTATCAGATTCTGTATATCCAGATACTATCAGGATATATCCTGAAGGCAAAATCTAAAGGATTTTGCTATGGATATGGGGTGAGAAAAATTAAGAAGAGTGACTCTAAGGTTTTTGGCCTGGGCAACTGGAAGAATGGAGTTGCCATTAACAGAGATGGGGATGATAGGCGGTGGAGTGAGTTTTGAAAAGAAACATTAGGAGTTTGGATTTGGGTATGTTCATTTTGAAATGTTTACTAGACATCCAACTAGAGATGCTGAATAAGCCTGGAATTCAAGGGAGAGTTATCAGCAGATGGATGTTATTCAAAGCCTGAGCCTGAGTAAGATCACTAAGTGAGTGAGTATAGATGGAGAGGGAGTCCAGGAGCCACACAGCACCCCCAGGTTAGAGGAGATAAAGTCCAGCCAAGGACAGGAGAAGGCACTGCCAGTGAGATCCACAGAAAGCCAGCAGCACATGGAGTCCTAGAATGATCAAGTGACTCCAATGTTCCTGTTAAATCAGAAATGACCACTGCATTTAGCAACTGAGAATAATACTGACCTTGACAAGACCAGTTTTAGTAGAGTAGTGGGGATGAATGCCTGATTAGAGTAAGGTCAAGATAGCCAAAGGAAAGAATTAGAGAATAAATACAGAGAACTCTTTCAAAGAATTTTGCTGTATAGGGGGCAATTGCTAGAGGGAGCTGTGAATTGAGGAAGGGTTTTTATTCAATGTAGAGGACAGTATAAGATGTTGAAGTTAATAGGAATTATATAACAAAGGTAGGAAAATTGATAATACAGGCCAAGAAGGGAGAGTCAGAAATATCTCGAGTAGATGAAACGAGATGAGATTTAGTATTCAAGCGGCTGTGGGATTAGCCTTTGCTAGGAGTACTGACAGTTTACCCAAAAGACAGAAAAGTTAGAATGTATATATAGAAGGTGGGTAAAAGTGGTGGTGACAACTTTTGAAAGGCCTCTTATGAGTCCTATCTTCTGTTAAATAGGAAGCATAGTCACCAGCTGAGGTCAAGGATTATGGTGGAAGTACTGGAGGTTTGAAAAGATAAGAGGAAACAGGAAATATTCCCTAAGAGAGATGAACCTTTTAATTTAAAGGATAAATAAAGGGCACGTTTCAGGAAGGAAGTGATTCTAGAAGAAAACCTAGAATCAAAGAACAGTGAGCAAATAAACTGGTAGACATGTTGATAACTCTGAATATTATCTGCATAAAAATTTTTACTGTTTAATTTATAGAGTTTTTAAAAAGACAGAACTAAAATACTGGACAATTGCTTATAAGTAAAGAGGAAGTGACTGAAGTTAAAATGTTCTAAGGCCATCTTACTATTGGGTTTAGATATTAATGTTAGATTTTGTTAGGTATGCAAGCAAAATTTCAGAAGTAACCACTAAAAGAAAAGAACTAGAGTGCCAACTTCTGAACAAATAAAAGAGATAAAATAAGAACAATCAAATAACCCCCAAAGAAAGAGCAAAAAAGGAGGAAAAAACATAGAAAAAAATAGAAGCAATGGAAATTGGATGAAAGAAATTAAGACCAACTGTCAATAATCACCATAAACATAAGTGGACTAAAATTGCCAATCAAGGTTAAAAGACAGAAATTGTCCTATTTTGATTTAAAAAACATACCTCTATGTGTTCATAAGAGCACCTAAAACAGAAGGACTTATAAAAGTCGAAAGTAAAAGATATACTAGGCAAATGTTGGCCAAAAGAAAATCAGGAAACCTAGATTAATGGCAGATAAAATGTATCTGTAAATGTAGACTACAGAGGCCAACAAAGCCTACAGCCATTGGAGGTTATTGCTAAGACAGACACTAGAGCAGCACTGTTCAATAGAATTTTCTGTAATGATGGAGATGTTCTGTACCTGTTCTAAGTAAGGCAGCCACTAGCCACAAGTGGCTAATGAGTACTTGAAATGTGGCTAATGCAGCTGAGGAGCTGAATTTTTTATTTCACTTGATTTCAGTTAATTTAAAATTTAAGAATGACATGGGCCTAGTGCTACTGCATTGTACAGCACAAACGTAGAGACAAGTCCAATCCTCTCATATTACAAAGGCCTAGAAAGGGGAAGAGGCTACCCGAGACCACAAGGGAAGCCAAAACCAGAATCTAGGTCTCCTGATTCCTAATTAACTTGCTTGTCTAGTTTCTTTCTGCCCAACACTTTCCCAGCTGCCCTACTGCATTATCCCTAAGGGTAAATCTTGAAGTATAATTTGAAACAGTTTACTACATGTACAAATTTCTTTGAAAACTCATATTAAAAAGTACATTGGAATTTTTCATAGTAGTAATAATCATCACCATGCTTTTCTAAGTGCTTACTTTAGAAGATAATTACAATAATAACAGCAATATTAATGACTAACACTCATGTGACATTTACTATATACCATACACTGTTTTTCATGCTTTCACATGTATTAACTTATTTAATCCTCACAATAAATTTAAGAGGTCTAATTATCCCCACTTTAGAGATATGGAAACTGAAGTTAAATAGCTTGCCCAAGGTTACAGTTAGTAAGTGGCAGAGCTGGGATGAGAACCTAGGTAACAGAGTTCCAGAGTCTGTAGTTTAACCACTCATTACCTTTTCTTGCATCTCCAGGCAAGATGAAATGAGTAAATGAATGAAGGAATATGGATGGCTTCACCAAAACAGAATGAAAACACTAACTTCAGATCTGGAAAAGCTGGGTCTTTTTCTTTCCCTTCAAAAATAAGTTGAAAGGGTACAGTGTTTACCTTGGTACTAAAATCATCTACTCCCCTATACTATACACACTTACCATGCCAATGTGGAACATCTGAAGACACACACTTCCTAAAGTGTCACCTGTATAGCCACTTAATTTATGCCAGTTACCTGCAATGTGAGCTTAAGTTTCCCAAATAGATAGCTCTTTCCCTAAAACAATTTAAAAAGAGGCGTGTGGGGGCAGGAAGTGACCATTTCTAAACACAGTATTTATATCAGAATTCTTATGCCCTTAATGCTAAAATAGTTTCCTTGAGTGTGTAGGCTAAAGACATCCAAAAAGTACAATCTACGCCCCCAGCTAGTGAAACAAAGGGTCAAGTGTCAGAGCTGACAGCCAGACCTCTATACCAGGGAACACTGTACCTGAGAGGTAAAGTAACATAGTGGCTAAATAAAGCCCATCTTCAGGCAAACAGACGTGAGTTGGAATCAGAGTTCAGTCACTGTTCCCACAAATGCAAAATATGGCTAACAAAAACATCTCTTCCACAGGGTTACTGTGAATGTGAAAAGGACAGGGTGGAAGGTAAACACTATGTATGTGTCAGTGCCAAACTTTCATTCCAGAGACTTGACAAAGTCATCTGTTTCTGTTTCAGGCAGGAAAGCACATGAACTGCCTGCACTGGCTGCTTTCTCATTTCTCCTTTAATGTCCTCAAAGGAGCTTCTGCTCTCAGAGGCAGGAGTGGTGAACTGCTAAGAAAATTGGCTCCGGGATTTATATCTCAGCTAGTCCACTTACTAGTTGTGACTTCTGTGACCCATTTTATTTTCTTCATCTGTGAAATAGGAGTGATGATAAAAAATATATTAGCCATCTCAGAGGGTTTTTGTGAGTATTCAACCAGTCAATATCTGAAAAATGCACAGAACAGTGCTTGGAATATAGTAAATGTATAGTAAACATTAGTCATTACACTTCTCCCCATAGGTGATATATTCTAAGCTTTCAGCATGCAGAAAACAAAATTATTCTAGAATTCTATAATGTTAGAGGACTCTCAGGTATCATTTCTACTCCAACTTTCTCATTTAATAAATGGTCTCCAGGGAAGGCCAGAGCTGGTTATATGGTCTGCCCATTATTAAAACCCAGGCCTCCTGATTCCTATCCAGTACTCACGTCACACCATTGTACTTCCTCTTAGTGAAAACAAAAGGGTCATTCAGTCTCTCCTCCCTGCAAACCCCCAGGCCATCTTCTGGAAAAAGTTAGAGCCCCTTAAACATCCTGGAAGAAATCTTACTTAAGATTTTCAGGAACCACTGCTTCAGGTAGCACTTTTTTGAACAAAAGTTTGAAAAACTAATTCCTTTCAGAAACAATCAAATATTCTTCCTTGGGCAGACATAATAATAAACATTAAATAATTTCTAGGTCTGTGATACAATATTAAGTGCCTTTTGTTTTTTCATTTAATCCTAACACAGCCTCCCTGCCTCAAATCACCCTCTCATAGTTCATCACAGTGTCATGTAATGCCTGCTTACTTGTCTTGACAGTCTTCAAACTTTAAGCTGAAAAGAAATGCAGGGAACTCAATGATTATGTGTATCATTCATTTCTTCTTTCAACAAATATTTCTGAGCATGAATAAGACAGAAATGGTCCTGGCCTACTGGGGCAGAATATACTTTCCAAAGATGGTTGCAAAAGTATCTCCCATTCCACACGCTCCTCTTGACCTCAACATTCCTCCCATATGGATGGGAGAAAGGGGAATGGTCAATGTCCCTTCCCTTGGAACATGTCCATACAGAATACAGTAGAAATGATGCTATGTGACTTGTTTAAGATTAGATGATAAAAACACTTCTACTTGTTCTCTTGGGGCACTCACTCTTGGAATCCAGCTGTCACACTGTGAGGAAGTCCACATGGAGAAGTAACCAGTTCAGCTGAGGCCAAGAGACATACCTTCCGTACTATGCCTTGTCTGAGTTCCTGACCCAGAGAATCATGAGCATAATAAAATAATTTCTTTATGCTACTAAACTTCAGGGTGGTTTATTATGCAGCAGTGGTAACTGGATCAACCACACAGAGCTTAATGTCGAACAAGGAATAAGGATACTGAATACATAACTGCCTAGACCTAACACAGTAAACAGAACAGAATAAATTATTTGTTGAGTGTTTAAAGTAGTTATTTTATGCCCATTTTGCAGATGAGGAACTGAACTTTGGGAGGTTAAGCAAATTGCCTTAGGCCTCTCAGCTGGTCAGTGGCAGAATAAACTAAATCTCAGATTTAAACTCATACTCCTAACATTATATTCTTCTGTCTCCCTTGGTACTTGCAATTTTATACTAAATATACAGCAATCTGTTTTAAAATGGGGGTTGTCAGTATTTAATCATTCTGGTCAATAGAATTCACTGTGCAGTTTTATCACTGAGATGGAAACCCACATACTACCTTCTTGGAGAAGCCTTCTCCAACCTTCCTAGCTCAAGTAATTGCTTCACTCATCCTCCCCAGCCTTTCTAGTCCATCAGTTTAATTTTCTTCCAGCACTGATCCCTAGTTGAAATTGTCTTATTTATTAATTTATTCACATGTCTGCTCTGACTGGAACATATGCTCCATCACAGCAGGAACCTTGTCTGTCCTGTCCACTGCTATATGCCTCATGCCTAGGGCATTTTCTGGAATATGGTAGATGATCAAAAATTATTTACTGAATAAAGGAGTGACTGCATTCAGGCACACTGAATGTCCATCCAATCTCATCACCCACCAATAAGTGTGCAAATAGGGAGAATAAGAGAAAACAATTAAAAATATCAGGACTGCATATAGTAAGGTCAGTACAAAAAAATGAAAGAGCAGGGGAATCCATGCTACCACTCACAGACTTAGGAAAGCATAAATCCTGAGTTTGAATGAAGATGTAAGTAATGATGGAGTAGGGGGGGTGTCACACCTCCTATCCTCCATTTCTAACCACTCGTCCCTCACTGAAAATAATTCAGTTTCTTAAGACACACTGACTGAACCACACCAGTGGACAATTGCTGGCGACCCTCTTAACATCACACTTTCTACCCTTCATCTGGTCCTTCCTTATGTGCCAACCACAACGCCCCGGGATGCAGGTGCTTTTCCCCAAGGGAAGGGAGGCAGTAACCTAGCTCTTCAGGGAAGAGGTGAGGACGGGGAATCTTCAGGCCCAGGGCAAGGGTCTCTGCATATACAGGTCCCCAAAAGCCCTATTTCTCCCGGGAGGTAAGGTGGACCTGAGGACCTGCGAAGTGCTAGGCACTATGCTCGGCTCCTAAACACACTTCTTCCTAATTTAAACGCCATTCCTTACCCCAACCCGCACATTTAGGGAAGCCTCAAGTGCCACTTCCCTATCTCAAAATTCTCCAAACACGCTACTCCCTAACCCAAAGAAATCCTCCTTAAACTCCAAAAGTGGTTGAAGAGGATAAAAAGAAATTTGGCATGGCCTAGGAGACTGAACGGGAGAGAGGTCGTGTGAGAACAAGAAGAGGGTTATATGAGTAAAAATTAAGATAAGAACGCGGTCTGACCCTTTCCAAGCCCAGTATGTCCATCAGAAGTGGCGAAGAGCAGGAAACTGAAGCCCAGCAAACAGGTGGCCCCGAGACGAGGCCGCATCTTCATCGTGGTAACTTGCGCGGGTACACGGGGCTGAGTAGACGCACCGGAGTACTAACAGGTCTGCACGACTCCTCAAATTCTGTTCAGCCCAACCCCAAAGCGTTCCCAGATTTTGTTTTTTTTTCTCTAAGCCTGAAGGAAGTGACGTCAGACGGATGTGGGTGGTGCCTCCCGGGTCCGGTTTGGGTTGGAGTGAGTTTAAAGGTGCAGAAATGGGCCGTAGTTGCTTAGAAGCGCGATTCTGGATGTTCAGAGGACTGAGAGGGAAAAGGTGGGCAGAGACAGTAACGGTTTGGGTGGGGAGGAGGTTCGGGAGAACCGTTGCTGGTTGCGTCCGCCAGCAGGCTAGCCTCTCCCTCAAAGAACCGCAGCAGTTAATATTCACAAAGCAAATTACTGATCGGTGAAGTCACCCGCCGCTGTTAACAGTGGGAACGTTACCCACTGGCCTCCGGTTCCCCTACCCCCTTCGCAAATAAAAAGGACTAGACCGGATTTCATTCTTAGTTCCTGCTCGGGTCTCGAGGAGACCTGGCAAACCTGTTCTGCGGTGCATGGTCTTGTGCCTTGCAAGAATGTCTCTTCCTGCTGTAGAAAGAGCGCTGGACCTTATGAATTCTTCCAGTCAGTAATGATGCAACCAACTGATGCGAGCTCCGAGAAAACCAAACTCGGGATCGTTTATTGCAAAACTGACCTAGCTCTTCAGGGAACCAGGACATAAGTCGGTGCAGGCATTTAAAGTGTAAAACGTCTTCTAGTTAAATCTGTTTTTTTTTTTTACTTTGTGGGTTGAGTATTTCTCAAATTTCCCTCTCTGATGCCTAATAGATCCAAATTTCCCCTCTTTCCTCCTGAGAAGAGACTAGTTTTGTCTCCACGCTTGTGAATCCGCACCAGTTGAGTCCGCCAGCGCGTATTTAATGCCTCGTGAAAGACATCCGACGAAAGTACACATCCAAACAAAAACACACACCGCTCCTTTAGGTTCCCTACAAATTGTAGGAACGAACACAATGCAAAGCTTAGGAGACTTGCAAGCTCCAGAAGGCAGCGCGGCAGCCTGCACCTGCGGGCTCTCCACTGGGAGGCGCAGAGCAGGCTGGGCTTTGTAGTTCGTCCCTGCGCTCCGCGGATAGACGGCTCGGCGGGACCGAGAGAGAGGCGGAGCCGGTGGTGTCACGTGGGCTTCGCTCCCGCCGCCGCTGCCGCCGCCGCTGCCGCCGTCGCCGCCGCCACTGCCGTCTTTCTCTGTCTCCACTGAGGCAGCCATCTTACTCTTGCCGCGTGCTGTTGTTGGAGGAACCTCCCTGCTTCAGGTGAGACCCCCGGCGGTCCCGCCACTCCACGGCCATAGGCCGCTGCGCACGGTCTTCCCCCGCCCTCTTCTTCCGACACCCGCCAGCCGCTCGGGTTGCCACTTCCGCCGTGGCGCGCCGAGTGGGGGCGGAGGCGGCTGGCTTGGCCTGTCGGTTACCGGCAGCGCAGCTGGGGGTCGGCACCGGAGGGAAGGACCCCAGCACCACAGCTCCCTGTGGGGACAAGAGGCCCCGCGCTGTTGCCGCCAAGATCCGGTCCCAGGAGGCGGGTGGTCCACCGCCTCTGTTCTGTTACAGTTCATTATTCACCACAACAATGCTGTGAGCTTGGAGCTTTGTACAGCCTATTTATTGTCATCTCATTTGATCCTCCCACTCTACAGATCAGGAAACCGTAAGCAGCCCCCGGCCCCCAAGCGCTTAGGACCTAATTCCATTGCTGCGCTCTTCACGCGTAATGGCAGTATTTGTTTACAAGCCGGCCTCCCTCTGAGGCATTGCCTTACCCATCTTTATAGCTCCTTTATTACTGCCTGATGCAGAGTAGGCTGTCAGGAAATTGATGTTTGACCGACAGGCAGGGTGTAACACAGCTGTGGCGGTTTCAACCTCGTTCCCACGTTGTTTCACTATAAATAGCTGTCACCTCTGGAGTGGCAACAATAGTTACCGGTTTTTGAGTATCTACTGTGAGCCCTACCCTGTGCTTAATAATTTAACCTGTAATCCTTGAAGTGTGCGGTGGTATTCCTTTTCCAATGTAGAAGGAACACAAGTTCAGAGAAGTTAAATACCTTTCCAAAGCCCGCAGTGGTGGAAACTTTGATCCTCGTTATTCCAAAGTCTGTGCCTCTTTTAGAGAAATTCACATATTAAAAAGTCAGGACTAAAGGTTGAAATTATTTTATCTCTGTGTAAACATGATACGTGAAGATGATGAAAGTGCCTACCATAATACTTAGAACTTACACACTCAATAAATATGGATTAGAACCTCATTATGTACCCTTTCTTGAGTCCTTGAGGAAAGGGCTAAAAGATCCTGGGATCCCTAAGGAAGAACACATTGATCATATGGGCTTAGGAAGTGACTTCTCCCTTCTGGGCCCTCATGTCCAAATATATTAAATTGGGAAGGAGTTGAACTGTTTTATTTGCTTATAATTTATGCCCTACTGCTGCTTGCAGGTATTTGAGATGATCTCACATATAAGACAGGAATAATGGGTACCATGAAGTAAAGGTTGACTGGGGAATAGGAAGTTAAACCAGGTGATCTTTGAGGTCTAGTCTGATCTGAGCTTGACATCTCTTCTCTTACATACTGAGTCCAATTCGCTTTCCTACTTGAATTCCACGCACACCAACCTACTAGTAGACAAAGGACCACCCTCTTCTTTCCCTGCCCTTAAGCTTCCAACCTCGCTAAAATGCTGTTTCTCTGAGGTACTCCTTGGGAACAAGTTTTCTGTTGTCCTGGTTAACCGGAATGGCATCTGTTCTTTCATCTACACATTGATATAAAGAGTTACTTTTGTTCTTGCTTTTATTTCATATGAGTCAGAACTCTTATCTTGAGACCTCTGTCTCTTCTCTTCCATCTCTTTTGGGGAGAATTATTACTTCAAAATTCAGAAGAGCCCCAAAATGCTTACCCTAAATCTAGTTCTAATATTTTCACTTAGCTCCTATTTTGGGAAAAAATTCCTTAGGTTCTTTGTTAGTTCACTATACCTTCATGACCACAGTCCTTTGAGAAAACAATGTTGGTCCCTTTCTTGTGGATAGTGAGTATAGAGATTGGAATTATATTGACTAAGTCTGTGGCTGAAACTGGCACACACCTAAGCCTTCTGGTTTTGTATTCTAATCACACTTCCTATAAAAGAGTGTTTTTAGCTATTTGAGCATGGTGATACAGTGCTGTAATACAGAACAGAGATTGAGGAATCATAAATTCTAAATGTTATTTGGGAATTGGACTTTCTTTGGACTTGAAGCAGAGATATATAAAGGTTAGTGCTTAAGTACAGCGTCGGAATACAGAATGGTTTAATACTTATACAGTCTGAATTTCTTCTCAAATGGAGACATTATCTTTTTCATCTGACTGTTGATAATAAAGAAGTTAGAGAATTGGCTGAAAAGATTTGACAATAGCCATTATTCCCTCTCTCACATCTCAGTAATGATTTGTTAATCCACAGAACAAGTAAAACAAGCCTTTAACATTGGCTATTGTTGATATAATGTGGAATGTTTTGATCCATTATAAACTTGAAAACTTTTTTTCCTTAGTAGGAATATCATTGACCAGACTAGAATTCAGATTTTAGTGTTCTTAGAATTTTCAAAATCAAGATTATCCTTAAAAATCTCATTTTTAAAAGTCTCCTCTCCCCTCAAAAAATTCGTATTAATGTAGCAGACATGTTTTTGTCAAATTATGCAGTGAGGCATTTTACTCTGTATGCAATATATACCCCATATATCTTCTTGACAAGTATGACCTATTATATCAGTACAAGGTAGTGAGTGAGCTCTGTGGAGAATGCTGCAGAAGCACTGAGTGTCTGGAAATCTGTTTGTCTTTCCCTATTACTGACATGCCATCTGACCTTGAATAAAAGATGTGGCTACCTCATACCTTGAGAGCTAGACAGCCTATTGTTGAATTTCTTTGTCCAGCTTTTTTTTTTATGGTTTACAAGAAATACATATGTGATTTGGAAGAAAAAATTCTACTGAAAGATTATGCTAATAACATTTGGTAACAGCTTTCTGCTGTAAACATCTTTGGGGGAAAAACTGGCTTGCCTGCAGAGGTTTTATAATTGGTTACATTTTACTGAATGCCAAAGTACTGAATCATGCATTTAAGGAGGGATCTTCAAATAAGTAACTTTGAATCCCCTTGTTTTCTGTTTGTATATTCAACTTCCTCATGGTATTATTTAATCTCGTTTTTTTTAATGTCTGGTTTATGAAGATAGAATAAGATATTTATTAAGAATATAGACAATATTAATATGATCATGATGATGATACATATTGCAAGCTCAGTGGACCAGAAGGTACTATTGCATAAACAGTTATTTTATTTTGGTAAAACAGTGACTTTAACAAATCTATTTTTCCCCCCCTAGATTTACCAACAGCATGAATCAAGAAAAGTTAGCCAAGCTTCAGGCTCAGGTCCGGATAGGGGGCAAGGTGAGTGTGGCCTAAGAAAAATTGATAGGAGAATGTATTATTACCAGATAGTATTATTATTTTGGATTTGTGGTCATTGAAAATCTAAAATCTTTTCAATAATCAAGATTAAACCACATTCGAACTTGAAAATAACTTGTCTAAACCTAAAATAGGTAACTAGAAGACCACTCTCGGTGCAATGGAAACAGTCACCTTTGTTTGAATCCTAACAGCTTATAGTTATGTGACATGAATAAGTTACCCAACCTCATTAAGATTCCATTTTTTTCATCTGTAAAATAGAAATAATCCTAGATAAGATGCTTCTAAAGATTAGAGTAATACTTATAAAACACCTAATGTAGAACAGAAAATCCAAACATTAACCCAAACATTTACAGTCAATATATGATAAAGGAGCCTTGGACATACAATGGGGAGATGACAGCCCCTTCAGCAGCTGGTGTTGGCAAAACTGGACAGCTACATGTAAGAGAATTAAACTGAACTACTGTCTAACCCCTTACACAAAAGTAAACTCAAAATGGATCAAAGACCTGAATGTAAGTCATGAAACCATAAAACTCTTAGAAAAAAAATAGGCAAAAATCTCTTGAACATAAACATGAGCAACTTCTTCATGAACATATCTCCCTGGGCAAGGGAAACAAAAGCAAAAATGAACAAGTGGGACTATATCAAGCTAAAAAGCTTCTGTACAGCAAAGGACACCATCAGTAAAACAAAAAGAGATCCTATAGTATGGGAGAATATATTCATAAATGATGTATCCGATAAGGGGTTGACATCCAAAACATATAAAGAACTCACGCACCTCAGCAAACAAGAAGCAAATAATCCAGTTAAGAAATGGGCAGAGGACATGAATAGACACTTCTCCAAAGAAGAAATTTAGATGGCCAACAGGCACATGAAAAGATGTTCCACATCGCTAATCATTAGAGAAATGCAAATTAAAACCACAATGAGATATCACCTCACACCAGTAAGGATGGCCAACATCCAAAACACAAACAACAACAAATGTTGGCGAGGATATGGAGAAAAGAGAACCCTCCTACACTGCTGGTGGGAATGCAATTTAGTTCAACCATTGTGGAAAGCAGTATGGAGGTTCTTCAAAAAACTCAAAATAGAAATACCATTTGACCCAGGAATCCCACTCCTAGGAATTTACCCTAAGAATGCAGCAGCCCAGTTTCAGAAAGACAGGTGCACCCCTATGTTTATTGCAGCACTATTTACAATAGCCAAGAAATGGAAGCAATCTAAGTGTCCATCAGTAGATGAATGGATAAAGAAGAAGTGGTACATATACACAATGGAATATTATTCAGCCATAAGAAGAAAACAAATCCTACCATTTACAACAACATGGATGGAGCTAGAGGGTATTATGCTCAGTGAAATAAGCCAAGCCGAAAAAGACAAGTATCAAATGATTTCACTCATATGTGGAGTATAAGAACAAAGAAAAAAAAAACTGAAAGAAAAAAACAGCAGCAGACTCACAAAACCCAAGAATGGACTAATAGTTACCAAAGGGAAAGGGACTGGGGAGGATGGGCAGGAAGGGAGGGACAAGGGGGAAAAAGGGGCATTATGTTTAGCAGACGTAATGTTGGGGGGGCGCGGGGAGGCTGTACAACTCAGAGAGGACAAGTAGTGATTCTATAGCATCTCACTACGCTGATGGACAGTGACTATAATGGGGTTGGTGGGGGGTACCTGATGAAGGGAGTAGTTTAATAACCATAATATTGCACATGTTATTGTAGATTAATGATACCAAAATAAATTAATAAAAAAACAAAACAAAAACACCTAACGTGTTTCGCACAGAGGAGATGCTTAATAAATGATGATTATTATTATGTTAGACTCACCTGCAGGGCATCCCAGATGTTAAGGTTACCTCATCTTCACTTGATACAAGTTGATACAGTTAAGTTTACCATTAGTTTAGCTGGAGCTGCTACATTTTGTTCATTGCTAGGTTTTCCTTCCAAATTCCTGCCTATTCTTCTGTGTTGGTGAATATGAGCAACATGAACTTTGACACCTAAGGAAGAGCTAGCTCTTGAGTACCAAAAACCTTTGATTTTCTTCAGCTCTGGCTCCAGGCTCTAGGAGAATATTCTGCCTTTTTCTCTGCCCAGTACAGTCTTTGCAAAAGGAAAACTGAGAACAGTACTCACCTTTGACCTGGGAGGGAGTAGGTAGGATACTATGTAGCAGCAACATTGTGTCATTTATTTGGATGATAACCACAGCTCCTGGGGTTGGGGACAGGAAAAGGGGAAGGAAAGAAGTGATTAGTACTTTCTCCTCCTTTCATAGTGATACAGTTATGTGATTCTGGGGTCATATTAATACATTCATGTAACCAAAGAGTTACATGGTAGCATCAAGTATAATGTAATTTACTAAGGCAAAAACTAGAGATACTCAAGAACCACAAAATATACCTGGAAGAGCTTGATGCAGTACATCACTATTGAATATTTTAAACCAGGTGGTTGGCTCATTCATTCATTTAGCTAGTTGAGCACTACCATGACATATAGTAGATAAACACGTCAAGGTTTCCTCTTATTGACGCAGCTCAGCTTGGAAGAGATGTACTGACAGTTACAGTACAGAATCAGAAATATTGAAATGAAGCACAAGGTACTCTTGCCTAGGAGAGACAAGAAAGTCATCACTGAGCTGAGATTTGAAGAAAAACAAGCTGATGACAGGGTAAGTGGGTAGGGTAAAAGGGCGATTGTTCTCACATCTGCAAATGCACATAGGATGATAAGATAGCATGGTGCTTAATGGAATGGCTTGCTCTAATTTAGTAACAGCTAGAGCTTAGAGTATATAATGGATAAGGAATGATAGGAAATAAAACAGCCAGGTAAATTGGAACTAGATCATAGTTTTATATGCTAAACTAAGGAGTTTTAGATTTTATCCTATAGGAAGGATATCCTATTGAAGGATTTTAAGAAAAAGGTAAATTATTTTAGATAGGTAACTGCTGCCAGGTGGAAAATGGAATGAAATAGAAATTTGGCATACAGGAAAAGAATCAAGAGGCTACTGCTGCAGTATATGGGACACAAATTTAGGGGTTAGAATTGACATATGACTGATGGAATATGGGGGATAAAGAGGAAAGAGAAGAGTCTGGGATGATCCTCAGATTTTTGGTTTTAGAGATTGGGTATATGGTGGTACCATCAGCTACAAAACTTAGAATATATATAGGAAGATAAGTTTGGTGGACTGTTAAATTTTTAGACATGTCAGATTTGCCTAAGGATCATTTAAGTTGAAGTATCCAGAAAGCAATTGAGCTATCCCTGAATCAGTAATGCTTTACAAATAAGTGATCATCTATGTAAACAGTCACTACTAGTACATCCTTCAGCATCTATATTTCATCACAACCTCTACTGCTACTCACAGAACTCTCTTCCACTCCCACTAGAGTTGCTGAACTTCAAGCCTCTGCTTTGCTTCTATAAGTCTGATTCCCTGAGTACAACTGTAGAAGCTACCCAAACATTGAAACCTTCCATGCCAGGTCTCAGAAAGATTTAGTCCTCAAGACTTAGGCTGCTTTTGGTAGTGTTTCAACTCTGCTTTAGGTTATGTTTTTGTAAATTGGCCCAGGAATTTAATCTATTATTTTAAATAGTTTTTCAATGGAAATATGTATTTAGAGTTTCAAAGTATCCTTTTAGAAATGAGCTTTTTCTATCTCAGTGAATAGTATAATATTCAACCTATTTACTCAGGCCCGAATTCTAAACATTCTAGATTTTTCTTTTTCCTCATATCTTACATCCAATCCATCAGCGAGTCCTGTTGGTTCTTCTGACAGTCTGAGCTCTCCACTGCCATAGCCCTCATCTCTCATCAGGACTGCTCTAGTAGCTTCCTAGTTGATCTCATTACAGTTCATTTTCCATAGCAACCTCAGTCGTCTTTTAAAATCATAAATCAAGTCAAGTCATTCCCAGCTTAAAACCTGCCAATGGCTTCCTATTGCAATTGGAATAAAATCCAACTCCTGCCATGGCATTCTAGGCTACATGTTATAGCCCTGTCTATTTTTCTGATTTCATTTTCCCTATCCTTTCCCATTATTCACTCTGCTCTAGCCATACTGGCCTGCTTTCTCTCTGTAGAAGCAACAGGTTCACTCGGTCTGTTCTGCTTTGGTCACTCTTCCCCTAGATCTTCCCATGGGTCTCAGCTCATATGTCACCTCTTTAGAGAGCCTTCCCTGAACATTCTAATGAAGTAGTGGGGGGGCAAATGTACTCTTATCACTGTACTATGTTTTTTTCCTCAATACCCCTATCCCATTTGAAATTATGTGATTTGTTTATATACTTACTGATTTTGCCCTCCTACCGTCCTGTATGCTCCTTGAGCTAAGAACTTGATCTTTTCCATTCCTGAATTCTAGGACCCTAGAACACTCACATAATAGGCATTTGATTCTTAATTATGTCATCATCTCCAAAGTTTCAGGAAAATTATCTTTAGGCTTAACTTTATTGTCAGGGGGTGGTAGGTACTGTAAAAAAGCATTCGTTGTAATATTTGAAAGTTTTTATAAAGCGCACTGAATTGTCCTTAAGTCCAAATTATTTTTTATTAGAGCACTTTTGAAACATGGTATGTTGAAATGATTAAGGCTGGAAATTGGAAAGAATAAGAACCGGCTCAAACTAACCTTCAAAAATCTGGGTTAAGTTGACAATCATAACTCTGAGCAGTCTTATTAATCATTACTATTAGGTCAGCAATTTCTTACGTGGTTTTGGTTAAGAGTATTGTGGATAGAAAGACATGTGATTGCAGTTGCCAGATGCAAGGCATGCTAACACTCCTCTTTGGTTATTTTTCAGGGTACAGCTCGCAGAAAGAAGAAGGTAGTGCATAGAACAGCTACAGCTGATGACAAAAAACTTCAGAGTTCTCTAAAAAAACTGGCTGTGAATAATATTGCTGGTATTGAAGAGGTATGATCATTTTGTAAATTGTTAAATTATGTAGACAAGTACACCTTCACAAATAGTTACCCACTTTTTAAATGTAAAAGATTAGCTTAGAAGAATCTGCTACTGTCACTCAGATGTCTGTGAAGGACTGTAGTTGTTGAATTTGCTTATTGTATAAAGTTGGATGATTGTCCAAAAAGTGATTTTAGTAGTTAAGGAATTCATCATACTTTTTGGATTCAAAGTATTTGCATGTATGACAATTATGGAACTGCTTCTTGAATTTTAATATAAACTGAGATATTTTTTCTAATAATATAGAAATAAACTCTGAGATTTCTTAAAATAAAATGGACTTTTTTCCCATAAGAGCACCTTTCTACTCGGCAAATTCTAATGATTATTTCAGTCAAGAAGCTCTAGCAATACCTTTATGTGGATTGGATTTCTTATTAGAGTCCTTTCAGAAATTATTGGTTAAATTTTAAAAAATCATTTTAGTAATATTTTGATGATACTTCTTTTTTCAATTATGAAGCCAAAGACTGATGTTATTTCAAAAGATACTCAAAAATTACAAAATTACCAACTATTTGTGATGTTACCATCTAGGTCCACTTCTGCCTGATGATTCCATTTCTGATAGTAATCAGTATTTTAATTTTCACTGCCATAGTTAGATTTAATTATATCATTGCCATGTGTGGTACTACTTCACAATTGTAACAGAGTAATACACACATTCTATAAAACATAGATCAGAAATAATGTAGAGGGGAGATCACTAATAAAGAAGTATCATACCAAAGAAAAGGCAGTGAAATAGCAGGGTGCCATATGTTCCTTTCACCATGCATATATAAATGAATTTTAACACATTTGAAACTGCTTTGTACTTTTAAAGTCAATATACTGATAAAATAATAGAAAATGTAAATCACCTGTATCTTTCAGCTTGATGTGGCTATGCGTTTTTACTCTGGTGAAAATTCGAATTTCATTTTCAAGTCTTGAAATTAAGCATTTCATATGCATTTTCTTTTTCTGAGCTGGTGAAAGCTTTTACATATTTTCATTGACCTAAAATAATTTTCAGAGGGATCATTCTCTTTATCAGGGCTATATTTGAGCAAAAACAAATTTAAGCCTCTCCTAAATAATCCAAAGCTTGATAAAAAAAGAGTAAGTCGCAGTAATAGACATGAACTCTCATAACGTTAAACCTAAGCTACTTATAAGTGTTTAGGCAATCTTATATTTGCCTGCCTTTCTACTCTGACTCCCCACCCCAACCCCAGCCACCTCAGCACTGGAACCACATAATTCTTTATTTACTGTCCTTATACTGTCTTATACCCACTCTTGGCCTTTTCCTTTCCTCCTGCCTCTCCCTCTTCTGTGTCCCCCTTACTCCCCACCAAAAAAACCCCAGAAAGTACCTGCCTTATGTTCTGAATTACTGAGAACCTACCATGTAGAATTCATTTTTTATGCCATTATAGATTAAAAAATCCCCATCAGTATTTCCAAGGACACTGCTGTCTCTCCTAATGCAGGCATTATTTCTTCCCATAAGCTTTCCTGGGTATATGTAGCACACATACACATTTGTGCAAAGAAGCATTAGATGACTTTCTTATGTGCCTATATAATGTCCTGTATTTGCTTTATTATAGCATTTGTTAAACTGCATTGTAAATTTCTTTTAGTTAATTGCCAATGCAATTCTAACTTTTTGAGGAGTCATAGCTCCAAAACATCACACGGAAAATTAATGGCATATATAATAGGCACATACACACTCTCATTTCACTCCTACTCTTGTGTGTGTGTGTTTGTGTGTGTGCGTGTGCACGTTTGGTGTCTTCCAACCCTCACAGACCAGTTGTAGAGAAAATACACATAAAGATAATTTGGTGTGCCTGCGCACATTTGGTGTCTTCCAACCCTCACAGACTAGTTGTAGAGAAAATACACATAAAGATAATTAACAATGCAAGGTAATAACTGTAGAATTCCTGAATATTTGAACCTAAGATGAGAAGTTTTTTCCTTCTTTTCCTCTTTCTAAAATTGATTTTTGAGAACTGAAATATTTGTACTTTTTATAACTTTACAGATCTAAAATAATTTTGTTGAGGAATATCTAGTAGTCTATATAATCTGACTGGCCTCAGACATTATTTGTGTTGCCATATTTAAAGTTGATTTTTTTTTCAACTTTTTTTCTTTTGTTTTTAAGAAAAAGTTTCTTGGAGGGGAAAAAAGATAAATACAAATATGAAAATGTACCGTTTTCAGAAACACAAAGATACAAAAAATATATATGTCTTAGAAAAAACACACTAATTACAATTTTGTTATTTTAATTTGGAATGTTTTAAACTTTTTTCAACTCTGAAACTGAACTCTGAGGAATTTACCATCTTTTTGTTCTTTGGCAGTTTAAAAACAAAAACTTTCAAAAAGAGAAGATACCATTGCCACTGTTCTAAAACAAAAATAATACTACTGTGTTTTCTATACTTAGACGTTCAAAATATCAAACAAGTAGAAAGTACTCTGTTTGACCGATGAGTAGGGAGATCAGTAGTGGGTTTCAAAATTCATTGAATGTACTTTTGCCAAGTAAAGTTCTGATCTTACTTTCTAGGGCTGTAAGGATTGGTGATTCTTTGCCCCTCCCAAAGCTTAATTTATATCCTCTTTAGCAGTTTTTAAAACTGAAGGGCTGTTTGGATTAAGATGATCTTCTCTGTTTTTTCATGTATTTATTAGCTTGTTGATTTGGTGTAATAATGTAATCATATATAGATTTCTTTTACATGTTACCAAAGACAGAAATCCAAAGCTGTGAAAAAGTCAAGGGTAAGGGAATGTCAGAGACTGTTTCATACAAAAGCCAAATAAATAATCAGGTTTTAGGAAAGAATTCCTAGACAAACTCAAAGAGTATAATCCAGAACTAAATTTATGAAAATATTTTATGTTCTATGACATTTAAAAATATTTGGATGTGCTTATTTGGTAATCTAATTGAATATAGTGAATGCACTATATTCATATCCAATGCACCTGTCTTCCCCTGATAACAATCTATCAACAATGGGACCTGTTCCATTTCTCAGAAACAGTTGATATTACAGATTTGCTTGGTAAGAAATGTCACCAAAAATATGAATCTTTATTCAGATGGCCTAGTTGCTTCATAGTTGTACTGTTATATTCAGAGAACAGCTTCTGTCTTAACTAGGATATACTTCTGCCTCTGTGAAACCTTTCTATTTTTCCAGGCATAGCCAATCAACCTTTTCTCTGTACTTCAACTGCCCTTTGCTTACATTGTTCTGCTATAATAAATTTATTATTGCAACATCATATGAGGGGTGTAATGGTTACTTATTAACCAAGTAATCTGTTTTCAGTAGGTTGTAAGAGTCGACAGCAGGACCATATTAAATCATTGTTTATAGTCTGTAGCATGCTGATTCCCATGATGAGCTTGTTTTGGGTCTATTAAGTTTAAGAGATACTGGCTATTCTAAATGAAATTGTTCTGCAAGAAGTTAACCATAGGGAGCTAGGTTCAGGAGAAAGCATAGTGCAAGGGGTGTAAATTTTACAACTGTACACATAAGTTTTGCTGTTTATACTTTCCTCCTTCTGGTTATGTGTCCTGACCCACTTGTGCAGAGGGAGGACATAATGTTATTGGTTGATCTTTACCACAGTTTCTTCTCCAACTAGAGCCTCAGGTATTGATGAGTGGACAGCTCTTGCATATAGGAGAGTAAATGGGAAGCACCATGTCCCATTCACCTGTCATTCCACAACAACCTTACTTTATCATTTAACATCCTGCTTTTTCAGCACTTTTTAATTTTTTTACTTTTTTTATTGTGTTAACATAGATATATAACATAAAACTTGCTATTTAACTATTTTTAAGTGTACAGTTCAGTGGCATTAATTACATTCACAATGTTGTGCAGCCACTACCATTATCATTTCCAAAACTTTTCATCATCCCAAACATAAGCTGTATACCAATTAAGCAATAACTCTTGTTCCCCTCTTCCCCAGTCCCTGATAACCTCTAACCTACCTTCTGTTTCTGTGGATTTGCCTATTGTAGATATCTCATGTAAGTGAAATCATACAATATTTGTTGATTCATATCTAGCTTACTTAGCATAATTTTTTCAGAATTCATCCATGTTTAACATGTATCAGAACTTAATTCCTTCTACAGCTGAATAACATTCCATTGTATGAATACTACCACATTCATTCATCTATTGATGAACATCTTTTGTTCTTAAAATAGCTCTCCCCCACCATTTAAAAATACACTATCTCTTTAGGAAATTAAGAGTATACAGGAAATATGAAGACTATATTAACAGTCTAATTATAATCCCACTGCCTAGAAATAACTACTGTAAATCTTATATTTCCCATCTTTATATGTATATATTCTTAATGTATTTATGACTGTACCTAGATATACAGTTTGGAATCCTTTTTCTTTTCCAAATAACATTATAAAAAGTATTTCATATCATTAAAAAACTCCTTAATTATCATTCTAGATGTCCATATATATTCCAATATAGGGATATACCATGATATAACATTTAATTATTGTATATTATAATGCTTTAATAATAACAAAAATCACATGGTATACTTTTATATACATAAATAAATATTTATCTTCATCTCTGATTTCCTTCAGATAGATTTTTGGAAATGCAATTACTAGCTGAAAGAGCATGAACATTTTCATTCATATTACCAGGTTTCTTTACAGAAAGGGTATCCATTTTACACTTTCTACACCATAGCTGTAGAGAATACCATCTCATCAGACCTTGCCACTGGATAATAAGAGAAAGTGATCCTACCATATCATATACCCTAATGACAGCTGTTAGCTTTAGCTCATATCAACAATAATAGGTTATACTTCATACTAGCTTTTAGAAACAAGCAGGTGCTGAGCTTAGAAGGATTGCATATGAAAGATACTGACTTATAGGGGTATGTGCAAAACCCATAATCATCAAAATCTGATGTCCCTTAGACTCATAAAACCCCAGACACTTATTACTCCATATGATATATGAGGAAGGCAATAAGAGATGAACATCATGATAAAAATTTAAGCACCACTACATACAGGAAAGAGTGGCAGTGAAACTTGATTTTAAGACAACTGTCAATTCTCCGAACTGCAGCTAGGTGTCCTAGTGGGGACTTGGATACAAAAAAAACCTCAGCAGAATTTAAACCTCTCCAAACTGAGAGGGCTGTTATCAGCAAAAGCTGTGGAGTGAAGTATAATTTTGTGAGCCTCCTGTAGCCATAAAAACTTACTGCTGTGTAGAAATGGAGCAAGCATCAGACTTACCAGATAAAAGACTGCTGTTTTTTATTATAAATGTTGATGATTAATACATGTGCCCTACTCAGAGGCCAGGGAATGCAATGTTGTTAAGGTTTTAATAGCATCGTAATACCAGGAATGACTTAAAGTGTCCCTGAATTCTGTACGGCAGTTGAGCTGATTCTGAAAGGTCAGAACAATAGGAAAACTCAGGCCCAAGATACAGCACAGCTCTGGGCATCTTTGCTGGGGACACTGCTGGTGCTATTTCTTTTTTTTTTTTTTTTTTTTTGGTATCATTAATCTACAATTACATGTGCAATATTATGGTTATTAAACTACCCCCTTCATCAGGTCCCCCTCAACAACCCCATTACACTCACTGTCCATCAGCGTAGTGAGATGCTATAGAATCACTACTTATCTTCTCTGAGTTGTACAGCCCTTCCCGTGCCCCCCCAACATTACATCTGCTAATCGTAATGCCCCGTTTTCCCCGTTATCCCTCCCTTACCACCCATCTTCCCCAGACCCTTTCCCTTTGGTAACTATCAGTCCGTTCTTGGGTTCTGTGAGTCTGCTGCTGTTTTGTTCCTTCAGTTTTTTTCTTTCTTCTTATACTCCACATATGAGTGAAGTCATTTGATACTTGTCTTTTTCCGCTTGGCTTATTTCACTGAGCATAATACCCTCTAGGTCTATCCATGTTGTTGCAAATAGTAGGATTTGTTTTCTTCTTCTGGCTGAATAATATTCCATTGTGTATATGTACCACATCTTCTTTATCTATTCATCTACTGATGGACACTTAGGTTGCTTCCATTTCTTGGCTATTGTAAATAGTGCTGCAATAAACATAGGGGTGCATCTGTCTTTTTGAAACTGGGCTGCTGCATTCTTAGGGTAAATTCCTAGGAGTGGGATTCCTGAGTCAAATGGTATTTCTATTTTGAGTTTTTTGAAGAACCTCCATACTGCTTTCCACAATGGTTGAACTAATTTGCATTCCCACCAGCAGTGTAGGAGGGTTCCCTTTTCTCCACATCCTCGCCAACATTTGTTGTTGTTTGTGTTTTGGATGTTGGCGAACCTCACTGGTGTGAGGTGATATCTCCTTGTGGTTTTAATCTGCATTTCTCTGATGATTAGCGATGTGGAGCATCTTTTCATGTGCCTGTTGGCCATGTGAATTTCTTCTTTAGAAAAGTGTCTATTCATGTCCTCTGCCCATTTCTTAATTGGATTATTTGCTTTTTGTTTGTTGAGGTGCGTGAGTTCTTTATATATTTTGGATGTCAACCCCTTATCCGATACATCATTTATGAATATATTCTCCCATACTGTAGGATCTCTTTTTGTTCTACTGATGGTGTCCTTTGCTGTACAGAAGCTATTCAGCTTGATATAGTTCCCACTTGTTCATTTTTGCTTTTGTTTCCCTTGCCCGAGAAGATATGAAAGAGTTCATGTTTATGTCCAAGAGATTTTTGGACATAAGAAGTTCATGTTTATGTTCATGAAGAAGTCGTTCATGTTTATGTCCAAGAGATTTTTGCCTATGTTTTTTTCTAAGAGTTTTATAGTTTCATGACTTACATTCAGGTCTTTGACCCATTTTGAGTTTACTTTTGTGTATGGGTTAGACAGTAGTCCAGTTTTATTCTCTTACATGTAGCTGTCCGGTTTTTCCAACACCACCTGCTGAAGAGGCTGTCGTCTCCCCATTGTATATCCAAGGCTCCTTTATTAAATATTAATTGACTGTATATGTTTGGGTTGATGTTTGGATTTTCTATTCTGTTCCACTGGTCTGTGGGTCTGTTTTTGTGCCAATACCACATTGTCTTGATTACTGTGGCTTTGTAGTAGAGCTTGAAGTCAGGCAGCGTAATTCCCCCTGTTTTATTCCTCCTTCTCAGGATTCCTTTGGCTCTTCGGGGTCTTTTGTAGTTCCATATGAATTTTAGAATTATTTGTTCCAGGTCATTGAAGAAAGCTGGTGGTGTTTTGATAGGGATTGCATTGAATCTGTAGATTGCTTTAGGTAGTATAGCCATTTTGACAATATTTATTCTACCTAGCCAAGAGCATGGGATGCATTTCCATTTGTTAGTGTCCTCTTTAATTTCTCTTAGGAGTGTCTTGTAGTTTTCAGAGTACAGGTCTTTCACTTCCTTCCTTAGGTTTATTCCTAGGTATTTTATTTTATTCTTTTTGATGCAATTGTGAATGGAATTGTTTTTCTGATTTCTCTTTCTGTTAGTTCATCGTTAGTGTATAGGAAAGCAACAGATTTCTGTGTGTTAATTTTGTATCCTGCAACTTTGCTGAATTCAGATATTAGTTCTAGTAGTTTTGGAGTGGAGTCTTTAGGGTTTTTTATGTACAGTATCATGTCATCTGCAAATAGTGACAATGTGATTTCTTTACCAATCAGGATGCCTTGTATGTCTTTGTTTTGTCTGATTGCTGTGGCTAGGACCTCCAGTACTATGTTGAATAACAGTGGAGAGAGTGGGCAACCCTGTCTTGTTCCCGATCTTAGATGAGAAGCTTTCAGCTTCTCGCTGTTAAGTATGATGTTAGCTGTGGATTTGTCATATATGGCCTTTATGATGTTGAGGTACTTGCCCTCTATACCCATTTTGTTAAGAATTTTAATCATGAATGGATGCTGAATTTTGTCAAATGCTTTTTCAGCATCTATGGAGATGATCATGTGGTTTTTGTTGTTCTTTTTGTTATGTGGTGGATGATGTTGGTGGTTTTTGAATGTTGTACTATCTTTATATCCCTGGTGACGCCCACTTGATCATGGTGTATGATCCTCTTGATGTATTTTTGAATTCGGTTTGCTAATATTTTGTTGAGTATTTTTGCATCTACATTCATCAGGGATATTGGTCTGTAATTTTCTTTTTTGGTGAGGTCTTTGCCCAGTTTTGGTATTAGAGTGATGCTGGCTTCATAGAATGAGTTTGGAAGTATTCCCTCCTCTTCTATTTTTTGGAAAACTTTAAGGAGAATGAGTGTTATTTCTTCTCTATATGTTAGTAGAATTCAGAGGTGAATCCATTTGCTCCAGGGGTTTTGTTCTTGGGTAGTTTTTTGATTATCGATTCAATTTTGTTGCTGGTGATTGGTCTGTTTAGTTTTTCTGTTTCTTCCTTGGTCCGTCTTGGAAGGTTGTATTTTTCTAAGAAGGTGTCCATTTCTTCTAGGTTTTGCAGCTTGTTAGCATATAGATTCTCCTAATATTCTCTTATAATTCTTTGTATTTCTGTGGCGTCTGTCGTTATTTTTCCTTTCTCATTTCTGATTCTATTTATGTGTGTAGATTCTCTTTTTCTCTTAATGAGTCTGGCTAGGGGTTTATCTATTTTGTTTATTTTTTCAAAGAACCAGCTCTTGGTTTCATTGATTTTTTTTATTGGTTTATTCTTCTCAATTTTATTTATTTCTTCTCTGGTCTTTATTGTGTCCCTCCTTCTGGTGACTTTGGGCCTCATTTGTTCTTCTTTTTCCAATTTCAGTAATTGTATCTTTGGGCTGTTCATTTGGGATTGTTCTTCCTTCTTTAAATAGGCTTGGATTGCTGTTTACTTTCCTCATAGAACTGCCTTTGCTGCATCCCACAGAAGTGGGGCTTTGTGCTGTTAATTTCATTTGTCTCCATATATTGCTTGATCTCTGTTTTAATTTGGTCATTGATCCATTGATTATTTAGGAGCATGTTGTTAAGCCTCCATGTGTTTGTGAGCCTTTTTCTTTTTGTACAATTTATTTCTAGTTTTATACCCTTGTGATATGAGAAGTTGGTTGGTAGAATTTCAGTCTTTTTGAATTTACTGAGGCTCTTTTTGTGGCCTAGTATGTGGTCTATTCTGGAAAATATTCCGTGTTTACTTGAAAAGAATGTGTATCTGGGTGCTTTTGGGTGGAGAGTTCTGTAGATGTCTTGTTAGGTCCATCTGTTCTAATGTGTTGTTCCTCTGTCTCCTTACTTATTTTCTGTCTGGTTGATCTGTCCTTTGCAGTGAGTGGAGTGTTAAAGTCTCCTAGAAATAATGCATTATATTCTATTTTGTCTTTTAATTCTGTTAGTATTTGTTTCACCTATGTAGATGCTCCTGTGCTGGGTGCATAGATATTTATAGTGGTTATATCCTCTTGTTGGATTGACACCTTTATCATTATGTAATGTCCTTCTTTGTCTCTTGTGACTTTCTTTGTTTTGAAGTGTATTTTGTCTGATACAAGTACTGCAACACCTGCTTTTTTCTCCCTGTTGGTTGCATGAGATATCTTTTTCCATCCCTTCACTTTTAGTCTGTGTATGTCTTTGGGTTCAAGGTGACTCTCTTATAAGCTGCATATAGTTGGGTCTTGTTTTTTTATTCATTCAGTGACTCTGTGTCTTTTGATTGGTACATTCAGTCCATATACATTTAGTGTGATTATCGATAGATATGTACTTATTGCCATTGCTGGCTTTAGACTTGTGGTTACCAAAGGTTCAAGGTTAACTTCCTTACTATCTAAGATATTAACTTAACTCATTTAGTATGCTATTATGAAACAATCTAAATTTACTTTTTTTTCCCCCTCTCCTCTTCTTCTTCCTCCATTCTTTATATATTAGGTATCATGTTCTGTGCTCTTTGTCTGTCCCTTTTTATTACCTCTGGTGACAGCTATTTAACCTTAGGAACACTTCCATTTATAGCAGTCCCTCCAAAATACACTGTAGAGATGGTTTGTGGGAGGTAAATTCTCTCAACTTTTGCTTATCTGAAAATTGTTTAATCCCTCCTTCAAATTTAAATGATAATCTTGCTGTGTATTCTTGGTTTGAGGCCCTTCTGCTTTCTTGCATTAAATCCATCATGCCACTCCCTTCTGGCCTGTAAGGTTTCTGCTGAGAAGTCTTATGATAGCCTGGTGGGTTTTCTTCTGTATGTGATCTTATTTCTCTCTCTGGCTGCTTTTAATAGTCTGTCCTTATCCTTGATCTTTGCCATTTTAATTACTATATGTCTTGGTGTTGTCTTCCTTGGGTCCTTTTTGTTGGGAGACCTGTGCACCTCCATGGCCTGAGAGATTATCTCCTTCCCCAGATTGGGGAAGTTTTCAGCAATTACCTCCTCAATGACACTTTCTATCCCTTTTTCTCTCTTCTTGTGGTTCACCTATAATGTGAATATTGTTCCATTTGGATTGGTGACACAGTTCTCTTGGTATTCTTTCATTCTTAGAGATCCTTTTTTCCCTGTGTGCCTCCGCTTCTTTGTATTCCTCTTCCCTAATTTCTGTTTCATTTATCATCTCCTCCACTGTATCTAATCTGCTTTTTGTACCCTCCATTGTGTTCTTCAATGATTGTGTCTCCATCCTGATTCGTTCCTGAGTTCTTGAATATTTTTCTGTACCTCCATGAGCATGTTAATGATTTTCATTTTGAAATCTCTTTCAGGAACATTCATGAGGTTGATTTCATTTTAATCTTTCTCAAACATAATCATAATTTTGTTTTTAACCAGGTTCCTCTAAGGTTTCATAATTTGTCTGTGCTGCCCTCTAATGCCTAGAAGCTTTACTCTCTGGAGCTGCTCAGCCCCTGGAGCAATGTCGGGGGTCACAGGGGAGCGGTGTTGGTGCTTGGGGGGTAGGAAAGAGCTGTTTCCTGCTTCCCGGCTGCTATGCGTGTCTCCATTGCCAGTACCAGTGGGCTGAACACATAGGTGTAAGCCTCTATGCTTTGTGTTTGTAGCTGCTGTAGGCAGGGCTTCCCTCTGGCTGGCCTCACACCAGGGCAGGGGCTGGCAGTTTACAAGCCTGGGCCAGGTGCAAACTAGCCAGGAGAAAGACACAGCAGGCTGCGTATCATGATGGGGGGCCTTGGAGCTGCATAGCCAGCCAGGGGATGGAGTGCCTGAAGATCATTTAAGGTCCCAACCTGCTGGGCAGAGTGCACCTGGACAATTTTGTCTACCTGTCCTTTCTCCTGGGTGTAAGGTCTGTGCAATCCTTGCCCCTTTAGCAGCTCTCTCACTTTTACGAAGTCTCTCAGACTGCCCACCCAGATCAGCCGGATATGAATCCCTGTTTTCCACAAGCAGCTGCAATCTCCGTCTCTCCAGGTATTCCACTTATCGTAGCTTTCCAACCACACTAAATCACCAGAGCACCATGCTCCCAGAGCAGATCTCCAGGGCTAGGTGTTCAGCACTCCCAGGCCTCCACTCTCTCCCTGCTCTGTTTCTCTTCCTCCTGCCAGTGAGCTGGTGCTGGTGAAGGGCTTGTGCCCCGCTGGGTCACAGCTTTGTGACCCTGTTCCAGTAGGTCTGCTCTTTTCTCCAGGTGTATGCAGTCTGGTGCAGCCTTCCTTCCTGTTGCTCTTTCAGGATTATTTGTATTAAATTATATTTTCATAATATATGTGGTTTTAGGAGGAGGTCACTGTCTCATCTCTCATGCTGCCATCTTTAACCAAATCTCCATCTGGGTATAATATATTAAGGTTACTATACTGAGAGAAGGGTACAGAATTGAAATACTGATTTTTGTGAAATACTGATTCTCCAAAATTGGGGAAATGATTTGTAGTGTTTAGTTATAATTTTCCATGGGATATGCCTTTTTTCTTTTCTCTGTGTTTCAGGTCTTGCCTGAAATTTAGAAGCCCCTTTCACTCCCCTTCTTTTCTGGTGAAAATTAATAGTGCTAACCACTTCTAAGTAAGAAAGAGCCCACTTGCCCAGACTATGGAGAACACTCAGCATCTCTACTTGATTGTGACAAGGGCAGTTTTTGCATAGATCATGAAATCCTTCCAAAATAGACAAGATAAACTCTCCTAAACTTTTTTTTTATAATTTCTTTTGGTATCATTACTCTACAATTACATGTGCAATATTATGGTAATTAAACTACCCCCTTCATCAGATCCCCCCCACCAACCCTATTACAGTCATTGTCCATCAGCGTAGTGAGATGCTATACAATCACTACTTGTCTTCTCTGTGTTCTACAGCCCTCCGCGTGCTCCCCCCTACATTATGTCTGCTACTCGTAATGGCCCTTTTTCCCCCCTTGTCCCTCCATTCCCACCCATCCTCCACAGTCCCTTTCACCTTGGTAACTATTACTCCGTTCTTGGATTCTGTGAGTCTGCTGCTGTTTTCTTCCTTCAGTTTTTTTCTTTGTTCTTATACTCCACATATGAGTGAAATCATTTGATACTTGTCTTTTTCGGCTTGGCTTATTTCACTAAGCATAATACTTTCTAGCTCCATCCATGTTGTTGTAAATGGTACGATTTGTTTTCTTTTTTATGGCTGTATAATATTCCATTGTGTATATGTACCACTTCTTCTTTATCCATTCATCTACTGATGGGCACTTAGGTTGATTCCATTTCTTGGCTATTGTAAATAGTGCTGCAATAAACATAGGGGTGCATATGTCTTTTTCAAACTGGGCTGCTGCATTCTTAGGGTAAATTCCTAGGAGTGGAATTCCTGGGTCGAACGGTATTTCTATTTTGAGTTTTCTGAGGAACCTCCATACTGCTTTCCACAATGGTTGAACTAATTTGCATTCCCACCAGCAGTGTAGGAGGGTTCCCTTTTCTCCACATCCTCGCCAACATTTGTTGTTGTTTGTGTTTTGGATGTTGGCCATCCTCACTGGTGTGAGGTGATATCGCATTGTGGTTTTAATCTGCATTTCTCTGATGATTAGCGATGTGGAGCATCTTTTCATGTGCCTGTTGGCCATCTGAATTTCTTCTTTGGAGAAGTGTCTATTCATGTCCTCTGCTCATTTCTTAATTGGATTATTTGCTTTTTCTTTGTTGAGGTGCATGAGCTCCTTATGTATTTTAGATGTCAACCCCTTATCAGATACATCATTTATGAATATATTCTCCCATACTGTAGGATGTCTTTTTGTTCTACTGATGGTGTCCTTTGCTGTACAGAAGCTTTTCAGCTTGATATAGTCCCACTTGTTCATTTTTGCTTTTGTTTCCCTTGCCCGGGTAGATAGGTTCATGCAGAGGTCGCTCATGTTTATGTCCAAGAGATTTTTGCCTATGTTTTTTCTATGAGTTTTATGGTTTCATGACTTACATTCAGGTCTTTGATCCATTTTGAGTTGACTTTTGTGTAAGGGGTTAGACAGTAGTCCAGTTTCATTCTCTTACATGTAGCTGTCCAGTTTTTCCAAGCTGCTGAAGAGGCTGTCATCTTCCCATTGTATATCCAAGGCTCTTTTATCAAATATTAATTGACTGTATGTGTTTGGGTTGATGTTTGGATTTTCTATTCTGTTCCACTGGTCTGTGGGTCTGTTTTTGTGCCAGTACCATATTGTCTTGATTACTGTGGCTCTGTAGTAGAGCTTGAAGTCAGGGAGTGTAATTCCCCGTTTTATTCCTCCTTCTCATGATTGCTTTGGCTATTCGGGGTCTTTTGTGGTTCCAAATGAATTTTAGAATTATTTGTTCCAGTTCATTGAAGAAAGCTGTTGGTGTTTTGATTGGGATTCCGTTGAATGTGTAGATTGCTTTAGGTAATATAGCCATTTTGACAATATTTATTCTTCTGAGCCAAGACCATTGGATGAATTTCCATTTGTTAGTGTCGTCTTTATTTTCTCTTCAGAGTGTCTTGTAGTTTTCAGGGTAAAGGTTTTTCACTTCCTTCGTTAGATTTATTCCTAGGTATTTTATTCTTTTTCATACAATTGTGAATGGAATTTTTTTCCTGGTTTCTTTGTCTGTTAGCTAATTGTTAGTGTATAGGAAAGCAACAGATTTCTGTGTGTTAATTTTGTATCCTGCAACTTTGCTGAATTCAGATATTAGTTCTAGTAGTTTTGGAGTGGAGTCTTTAGGGTTTTTTATGTACAATGTCATGTCATCTGCAAATAGTGACAATTTGACTTCTTCTTTACCAATCTGGATGCCTTGTATTTCTTTGTTTTGTCTGATTGCCGTAGCTAGGACCGCCAGTACTATGTTGAATAACAGTGCATCCCTGTCTTGTTCCCGATCTTCGATGAAAAGCTTTCAGCTTTTTGCTGTTAAGTATGATGTTAGCTGTGGGTTTGTCATATATGGCCTTTATGATGTTGAGGTATTTGCCCTCTAAACCCATTTTATTGAGAGTTTTTATCATGAATGGGTGTTGACTTTTGTCAAATGCTTTTTCAGCATCTATGGAGATGATCATGTGGTTTTTGTTCTCCTTTTTGTTGATGTGGTGGATGATGTTGATGGATTTTCAAATGTTGTACCATCCTTGCATCTCTGGGATGAATCCCACTTGATCATGGTGTATGATCCTCTTGATGTATTTTTGAATTCGCTTTGCTAATATTTTGTTGAGTATTTTTGCATCTATGTTCATCAGGGATATTGGTCTGTAATTTTCTTTTTTCGTGAAGTCTTTGCCCAGTTTTAGTATTAGAATGATGCTGGCTTCATAGAAAGAGTTTGGAAGTATTCCCTCCTCTTCTATTTTTTGGAAAACTTTAAGGAGAATGGGTGTCATTTCTTCTCTATATGTCTGGTAGAATTCAGAGGTGAATCCATCTGGCCCTGGGGTTTTGTTCTTGGGTAGTTTTTTGATTATCGATTCAATTTCGTTGCTGGTGATTGTTCTGTTTAGTTTTTCTGTTTCTTCCTTGGTCCGTCTTGGAAGGTTGTATTTTTCTAAGAAGTTGTCCATTTCTTGTAGGTTTTCCAGCTTGTTAGCATATAGATTCTCATAGTATTCTCTTATAATTCTTTGTATTCCTGTGGACTCCGTTGTGATTTTTCCTTTCTCATTTCTGAATCTGTTATGTGTGTAGATTCTCTTTTTCTCTTAATAACTCTGGCTAGGGGTTTATCTATTTTGTTTATTTTTTCAAAGAACCAACTCTTGGTTTCATTGATTTTTTCTATTGTTTTATTCTTCTCAATTTTACTTATTTCTTCTCTGATCTTTATTATGTCTCTCCTTCTGGTGACTTTGGGCCTCATTTGTTCTTATTTCTCCAATTTCAGTAATTGTGTCTTTAGACTATTCGTTTGGGATTGTTCTTCGTTCTTTAAATAGGCCTGGATTGCAATATACTTTCCTCTTAGAACTGCCTTTGCTGCATCCCACAGAAATTGTGGCTTTGTGTTGTTGTTCTCATTGGTCTCCATACATTCTTTGATCTCTGTTTTAATTTGGTGGTTGACCAATTGATTAATTAGGAGAATGTTGTTAAGTCTCCATGTATTTGTGAGCTTTTTTGTTTTCTTTCTAAAATTTATTTGCAGTTCTATACCTTTGTGATCTGTGAAGTTGGATGGTATAATTTCAATATTTTTGAATTTACTGAGGTTCTTTTTGTGGCCTAGTATGTGGTCTATTCTCGAAAATGTTCCATGTGCAATTGAGAAGAATATGTGTCCTGTTGCTTTTGGGTGTAGTGCTCTGTAGATGTCTGTTAGGTCCATCTGTTCTAGTGTGTTGTTCAGTGCCTCTGTGTCTTTACTTATTTTCTGTCTGGTTGATCTGTCCTTTGGAGTGAGTGTTGTGTTGAAGTCTCCTAAAATGAATGCATTGCATTCTATTTCCTTCTTTAATTCTGTTAGTATTTGTTTCATATATGTCAGTGCTCCTATGTTGGGTGCATATATATTTATAATGATTATATCCTCCTGTTGGACTGACCCCTTTATCATTATGTAATGTTCTTCTTTATCTCTTGCTACTTTTTTCATTTTGAAGTCTATTTTGTCTGATACAAGTACTGTAACACCTGCTTTTTTCTCCTTGTTGTTTGCATGAAATATCTTTTTCCATCCCTTCACCTTTAGTCTGTGTATATCTTTGGGTTTGAGGTGAGTCTCTTGTAAGCAGCATATAGATGGGTCTTGCTTTTTTATCCATTCTGTTACTCTGTGTCTTTTGATTGGTGCATTCAGTCCATTTACCTTTAGGGTGAATTTCAATAGATATGTACTTCTTGCCATTGCTGGCTTTAGATTCGTGGTTACCAAAGGTTCAAGGGTTGTTTCTTTACTATCTAACAATCTAACTTAACTTTCTTGTTAAGTTGTTGTGAACACCGTCTGATGATTCTTTATTTCTCTCTCTTCTTATTCTTCCTCCTCCATTCTTTATGTATTAGGTGTTTTATTCTTTCCCTTTAGTTAGTATTTGTATGGTCTGCTTTCTTTGCTATGATTTTATTTTCTCTGGTCACCTCTTTTTAGCCTTAGGAGTGCTTCCATCTAGAGTAGTCCCTTTAAGATATCCTGTGGAGGTGTGTTATGGGAGGCAAATTCCCTCGGCCTTCGCTTGTCTGGAAATCGTTTAATCCCTCCCTAAAATTTAAATGATAGTTGTGCTGGATACAATATTCTTGGTTAGAGGGCCTTCTGTTTCATTATTTTAAATATATCATGCCATTCTCTTGACTGTACTGTAAGGTTTCTGTTGAGAAGTCTGATGATAGTCTGATGGGTTTTCCTTTGTAGGTCATCTTTTTTCTCTCTCTTGCTGCCTTTAATACTCTGTTCTTATCTTTGATCTTTGCCATTTTAATTATTATATGTCTTGGTGTTGTCCTCCTTGGGTCCCTTGTGTTGAGAGATCTCTGGGCTTTCATGGTCTGACGGTCTATTTCCTTCCCCAGCTTGGGGAAGTTTTCAGCAATTATTTCTTCAAAGACACTTTCTATCCCTTTTTCTCTCTCTTCTTCTTCTGGTACTCCTATCATGCGAATATTGTTCTGTTTGGATTGGTCACACAGTTCTCTTAATATTCTTTCATTCCTAGAGATCCTTTTATCTCTCTCTGCCTCAGCTTCTCTGTATTCCTGTTCTCTGATTTCTATTCCATTAACAGTCTCTCGCATCTCATCCTGTCTGCTGCTAAGCCCGTCGATCGCTTGTCTCATTTTTGCATTGTCTTTCCTCACTTCCCACACTTCCTCTCTTAGCTCTTGCATATTTCTCTGTACATCCATCAGTACGGTTATGACTTTTATTCTCAATTCCTTTTCAGGAAGATTGTGCATGCCCATCCTATCAGGCTCCCTCTCTGGGGTTGTCTGGCTAAGTTTTGTTTGTACCATATTTGTCTGTCTTTTCATGGTGATAGAAGTAGTTAGGAGAAGAAAAAAAGAAAGGAAAGAAAAAGAAAAAAAACGCCTGCTATGTGTATATTCTATGAGGATGCTGTAGGTGACGCTGGTGCTCACTATTTCGCGGCCACGGCCACTCTGCCAGACCCTTTGAATCTCTGGCTGGGGAGGGAATGAATGGGAGGCGGCTGCTTTTTCCCAGCCGCCTGCCAAGGGGTCAGAAATTCCCCAGGACTCCCAGCCTGCTTGGCTGAGTGCCCTGGGACGATTCTGCTCCTCTGTTGGTCCCCTGTCTCTTTAAGATCCCTAAAAAAATTGCACGCTTTTATTTTGTACCAGGGAACCGGCTTAGAGGGCCCACTTGCGTTCTCCATCTCAGATCCTTCACCTCTGTCTCTCCAATTTCCGATACACTGCACAATGTGTGTCAATGCTCCCGGTGCAGATCACCAGGGGTGGTTATATTGCAGGCCTCTCCTTCCACTCCCTCCCCGCTCTGATTCCTCTCTTCCCACCAGTTCGCTGGGGTCCGGGAGTGCTCGTGTCCTCCCGGCTCTGTATCCTACCGGCTTCATGAGGTGCCGTGTCCTCTCCTGTGTAGCTGCAGGCTAAGTGTTGTCCTGTATCTTCTGGTCTCTCTTTTAGGAATAGTTGTATTTGTTGTATTTTCATAAATATATATGGTTTTGGGAGGAGATTTCCGCCGCCCTGCTCACCCCGCCATGTTCCCAGAAGTCCTCTCCTAAACTTTTTATATAATAGCATGTTACCATCAAGTTAAATTACCCAGTGGAATCAACTACATAGTGGAATCACATTATTTGCACATTTAACTTACTCAGATTCAACTCTACTAAAATACAGAAACAAAGTATATGACTGAGAGAGAAATGTAATTCTTTAAAAAACTTATGTTCAGCCTTCCTTTTCAGTAAGTCTCAGGCAGTGGATGAAATCAAATCTGAAGCAGTTAATTCATTTTGGTAAATGCTATAGGAAGAATGTGAAGATGGTTTTAAAGACTTTTCAGTAATTGATAAAGCACATTCAAGTGGCGGGGCAAGTGGTTTGGGAGAGATACGATGACATTTACAAATGTTATTGATTGTTGAGAAGCTAGCTACACTTAAGAATTAGAGGAACTGACAAAATCCTGTACAAAGAATGGCATGATGAGAACAAGTTGAAATTTTTTAAACTGTAGCAAGTGTTTAAAGGAGTGAAACACCTGGCTGATTAAATTTCTGAGTGTTCTTTATGGATTTTCAATGGTTATTTTTACCACATGTACACTATTACCACCTTAGAGCCTATCCCCTAAGTAAGGTGCTACCCTACCAAATAGTATCTGTACTGATTTAATTTGATAGTGTAAATTGAATAAAATAATAGGTAATTTCATTTAGAAGCCAGTTGTTGGCTGCTAATTCCATTTTTTTAAATGTGAGCATGAACTTCTTTCTCATAAAAGTCTTTGAATTTAAAATCTAGATTCTGTAATGAAATGACTGTTTCTTGACCATTCTAGTCATTTGTGCCATCTCCACCATTTTACTTTGTTGCTAGTCTTTTTCCACCCGTACCCACTACTTAGCTACCCAGGGATTGCATAACTACCAAGTAAAAAAACATAATTGGCTAAATTGTTTCTTAAACATATACTGTTTTAGTTGCACCATATATGTGAAGTACATTTTTCTTCCATGATCATACAGGTGAACATGATTAAAGATGATGGGACAGTTATTCATTTCAACAATCCCAAAGTCCAAGCTTCCCTTTCTGCTAATACCTTTGCAATTACTGGCCATGCAGAAGCGAAACCAATCACAGAAATGCTTCCTGGAATATTAAGTCAACTTGGTGCTGATAGCTTAACAAGTCTTAGGAAGTTAGCTGAACAGTTCCCTCGGCAAGGTATGTATTTCAATTTAGTACCTCTTTCTTTCCCTACCTTAATTAAAGAACCATGTAACTTAAAAGGTGTTCTTTTATACTGGAAGAATTAGCCTGTATATAAATTGTACTTTTTATAATGTTATTTGTATGTTTCATAAATCTGTTAGTTTATTTCTTTAATAATTATTCAGTGTAACATATAGAATATTCAGGTATATTTTTGTCTAATATAGAGAATTTGAGAGGTAATTACCTAAAAAGAAAGTGTCGGGATCTGCAGATCACATTTTATAAACAGTTAATATGATATACACTTCTGACAAATGACAAGATAGTGTTATCACAGAACTATATTTTTGTTTGATGTTGATTGTACTATAGAGGCACCAGTCATAAGTCCTGAATTTCCAAGATAGTCCTGTAGTTTAAAATGTGTCTAGTTACCCCTATAAATCAGTCTATTTTTTAGTGCTCATACTATATAGCTAGATACTTTCTTACACCAAAGAAGATGGAAAAAAATCATGAATACTGATTTTTGATGTGGAGTATATGGAATTTTATTATTTCTTTTTATTCAGATACATCTAAATTATTCCATTTTGTGTATAAATTTTACCTTTAGTGCCCACTGAAATTGCCAGCTGTATTTAGTGTATATTTAACAAAGTTAAAGTTTAATTGATTTTAGTATTAAAAAGCATGGCATTAAATTAGACAATATTTAGCTTTTTCTGAACAACTGTGTAAGATTCATACAGGAAAAAAGGATAAACATTCTAAGTGTTCTGTAAAGGTCTTTGTTCTCAGTAATTTTAAAATAAAATTTTTGTAGTTTTGGATAGCAAAGCACCAAAGCCAGAAGACATTGATGAAGAAGATGATGATGTTCCAGGTATAAATGATTTTTCTTTGGTTTTAAGATTTTTAGCATCCTATTTATTTCATTTAATCCACTGCATAATGACTTTCAGTTTTTTGTTGATGGTGAGCTAGTGAATTTAAATTGATTCTCAGTGATATGGATATGATCTAGTGAAAAAGAATAAAAGCCATCCCATTTAAAACACAAAATCAGAAACTCACACAAAGTTGTGCAGCCTGCATTTATTAAATTAGAGTCACGTGGTTATAAACTTGCATAGTTATTGTTATAACATTTCTATAGGAATTATGATTGACATGTGAATCACCTTAGTTTGCATAGACAAAAAAAGAATTATTTCCTTAGATTTACTGTTTTAAGCAAATAAATAAAGTGTTATGGTTAAATGTCACTAGTTCACTTCTGCTTCTTGCCCTGTATGTTTTGAGGCTAATTCTAGTAGCAACAATTTGGTTTTTATTGGGATTAGAAGTTAGGAATTTTGTGTACTTTTTTTTAATATTTTTAACTCATTTACTTTTTTTTTCAGATCTTGTAGAAAATTTTGATGAGGCATCAAAGAATGAAGCTAACTAAAATCTTTTCTGATTTTTGGAAGCTGGCATGGACTAGATTTAACAAATCAGCTATGTGGTTCCAAAGTTTTACAGACATGGAGAACATCAACTGTTACTAGTTCAGTAATATAAATATTTTGTATATTAATGATGCTGTTTGTTCAGCATTTTTCAGTCATTTATTTTGCATTTTGCACTTACTCCCAAGATCTGTTCTTTTGGTCAAAATACGAAGTATTGGTGTAGTTTGAGGGTATTTTGTTTTTTGATTCTTGGTTTTTTTTTGTTGGGGTATTTTGGTGTGTGTATGTGTTTGTATGCCTGTGGGTATGTGTGTATACAGTGGAGAGCAAATTGGAAAACAGTTCTATTTATCCTGCTCCTTCCCCCAGTAGAAATAAAATAAATCTTTACATTTGTTACTTTTTATTTTTTTTCTAACAATGCGCAGAATTAGTGAAAAGTGAGTATCTTGGATTTCAAATCTGAGGAGCTTTTACCGTTGGAAGTTTGGTTTTAATTTGCTTGGTTAACATTTTTAATACATTTCTCTGGGTTTAAAATATCTTGAGGTATTTTGTCACCAGCTTCATGCTGGCATAATGCATATTTCTTCTACTAGCTCTCTTCCTAAATGCCTCTTTCCCTCTTTTGGTCTCCAAATGGCTTGGTCAGCCTTTCGTAATGCTGTTCCTCATCTTCTACCTAGCCTGAGTCACTGATGTTCTCCATAGAGTTAAGTGAGTGCCTAATCCCTCTTTTTGCAAGACTTTGTTCCTTCTTCTTGAGGAAAAACAGCTCCATCTTCAACCTTTTATTTCCCCCTTGATTTTACAGTTTGGTGGATTTCAAACTGGAATAGCTAGCATGTGCTTGCTAAATAATTTTATGCCAGCCTTATCCTTTATCCTAGCTGTTCTTAATAGCAGGTGTAAAAATGCCTCTTTTCAGCAAGGTTGAAATTAGGAATGTCCTTCTGAATCAGAAAAAAAATAGGCCATAGACTCATCCCACAGCACAAATGGTCATTCTGTGAAATGGTACTGGCCTTAGGAGCATTTCTTCAACTACTCTCCTACTCTTGGCCTTGAACCTACCTCTGGATTAGGTCTTACTATTAAAGCTGCTCACAGCATTCTCCTGCATGCTTAGAGTAATGCTTTTGGGGGAAAAACTGGTAAAACACTACTTATTTTTTCACCTCCTTTCAGAGGACTTGGAGGTAAGTTGCATATGTTCTTTCAAGTTTTCCTCTTGCTGTCTGATGATAAAAGCTTGCATTTTGCTATATCAGCATTTGTTATAGCTGATATTTAAGGATAAGATTTAGAAAACATATAATTTCCTGGCCCATCAAACTAACTGTGGCTTAACCTTGCAGCATATCAACTTTTGTTTCAAGCCTGATATCTTCATTTGATATCTAAAGTGCAAAACCAGCAACATATCAAGAGATCTATAGACATGAAGGCAAAGTGCTTGTGTTTTTTTCATCTAGACACCTCAATTTATTTTATAAATTTGTTCATTTTTGCTGTTATGTTTTATATAATATATGGACTTAACTGCAAAATAAAATAACAAAGTAGGATATTTTCTATTGTGTTTTTCTTATTGTCTACAGAATTTCCTTCTTTTGTATTTCTTCTGTACTCCCTACCTCCAAATGAATTTCACCCTGTTCGTTATTTGAAGACTATTTCATCCACTGTTAGATCAGTAGCTCTAAATAGTCTACAAAGTCCAGAATTCTGTTCCTCTGACTTTACCAAAAAGCATAGTGTGGCTCAGAGAGAATTAGGGGAACTTCAGGTGGTCAGGGACATATAAGAGATAGCAAATGAAGAAAAGAGCACTTAACCTGGAAGTCTGGAGACTTGGGTCCTAGGCCAGACTCTGGCATTAACTATGTTATCTTGGGCAGATCACTTAAGTACTCTAAAATTCATTATCGGCCAAGTGAGATGTTCTTAAATCTTAACATTTCTTCTGCTCCTGCAGTTCTGTTAATCTCATTTCTGAAAATTCTCAAGGAAGTTGTTTTACCATCTTTTGAGACGTGTCTGTTTTTATCAATATCCATAAAACTTTTCTTGTGTGCATATACTTACTGTTTTTCCCTTTTGATCACTTTTTAACTGCTCACACAGGAGCTCTAGTCAATATTTCCTTTTATCCTTTTGACAACAACTTGTAATGGTTGGCCTCTTATGTGCAATGAGCAATTTTTTGTTTTAAATTTTCATACCTTCTCCTTTCCTGGACAAAGCATATTGAGATCCTAACTCAACCAAAAGAAATGTTCCTGCCTTAAGAGTGAGTAGGCATAGGTAAGAGTATGGATGAAACTTCTGTAAATTGTAGTGTTTTTGACAAAAGTATGAATTATATAGTTTTTTTAATATATGAAGTAGTTATTAAATATGTACTTTTTACTAAGGTGATGTATTTATTGCCAGAATAACTATAGAGGCACTTTCTGGGGAAATTCACCTTAAAATTGGGGGATAATTCAAGAAATGTCTACAGAAAATTGGCTCATGGGCTTAATTTTTATGGTTAGTACTTTCTGTTTTTGTAAAGGTCATTTACCTGTTTGGGGGAAGCCCAAAGTAAATGGTACCTTACATTTGTTTTATCCTTATTTTTCCTATTAAGTAATGGTTTAAAAATACATTGAGCACCTTGATTTGTTGTTAAGTAATTAGTATTTATAGGATTCCGTTAAAAAGTATACTAAATTCTTGTGAAAACCCATATTGGGAGGTGTTTGGTTTGTTTCTTTAATTCAGTGTTTAACCCTAAGTATGCTATATATCCATAAGTAAGATGCCATGGTTATATATAGTATGGTACAGTAAGAAATGCACAGGTTTTTACATAGAGATCAGCTCCATAATCTACAATGCTATAGCTTTTCCAGCAGGGGTGCTGCAGTGCACAACTCTAAGGGCCACCATTCATACTTACTGTGTTCCAGGGCATCATTTTCATAGAATACAATGTGAATAGTGCCCCTATAATAGTGTAATAGTGACCTTGCTCTCTCAGCCTGTTTTCTGTAAAATGGTCCCTGAGTCAAATAGGTCCCTAAATGATTAAGGAGAAGACGAAAAATGGTTCAAGTGTATTATACCTCCCAAGCCATGGGAAAAGAAGCTCATTGTTCTAAGCACAGCAAGGCTCTATTCTACCCAGCCACCCTCTAGTTCAACCTGTATTGCTCTGCCACATAGATTTTTCTTGGGTTATCATAGCCTCCTTACTGAGCTTGCTTATGAATCATTTCCTCTAATCCATCTTCTACACAATAGCCAAACATCTAAATTTCTTATCAGAGTATGTCATAGCCTTATATTTATCTCCAAAATACCTTACTGTTTCAAGTGTCCATTCCTTTGCACATATTTTCACTAAAGTGCAATATTAAGATGATTTTATTTTCTTTAACCATATAAATAATGAGCACTTTGATGGCAGATGGCGTGTCACACATCTCTTACCTCCAACATTAGCATAGTACCCAACATGTAGTCTACTCATGATCGTAACTAACACTTGAATACTTATTACTGAATACAGAATTACATCATTCAACTCAGCCTTGTGGGGAAGATACTATAATTCCATTTTCAAAGAGGAACAAAAAATGGTTTAGAGAAGTTGACATAAGTCACATAACTGATTGGTGGGACAGCCAGGATTCTAATCTATATCTTATCAAAACTCTAAAAAATGCCCTGCACTACTCAAGAAAACTTTAATGAAATAAAAATCATGTGTATGTGGTCTCTAGACAGGTATCCTCATATGTTCAAATATCACAATATTAGCCTGAAAGTCTAACCTGTCTTATTCAGGAAAACTTGAAGGGTTTTTTTTAAGTAGGATTTTAATTTGTATATATTTCGGAGTTGACAAAAAATAGTTGGATACTTTGCATACCTGGGACAGGGTACTTGATGGCAATATTTGGGCAACAATTCTTAGGTTGTGTATATTGATCTTGACACTGATGTTTCTTCTCAAAAATTTGCCACCTTTTAGGCATACCTTGTAAAAAATAAAACTTAAACAGGGTGGTGATGAGTTTATCCTGCCACATATTTTCTGTGTTTAAAAACCAAACTAGTTCACAAAAAAGTTAGAACTAAAGAGCAAATTCAGCAAAGTTGCAGGATAGAAAACCAACACACGAAAATCAATTTCTATGATAATGAACAATCCAAAAAGTTAAGGAAAAAAATCCATTTACAACAGCATCAAAAAGAATACTTACTAATAAACTTAACCATGGAGGCAAAAGACTTGTATACTGAAAACTGTAAAACCGTGCTGAAAGAAATTACGAAATTTGTAAATGAAATAACATCCCTCATTCATGGGTTGGAAGACAATGTCGTTAAGGTGTAAGTACTACCCAAAGTAGTCTACAGGTTCAATGCAATCCCTATCAAAACCCCAGCAACATTTTTTGTGTGTGGAAATAGAAAAACCCATCCTGAAATTCTTACAGAATATTAAGGGTCACCAAAACAGTTGAAAAGGAAGAACAGCAGAAGGGGGGGTTCCAAGATGAAAGGGGGTTCCAGATCTACTGCTACATACGGATCATTTCCCTCTGAAAGATGTCCAGAAACAAGATGAACTGTTCTCTACAACAAAGGATAAAATTACCACATCGAGACAGGTAGGAGAGGTAGAGACATCTTGCAAAACACACCACCCTGGACATGGTAACAATAGGGAGATCCTTCATTGGAGGCAATTCTGGGAAGTGAGGAGTTGGTGCTCCACATCAGGCATCCCAGCCACTGGATATGCACTGGAGACTAACTGCCTGAACATCTTGCTTGGAAAACTAAAAGGGCTAACGTCCTGGGGTCCCAAAATTCTGCAAGAAACATACCTCTCTTGAAGGACTCACCTGTGGTCTTGTTGAACCTGAGACACAGCAAAAAAAAAATAGTTTGAAAAGTTCCTAGTGGTGGTGACCCACAAACAGGCAGGATACTGCAGGTGCAGAGGTCCTCTCTGAGGAGCAAGGTATTCAAGCACACGTTGGATACCCCCCACTCTGGGGATCTACACTGGTAAGATAAGCAACCATTGAGTATGGATTTGAAAACAGGCTTAATTCCAGGGGAGCGAGAGGCCTACAGGAAACACTCTGTTCTAAGAGGGTTCACCCATAATGCACACTCTGAGACCCACACAGAGGCAGCAGTTTGGAAAGTGCTTGGGCCAAACATAAAGGAGATTTATTGACTGATTTTAGAGCATGTTTTGGAGGGGTAGGCATCTGTAGGAACTTTGTGAACAGAATTGCTGGCAGGCACCATTTTCCTTGCCTTTTTTCAGCATAGCTGGTCTGACACCAGTGCTTGTGGGCACCAGTTCTGACACTATCTATCTTATTACCACTCACCTGCCCCAGCATTCTCTGCAGACCCACCCAATCTTTCCACCCTAGGAGACACCCCTGCAAAGCAGTTTCTGCCCTGGGTTGCCACCCACCAGGATGTCCACAACAGGGTCAGCCAGCCCTGCCCACCAGCTCATCTGCAGGAGTCATGGCCCAGTCACAAGAGGATACACACAGCCCATATAGGGGGCACCCTGTGCATCTAGTTACTAGTGGGGATTATGCTACTGGGCCCCACAGGACACCTACATAAGACCACTATCTTTGGGAGACAATGCTGACCACAAGGAGTCAAAATAAGGAGATACAGGAATATGTTCCAAACAAAAAGACCAAGACAAAACCAGAAAATACCACGAAATAGATGGAAATTAAAAAAAAAAAGTTCAAAGTAATGGTTATAAAGATGTGAACCAAACTTGGGGAAAGAGTGGATGAACTCAGTGAGAACTCCAACAAAGAGATAGAATATATATATAAAGGAACCAATCAGAGCTGAAGAATATAACAAATGAAAAAATAGAGGGAATCAACAGCAAATTAGAGGACGCAGATAAACAGATCAACAATCTAGAAGACAGGGTAGTGGAAATCAGAACATTTAGAACATAGTGGAAAAAAATTCTTAAAAATGAGGATACATTGGCAGCTGGGAAGATGGCGGCATGAGCAGGGCGGCAGAAATCTCCCAAAACCATATATATTTGTGAAAATACAACAAATACAACTATTCCTAAAAGAGAGACCAGAAGATACAGTACAAGAGCCAGGCTACAGCTACATCGGCAAGAGCTCAGCGCCTCACGAAGCGGGTAAGATACAAAGCCGTGACCCAGCGGGACCCGAGCACTCACCCACCCCAGCGCACCGGTGGGAGGAAAAGAATCGGAGTGCTGAAGGAGTGGAAGCACAGGCCGGCTAAATAACCAGCCCTGGTGATCTGCGCCGGGAGCACAGACACACATCGCATGGTGTATCGGAGATCAGAGAAACAGAAGTGCAGGATCCAAGACGGAGACTGCAAGCACATCCCCTCAGTCAGTTCCCCAGGACTAAAGAAAAGCAGGCGCTTTTTTAAAACTCCTAAAGAGACAAGGGCCCAACAGCGGAATAAAATAGTCTCAGCGCACTTATCCCACCAGGCTGGGAGTCTTGGGAAAATTCGGACCCCCTGGCCAGCGCGCCGAGGCTTCCCACAGTGATCAGCAGCCTCCCATTTGTTCCTGCCTGGCCGGTGCCACAAAGGGTCCTGCAGAGCCACCACTGCTGCACAACAGTGGAGGAGCAGCCCAACCCACAGCAACCTCACAGAACCTACTCCCGGTTGGCATGAAGCTAAGCAGGAAGACCCCAGAAGCAGGTCCGGAGGCACCAAGGGGACCAGAATGCACCCAGCGAAACTGCAACCCCCTGCAGTGCTATAGGCTAGGCTGAGGTGACCCGCACACAGGCAGCTCAGGGGAGTATCCCAGAGACTGCCTCCTGGTGTGCAGGAAAACAGCTCAGGCCCAGGAGAAGGGCAAGGAGAACAACAAGCAGGAAGAGACTTTGTTCTCCCAGCCGACCCATGTGGCGCTTACCAGCGACCACTTCTATCGCCATGAAAAGACAGAGGAATATGGTACAGACAAAGATCAGCCAGACAACCCCACAGAGGGAGCCTGATGGGATGGACATGCACAATCTCCCTGAAAAAGAATTCAGAATAAAAGTCATAACCATACTGATGGATCTACAGAGAAATATGCAAGAGCTAAGGGAGGAAGTGAGGAAATAAAATGCATAAGTGAGACAAGCAATCGACGGGCTTAGGAGAAGACTGGATGAGGTACAAGAGACTGTTAATGGAATAGAAATCAGAGAACAGGAATACAGAGAAACTGAGGCAGAGAGATATAAAAGGAACTCTAGGAATGAAAGAATATTAACAGAACTGTGTGACCAATTGAAATGGAACAATATTCGCATGATAGGAGTACCAGAAAACGAAAAGAGAGAAAAAAGGATAGAAAGTGTTTTTGAAGAAATAATTTGCTGAAAACTTCCCCAAGCTGGGGAAGGAAATAGTGTCTCAGATCATGGAAGCCCACAGATCTCCCAACACAAGGGACCTAAGGAAGACAGCACCAAGACACATAATAATTAAAATGGCAAAGATCAAAGATAATGACAGAGTATTAAAGGCAGCTAGAGAGAGAAAAAATATCACCTACAGAAGAAAACCCATCAGACTATCATCAGACCTCTCAACAGAAACCCTACAGGCCAGAATAGAATGGCATGATATATTTAACGTAATGAAACAGAAGGGCCTTGAACCAAGAATATTGTATCCAGCACAATTTTCCTTTAAATTTGAGGGAATGATTAAATAATTGCCAGACAAGCAAAAGCTGAGGGAGCTGCCTCCCATAAACCACCTGTTCAGCATATCTTAAAGGGACTGCTCTAGATGGAAGCACTCCTTAGGCTAAAAAGAGGTGACCAGAGAAAATAAAATCATAGCAAAGAAAGCAGACCATCCAAATACTAACGAAAGGCAAAAAGTAAAATCAACTATCCACAAAAACAGTCAAAGGAAACATAAAAGAGTACAGAAAAAAACACCTAGTATATAAAGAATGGAGGAGGAAGAATAAGAAGGGAGAGAAATAAAGAATCATCAGACTGTGTTTATAATAACTTAAGAAAGTTAAGTTAGACTGTTAGATAGTAAAGAAGCTACCCTTGAACCTTTGGCAACCACGAATCTAAACCCACCAATGGCAATAAGTACATACATATATATCGATAATCACCCTAAATATAAATGGACTGAATGCACCAATCAAAAGACACAGAATAATAGAATGGATAAAGAAAGCAGGACCCACCTATATGCTGCTTACAAGAGACTCACCTCAAACCCAAAGATCTACACAGACTAAAACTGAAGGGATGAAAAAGATATTTCATGCAAACAACAAGGAGAAAAAAGCAGGTGTTGCAGTACTTGTATCAGACAAAATAGATTTCAAAATGAAGAAAGTAGCAAGAGATAAAGAAGGACATTACATAATGATAAAGGGGTCAGTCCAACAAGAGGATATAACCATTTTAAATATATATATACCCAACACAGGACCGCTGACATATGTGAAGCAAATACTAACAGAATGAAAGGAAGAAATAGAAAGCAATACATTCATTTTAGGAGACTTCAACACACCACTGACTCCAAAGGACAGATCAACCAGACAGAAAATAAGTAAAGACACAGAGGCACTGAACAACACACTAGAACAGATGGACCTAACAGACATCTGCAGAACGCTACACCCAAAAGCAGCAGGATGCACATTCTTCTCGAGTACACATGGAACATTTTCCAGAATAGACCACATACTAGGCTACAAAAAGAACCTCAGTAAATTCAAAAATATTGAAACTCTACCAACATCTCAGACCACAAAGGTATAAAACTAGAAATAAATTATACAAAGAAAAAAAAGGCACACAAATACATGGAGGCTTAATAACATGCTCCTATATAATCAATGGGTCAAAGACCAAATTAAAACAGAGATCAAACAATATATGGAGACAAATGACAACAATAACACAAAGCTGCAACTTCTGTGGGACAGAGCAAAGGCAGTTTTAAGAGGAAAGTATATTGCAATCCAGGCCTATTTAAAGAAGGGAGAAGAATCCCAAGTTAATAAAGACAATTATTGAAATTGGAAAAAGAAGAACAAATGAGGTGCAAAGTCACCAGGAGGGACATAATAAAGATCACAGAAGAAATAAATAAAATTGAGAAGAATAAAACAATAGAAAAAAATCAATGAAACCAAGAGCTGGTTCCTTGAAAAAATAAACAAAATAGATGAACCCCTAGCCAGACTTATTAAGAGAAAAAGAGAATCTACACAAACAGAATCAGAATTGGGAAAGGAAAAATCACGATGGAATCCATAGAAATACAAAGAATTATAATAGAATACTATGAAAATCTATATGCTAACAAGCTGGAAAACCTACAAGAAATGGACAACTTCTTAGAAAAATACAACCTTCCATGACTGACCAAGCAAGAAACAGAAAAACTAAACAGACCAATCACCAGCAACAAAATTGAATCGATAATCAAAAAACTACCCAAGAACAAAACCCCTGGGTCAGATGGATTCACCTCCGAATTTTACCAGACATATAGAGAAGAAATAATACCCATTCTCCTTAAAAATTTCCAAAAAATGCAAGAGGAGGGAATACTTCCAAACTGATTCTATGAAGCCAACATCACTCTAGTACCAAAACCTGGCAAAGACCTCACCAAAAAAAAAAGAAAATTACAGACCAATATCCCTGATGAACATAGATGCAAAAATACTCAACGAAAGATTAGGAAACCGAATTCAAAAATACATCAAGAGGATCATACACCATGATCAAGTGGGATTCATCTCAGGGATGCAAGGATGGTACAACATTCAAAAATCCATCAACATCATCCACCACATCAACAAAAAGAAGAACAAAGTCATGTGATCATCTCCATAGATGCTGAAAAAGCATTCAACAAAATTCAACATCCATTCATGATAAAAACTCTCAAAAAAATGGGTATGGGGGCAAGTACCTCAACATCATGAAGGCCATATATGACAAACCCACAGCTAACATCATACTTAACAGCGAGAAGCTGAAACCTTTTCATCTAAGATCTGGAACAAGACAGGGATACCCACTGTCTCCACTGTTATTCAACATAGTACTGGAGGTCCTAGCCATGGCAATCAGACAAAACAAAGACATATAAGGCATCCTGATTGGTAAAGAAGAAGTCAAATTGTCACTATTTGCAGATGACATGATATTGTACATAAAAAACCCTAAAGACTCCACTCCAAAACTTCTAGAACTAATATATGAATTCAGCAAATTTGCAGGATACAAAATTAACACACAGAAATCTTGCTTTCCTATACACTAATGATGAGCTAACAGAAAGAGAAATCAATAAAACTATTCTATTCACAATTGCATCAAAAAGAGTAAAATACCTAGGAATAAACCTAACGAAGGAAGTGAAAGACCTTTACCCTGAAAACTACAAGACTCTCCTAAGAGAAATTAAAGAGGACACTAACAAATGGAAATTCATCCCATGCTCTTGGCTAGGTAGAATAAATATTGTCAAAATGGCTATTCAACAGATTCAACACAATCCCTATCATAATACCAACAGCATTCTTCAATGAACTGGAATAAATAGTTCTAAAATTCATATGGAACCACAAAAGACCCCGAATAGGCAAAGCAATCCTGAGAAGGAGGAATAAAACAGGGGGAATTACACTCACTGACTTCAAGCTCTACTACAAAGCCACCGTAAGCAAAACAATTTGGTATTGGCACAAGAAAAAACCCACAGACCAGTGGAACAGGATAGAAAATCCAGACATTAACCCAAACATATACAATCAATTAATATATGATAAAGGAGCCTTGGATATGCAACGAGGAGATGACAACCTCTTCAGCAGGTGGTGTTGGCAGAACTGGGCTACTGTCCAACCCCATACACAAAAGTGAACTCAAAATGGATCAAAGACCTGAATGTAAGTCAAGAAACCATAAAACTCTTAGAAAAAAACATAGGCAAAAATCTCTTGGACATAAACATGAGCGACTTCTTCATGAACATATCTCCCCAGGCAAGGGAAAAAAAGCAAAAATGAACAAGTCAGACTATATCAAGCTGAAAGCTTCTGCACAGCAAAGGACACCATCAGTAGAACAAAAAGAGATTCTACAGTGTGGGAGATTATATTCATAAATGACATGTCAGATAAGGTGTTGATACCCAAAATATAAAAAGAACTCATGCACCTGAACAAACAAAAAGCAAATAATCCAATTATGAAATGGGCAGAGGACATGAATAGACACTTCTCCAAAAAAGAAATTCAGGTGGCCCATAGGCACATGAAAAGATGTTCCACATCGCTAATCATCAGAGAAATGCAGATTAAAACCACAATGAGATATCACCTCACACCAGTGAGGATGGCCAACATCCAAAACACAAAAAACAACAAATGTTGGCGAGGATGTGGAGAAAAGGGAACCCTCCTACACTGCTGGTGGGAATGCAAATTAGTTCAACCATTGTGGAAAGCAGTATGGAGGTTCCTCAAAAAACTCAAAATAGAAATACCATCTGACCCAGGAATCCCACTCCTAGGAATTTACCCTAAGAATGCAGCAGCCCAGTTTCAAAAAGACAGATGCACCCCTATGTTTATTGCAGCACTATTTACAATAGACAAGAAATGGAAGCAACCTAAGTGTCCAACAGTAGATGAATGGATAAAGAAGAAGTGGTACATATAAAGAATGGAATATTATTCAGCCATAAGAAGAAAACAAATCCTACCATTTGCAGCAACATGGATGGAGCTAGAGGGTATTATACTCAGTGAAATAAGCCAAGCCGCAAAAGACAAGTATCAAATGATTTCACACATATGTGGAGCATAAGAGCAAAGAAAAAAAACCTGAATGAACAAAACAGCAGCAGACTCACAGAACCCAAGATTGGAGTAACAGTTACCAAAGGGAAAGGAACTGGGGAAGATGAGTGGGAAGGGAGGGATAAAGGGGAATAAGGGGCTATGATTACCACACATAATGTAGTGAGAGGGCACGGGTAAGGCAGTACAACACAGAGAAGAGTAGTGATCCTATAGCATCTCACTACGCTGATGGACCGTGAGTGTAATGGAGTTGGTGGGGGGGACCTTATGAAGGGGTTATTTTAATAACCATAATGTTGCACATGTAATTGTAGATTAATGATACCAAAATAAATAAATAAAGAAAGAAAGAAAGAAAAACTGTAAAGACAGCCAAAGAAAAAAAAAACTACTTACATAAAGGGTAATGCCCAAAAAGCTATCAGCTGATTTTTCAACGCAAACACTGCAGGCCAGAAGGATGTGGCATGATTTATTCAAAGTGCTAAAAGGAAAAAAACCTATACCCAAGAATATACAGCAAGGTTATCATCCAGACTTGAAGGAGAGATAAAGAGTTTACTGTACAAACAAAAGTTAGAGTTCATCACTAGTAAACTGGCCTTATATGAAATGTTAAAGGGACTTCTTCAAGCAGAGAAGAAAAGGCCATAACTAGGAGTAAGAAAAGTATGAAAGAAAAAAATTTCACTGATAAAGCAAATACATAGTAAAGGTAGTAGATCAATCACTTATAAAGCTAGTATGAAGGTTAAAAGACAAAAGTCGTAAAATCAACTATACCTACAATAATTGAAGGAAACAAAATTAAAATGTCAAATATGTCAAATAGATAAAACATTATGGAGGTTGTAAAAATGTAGTACTTTTGGAATGTTATTGAACTTAAGCAACCATCCTATTAAACTAGACTGCTATATACATAGGCTGTTATATATGAACCTCATGGTAACAAACCAAAAAATTATGATACACAAAAATAAAGAGAAAGGAATCTAAGCATAACACTAAAGACAACTATCAAATCGCCAGGGAAGAGAGCAAGAAAAAAGGAAGAGAGAAGAACTACCAAACAATAAATTGGCAGTAAGTAGTACCTATCAGTAATTACTTTAAATGTAAATGTACTAAGTGCTCCAATCAAAAAACATAAAGTTACCAAATGTATAAGCTTTTCCTCTAAGATCAGGAACAAGACAAGGATGCCTACTCTCTCCAATTTTACTCATTATATTGGAGGCCCTAGCTATGGCAATCAGACAAGAAAAAGAAGAGGCATCCAACTGGTAAGGAAGAAGTAAAACTGTCACCACTTGCAGAGGACATGACATAGAAAACCCTAGACTCCACCCAAAAACAATTAGAACTAATAAATGAATTCAGTAAAGTTGCAGGATACAAAATTAATATATACAAATCTATTGTCTTTCTATATGCTAGCAAATTAGCAGAGAATTTAAGAAAACAATTGATTTACAACTGCATCAAAAAGAATAAAATACCTATGAATAAATTTAACCAACTAGATGAAAGACCTGCGCTCTGAAAACTATAAAACATTGTGACATAAACTGAAGATGACACAAATAAATGGAAAGATATATTGTGTTCATGGATTTGAAGAATTAATAATGTTAAAATTGCTATACCACCCAAAGCAACCTACAGATTCAGTGCAACCTAACAAAATACCAAAGGCACTTTTCACAGAACTAGAACAACTGGATTTAAGGTCTGAATGTAAGACCTGAAAACAAAACTCCTAAAAGAAAACATAGGACTTCCAGGAAGATGGCGACGTAAGCGGACCGGCAGAAAAATTCCTCCCAACATTATATTTATTCACGAAAATCCAGCAAATACAACTATCCCTAAAAGAGAGACCAGAATACACAGGAAAGTGCACAGCGTACGGAGCTCCGGCAGTCAGACACTCCGGAGAGAGGACTCGGCACCCAGCGAGGCGGGATGGAGCCGCAACCCAGCGAGACCAGAGCGCTACTCCACCCTAGCACTCCGGCGGGAGTCCCGGCAAGGCGGGTAAGGTACGGAGCCACGACCCCAGCGGGACTGAGCGCTCCTCCCCCCCAGAGCTCCGGCGGTCAGACACTCTGGAGAGAGGACTCGGCACCCAGCGAGGCGGGACAGAGCTGCGACCCAGCAAGACCAGAGCACTCCTCCACCCCAGCACTCCGGCGGGAGTCCCGGCAAGGCAGGTAAGGTACGGAGCCGTGACCCCGGAGGGACCGAGCGCTCCTCTCCCCCAGCGCTCCAGCGGGAGGAGAGGATTCAGGGCCGGGAGGGAGTGGAAGTCTGCGCCGGGAGCGCCGACACACAGCCGGCGGTGTAGCGGAGATTGGAGAGACAGAGGGCACAGGGTCCCAGCCCTGAACGTGCAAGTTGCCCGCGGCAGGCTCCGGGAAGGAAAAAGAAGGGGAAAAAAAAGGGAAGAAAAGCGCACGCTCTTTCTCAGCGGTCGTAAAGAGACAGGAGCTCAGTAGAGGGGCTGGATAGTCCTGCAAGCTAAGCCCTGCACGCTGGGAGTCCTGGGGAGCTTTGGACCCCTCAGCTGGCAACTGGGAAAGGATGGCTGCTATTAAGACCCCCAAAGAGATCAACAGCTTCTCATTTGTTCCCAACCCATCCAGAGCTATAAAGGGCCTGGCGGAGCAGTGTGGCCATGGCTCTGGAATAGTGGAGCAACAGCGCCACCTACAGCATTCACACAGAACCCACTCCCAGGGGCTTTTTTTTTTTTCATTTTCGTTATTGTTTTTTCTCCCCTTTCTTTTCCTTTTTTTTCTTTCCCTCTCTTTCAACAGCCTCCCATTCACTCTCACCCCGGCCACAACTTTAAAGGGCCGTGTGGAGCGACATGGCCACGGCTCTGGAATAGTGGAGCAATAGCGCCACCAACAGCATTCACACAGAAACCAGCCCCGGTGGGCGTTTTGGTGGGGTTTTTTTGTTTTTTGTTTTTTGTTTTTTGTTTTTTTTCTTTTACATGTTGCTGATTTTTCTTTTTCTTTCTTTTCTTTTCCTTTTCCTCTCTCTCTTTTTACTTTTTTTATTAGTAGAAGTATTTTTTTTCTTCTCTTTATTTTTTTCTTTTCTCTCCATTCTTCTCTTTCCTTTTTAAAGTCATAAAGAGCCCAGCGGACATACGTGACAACTACCAACAACTAATTCTATAGTCATGAGAAGACAGAAGAATATGATACAGACAAAGCTTCAGACAAACACCACACCAGAGAAAGAATCTGAAGGAATCGACATGCATAGTCTTCCAGAAAAAGAATTCAGAATAAAATTCATAGCCATGCTGACGGATCTACAGAAAAATGTGCAAGAGCTGAGGGAGGAAGTGAGGGAAGTGAGGAAAGACAATGCAGAAATGAGACAAGCCATCGAAGGGCTCAACAGCAGATTGAATCAGGTTCAAGACACAATCAAGGAATTGCAAGACAGGGACCAGGAATACAAAGAAGCTGAGGCAGAGAGAGATAAAAGGATCTCTAAGAATAAAAGAATTTTAAGAGAGCTATGTGACCAATCCAAACGGAACAATATTCGCATAATAGGAGTACCAGAGGAAGAAGAGAGAGAAAAAGGGATAGAAAGTGTCTTTGAAGAAATAATTGCTGAAAACTTCCCCACGCTGGGGAAGGAAATAGTCTCACAGTCCACGGAAGCCCACAGATCTCCCAATACAAGGGACCCAAGGAAGACAACAAGACATAATAATCAAGATGGCAAAGATCAAAGATAAGGACAGAGTATTAAAGGCAGCTAGAGAGAGAAAAAAGATCACCTACAAAGGAAAACCCATCAGACTGTCATCAGACTTCTCAACAGAAACCTTACAGGCCAGAAGAGAATGGCATGATATATTTAACGTAATGAAACAGAAGTGCCTTGAAAAAAGAATATTGTATCCAGCACGATTATCATTTAAATATGATGGAGGGATTAAACAATTTCAAGACAAAAGAAAGTTGAGAGAGTTTGCCTCTCATAAACCACCAGTACAGGATATCTTAAACGGACTGCTCTAGAGGGAAATACCCCTAAGGCTAAAAAGATGTCACCAGAGAAAATAAAATCATAGCAAAGAAAGCAGACCATCCAAATAGCAACTAAAGGCAAAGAATAAAACACCTAATATATAAAGAAAGGAGGAGGAAGAATAGGAAGGGAGAGATAAAGAAACATCAGACGGCGTTCACAATAACCTAACAAGAAAGTTAAGTTAGACTCTTAGTTAGTAAAGAAGGAACCCTTGAACCTTTGGTAACCACGAATCTAAAGCCAGCAATGGCAATAAGTACGTATCTATCAATTATCACCCTAAATGTAAATGGAATGAATATACCAATCAAAAGACACAGAGTAACAGAGTGGATAAAAAAGCAAGACCCATCTATATGCTGCTTACAAGAGACCCACCTCAAACCCAAAGATATACACAGACTAAAAGTGAAGGGATGGAAAAAAATATTTCAAGCAAACAACAAAGAGAAAAAAGCAGGTGTTGCAGTACTTGTATCAGATAAAATAGACTTCAAAACGAAGAAAGTAGCAAGAGATAAAGACAGACATTACATAATGATAAAGGGGTCAGTCCAACAAGAAGATATAACCATTATAAACATATATGCACCCAACACAGGAGCATCAGCATATGTGAAACAAATACTAACAGAAGTGAAGGAGGAAATAGACAGCAATGCAATTATTCTAGGAGACTTTAACACGCCACTCACTCCAAAGGATAGGTCAACCAGGCAGAGGATAAGTGAAGACACAGAGGCACTGAACAACACACTAGAACAGATGGACGTAACAGATATCTACAGAACTCTGCACGCAAAAGCAGCAGGATACACATTCTTCTCAAGTGCACATTGAACATTTTCCAGAATAGATCACATTCTAGGCCACAAAAAGAACTTCAGTAAATTCAAAAATATTGAAATCCTACCAACCAACTTCTCAGATCAAAAAGGTATAAAACTAGAAATAAATTTCAGAAAGAAATCAAAAAGGCTCACAAATACATGGAGACTTAACAACATTCTCCTAATTAATCAATGGGTTAATGACCAAATCAAAACAAATCAAAGAATATATGGAGACTAATGACAACAACAACACAAAGCCACAACTTCTGTGGGACGCAGCGAAGGCAGTCTTAAGAGGAAAGTACATTGCAATCCAGGCCCATTTAAAGAAGGAAGAACATTCCCAAATGAACAGTCTAAGGACACAATTATTGAAATTGGAAAAAGAAGAAAAAATGAGGCCCAAAGTCCCCAGAAGGAGAGACATAATAAAGATCAGAGAAGAAAAAAATAAAATTGAGAAGAATAAAACAATAGAAAAAATCAATGAAACCAAAAGCTGGTTCTTTGAAAAATAAACAAAATAGATAAACCCCTAGCCAGACTCATTAAGAGAAAAAGAGAATCTACACACATAAACAGAATCACAAATGAGAAAGGAAAAATAACGACGGACCCCACAGAAATACAAAGAATTATAAGAGAATATTATGAGCATCTATATGCTAACAAGCTGCAAAACCTAGAAGAAATGGACAACATCTTAGAAAAATACAGCCTTCCAAGACTCACCAAGCAGGAAACAGAAAAACTAAACAGACCAATCACCAGCAACGAAATTGAATCAGTAATCAAAAAACTACCCAAGAACAAAAGCCTAGGAGAAATTAAGGAAGACACTAACAAATGGAAATGCATCCCATGCTCTTGGCTAGGAAGAATAAATATTGTCAAAATGGCTATACTACCTAAAGCAATCTACAGATTCAACGCAATCCCTATCAAACTACCAACAACTTTCTTTAATGAACTGGAACAAATAATTCTAAAATTCATATGGAACCAGAAAAGACCCCGAATAGCCAAAACAATCCTTAGAAGGAGGAATCAAACAGGGGGAATTACGCTCCCTGACTTCAAGCTCTACTACAAAGCCACAGTAATCAAGACAATTTGGTACTGGCACAAAAACAGACCCACAGACCAGTGGAACAGAATAGAAAATCCAAACATTAACCCAAACGCCTACAGTCAATTAATATTTGATAAAGGAGCCCTGGATATACAATGGGGAGAGGACAGCCTCTTCAGCAGGTGGTGTTGGAAAAATTGGACAGCTACATGTAAGAGAATGAAACTGGACTACTGTCTAACCCCATACACAAAGGTAAACTCAAGGTGGATCAAAGACCTGAATGTAAATCATGAAACCATAAAACTCTTGGAAAAAACATAGGCAAATATCTCTTGGTCATAAACATGAGCGACTTCTTCATGAACATATCCCCCCGGGCAAGGGAAACAAAAGCAAAAATGTACAAATGGGACTATATCAAGTTGAAAAGCTTCTGTACAGCAAAGGACACCATCAGTAGAACAAAAAGACATCCTACAATATGGGAAAATACATTCATAAATGATGTATCTGATAAGGCGTTGACATCCAAAATATACAAAGAACTCATGCACCTTAACAAACAAAAAGCAAATAACCCAATTAAGAAATGGGCACAGGACATGAATAGACACTTCTCTAAAGAAGAAATTCAGATGGTCAACAGGCACATGAAAAAATGCTCCACATCGCTAATCATCAGAGAAATGCAGATTAAAACCACAATGAGATATCACCTCACACCAGTGAGGATGGCCAACATCCAAAACACAAACAACAACAAATGTTGGCGAGGATGTGGAGAGAGGGGAACCCTCCTACATTGCTGGTGGGAATGCAAATTAGTTCAACCATTGTGGAAAGCAGTATGGAGGTTCCTCAAAAAACTCAAAATAGAAATACCATATGACCCAGGAATCCCACTCCTAGGAATTTACCCCAAGAATGCAGCAGCCCAGTTTCAAAAAAGACAGATGCACCCCTATGTTTATTGCAGCACTATTTACAATAGCCAAGAAATGGAAGCAACCTAAGTGCCCATCAGTAGATGAATGGATTAAGAAGAAGTGGTTCATATACACAATGGAATATTATGCAGCCATAAGAAAAAAACAAATCCTACCATTTGCAACACCATGGATGGAGCTGGAGGGTATTATGCTCAGTGAAATAAGCCAGGCCGAAAAAGACAAGTACCAAATGATCTCACTCATATGTGGAGTATAAGAACAAAGAACAAAACAAAACAAAAAGTCTGGAGAACAAAACAGCAGCAGACTCACAGAACCCAAGAACGGACTAATAGTTACCAAAGGGAAAGGGACTGGGGAAGAAGGGCGGGAAGGGAGGTATAAGAGGGTAAACGGGGCATTACGATTGGCAGACATAGGGTGGGGGGGCTTGGGGGGGATTGTACAGCTCAGAGAAGACAAGTAGTGATTCTCATCTCACTACGCTGATGGACAGTGACTGTAATAGGGTTGGTGGGGGGGACCTGATGAAGGGGGTAGTTTAATCATCACAATATTGCTCATGTAATTGTAGGTTAATGATACTAAAATAAAAGAAAATGTAGAAAAAAAATGACCAGGACACTTGAAAAACATTTCTTCAAAGGAGATATACAGATAGCCAATAAGCGCATGAAAAGAGGTTCAATGTCACTAAACATCAGGCAAATTCAAATCAAAGTTATAATAAACTACCACTTCACACCTATTCCGATTTTTTTTAAAGAACAACTATTGACAAAAATGTGGGGAAATTGGAAGCTTTGTGCATTACTGGTAGGAATATAAAAGGGTGAAGCCACTAAGGAACACAGTATCGTGGTTCTTCAAAAAATTAAACAGAAATACCATATGATGCAGCAATTCCACCTTTAAGTATATACCCAAAAGCTGAGATTATACTGAAAACAGAGACTCAAACAGATATTTGTACTCTCATGTTCATAGCAGCACTATTCACAAAAGCCAAAAAGTAGAAACAACCTAAATATTTATCAATAGGTGAAAGAATCAACAGAATGCTGTATATAAATACAATGGAATGTTATTCAGCCTTACAAAGAAATAAAATTCAGATGTATGATAAAATAAGGATGAACCTTGAATACACACTTAGTGAAATAAGCCAGACTCAAAAGTACATATATTGTACGATATCACTTATTTGAGTTATCTTAGAACAGTCAAATTCATAGAGACAGAACAATTGTTACTAAGGGCTAGAAGGAGAGGAAAATGAGAAGTTACTCTTTAGTGGGTAAGGAGTTTCAGATTGGGATGATGAAAAACTACTGGAGATGGATGGTGGTGGTGGTTTCACAAGGTACTTAAGGCCACTGAACTGTATACTCGAAACTATTAAAATGGTACATTTTATATATACTTTGCCACAATAAAAAGGAAAAAAATCAACTGTCAGCATGCCTCCCAGTACTCCATATTCAAGAAATCATTCAACAACAGGTAAGTATATCCCATCACAAACACTGTGGATACAATTCACCTCAGCATCAAGTTGTTCCCAAGGCCATGGTGTTGAGAGCCCTTAGATAGGTTCTGAGAGGTAGGAAATAGATAGGAGCCAATCCCTGCCTCTGTGGTGCTCCCAAGTTAACTTAGAACAAACATAAAAAAATAAAAGATCATACCATGGATCAGGTAAGTGCTATGGACTCTATTTAAATGTCCAGAAAAGGATATTCATCATGTCTTTGTGTTTTCTAAGACAAGGCCATTACCACAGTGTATTAAGCCCAGCCCACACCAGCTCTGTAATAGTTTTGCACCTATAGATCCTACTCAACTCCATGTTTTCAGGGTGACTCCATCCCACTTATAAGTTATCAGACCAAGGGTGGAACACTGATCCAATATCTGATCCATAGGTTAGGTTGGGCCAATTCACTTGTTTCTAAAGGTTTTGTACTAAAAAAAAGACTGAGTCATCTGATAATGGACCCTTGAACTGAAACGTCAAGTAGGATGAGGGAAGAGCACTAACGTTGAGCCATGTGCAAGCAGTGGAAGCTGGTAAGAATGAAGCAGAAATTATATAGCATACAACCCTAGAGAGAGAATAGTGTCATAAAATGGCTTCAAAATTCCTTTCCCCACGATGCCCAGCTTTCTTTTTTTTTTTTTTTTCTGTCCTTTGGTTGCTAACCTGTGTTCTTAAAATACCTGCCTCTGAACATAGATGCAAAAATACTCAACAAAATATTAGCAAACCAAATTCAAAAATACATTAAGAGGATCATACACCATGATCAAGTAGGATTCATCTCAGGGATGCAAGGATGATACAACATTCGAAAATCCATCAACATCATCCAACACATCAACAAAAAGGACAAAACCCACATGATCATCTCCATAGATGCTGAAAAAGCACTTGACAAAATTCAACATCCATTCATGATAAAACCTCTGAACAAAATGGGTATAGAGGGCAAGTACCTCAACATAATAAAGGCCATATATGACAAACCCACACCCAACATTATACTTAACAGCGAGAAGCTGAAAGCTTTTCCCCTAAGATTGAGAACAAGACAAGAATGCCCACTCTTCCCCACTTCTATTCAACATAGTACGGAGGTCCTAGCCAGAGCAGTCAGACAACACAAAGAAATAAAAGGCATCCAGAATGGCAAGGAAGAAATTAAACTGTCCCTGTTTGCAGATGACATGATATTGTACACAAAAACCCTAGAGTTTCCACTCCAATACTAGTAGATCTAATATCTGAATTAAGCAAAGTTACTGGATACAAAATTAATATGCAGAAATCTGTGGCATTCCTATATACTAACAATGAACTAGCAGAAAGAGAAATGAGGAAAATAATTCCATTCACAATTGCATCAAAAAGAATTTAAAAACCCAGGAATAAACCTAACCAAGGAAGTGAAAGACCTATACCTTGAAAACTACAAGACACTCTTAAGAGAAATTAAAGGGGACACCAATGAATGGAAACTCATCCCGTGCTCTTGGGCAGGAAGAATTAATATTGTCAAAATGGCCATCCTGCCTAAAGCAATCTACAGATTCAATGCAATCCCTATCAAAATACCAACAGCATTTTTCAAAGAACTGGAAGAAATAGTTCTAAAATTCATATGGAACCACAAAAGACCCCGAATAGCCAAAGCAATCCTGAGAAGAAAGAATAAAGCAGGAGGGATCTCGCTTCCCAACTTTAAGCTCTACTACAAAGCCACAGTAATCAAGACAATTTGGTACTGGCACAAGAACAGACCTATAGACAGTGGAACAGAATAGAGAGTCCAGATATTAACCCAAGAATATATGGTCAATTAATATACGACAAAAGAGCCATGGATACCCAGTGGGGAAATGACAGCCTCTTCAACAGCTGGTGTTGGCAAAACTGGACAGGTACATGTAAGAGAATGGAACTGGATTATTGTCTAACCCTATACACAAAAGTAAACTCAAAATGGATCAAAGACGTGAATGTAAGTCATGAAACCATAAAACTCTTAGAAAAAAACATAGACAAAAATATCTTGGACATAAACATGAGCAACTTCTTCATGAACATATCTCCCTGGGCAAGGAAAAAAAAAGCAAAAATGAACAAGTTGGACTATATCAAACTAAAAACTTCTGTACAGCAAAGGACACCATCAATAGAACAAAAAGGCACCCTACAGTATGGGAGAATATATTCATAAATGACATATCAAATAAAGGGTTGACATCCAAAATATATAAAGAGCTCGCGTATGTCAACAAACAAAAAGCAAATAATCCAATTAAAAAATGCGCAGAGGATCTGAGCAGATACTTCTCCAAAGAAGAAATTCAGACGGCCAACAGACATATGAAAAGATGCTCCACATTGCTAATCATCAGAGAAATGCAAATTAAAACCACAATGAGATATCACCTCACACCAGTTAGGATGACCACCATCAAAAAGACAAACAACAACAAATGTTGGGGAGGATGTGGAGACAGGGGAACCCTCCTATACTGCTGGTGGGAATGTAAATTAGTTCAACCATTGTGGAAAGCAGTGGTTTCCTCAAAAATCTAAAAATAGAAATACTATTTGACCCAGGAATTCCACTCCTATGAATTTACCCTACGAATACAGGAGCCCGGTTTGAAAAAGACATATGCAATTCTATGTTTATCGCAACACTATTTACAATAGCCAAGAAATGGAAGCAACCTAAGTGCCCATCAGTAGATGAATGGATAAAGAAGATGTGGTACATATACACAATGGAATATTGTTCAGCTATAAGAAGAAAACAAATCCTACCATTTGCAACAACATGGATGGAGTTAGAGGGTATTATGCTCAGTGAAATAATCCAGGTTGAGAAAGACAAGTATCAGATGATTTCACTCATCTGTGGAGTATAAGAACAAAGAAAAAACTGAAGGAACAAAACAGCAGCAGACTCACAGAACCCAAAAATGCACTAACAGTTACCAAAGGGAAAGGGATTAGGGGAGATGGGTGGGAAGGGAAGGATAGGGGACAAAAAGAGGCATTATGATTAGCAGACATAATGTAGGGGGTGGGGGGCATGGGGAAGACAGTATAACACAGAAAAGACAAGTAGTGATTCTAAAGCATCTTACTACACTGAAGGACAGTGACTGTAATTGGGTATGTGGTGGGGACTTGATAATGGTGGGAGTCTAGTAACCATAATGTTGCTCATGTAATTTTACATTAATGATACCAAAAGAAAAAAATAAAAAATCAACACCTGCCTCTGCCACCATTATTGTTTGTTTAAACCAGCTGTAAGTGTTCCTTGTAACTAAATGATCCTAGACAGAGGGTATTTGAATTTCCTCTAGAAGAATCTGCTGATCATAGATGAGATGGACTGCTTTGAAGAGCTTGCTGTCACTGGAAGTCTTCAAACGGGAATTTAATGTTAAATGAAGGAGTTGGAATAGATCAAGGAATTTTCAGACTACTGTGGATCACTGGCAGTAGCATAAAGGTAGTATGGTGTGATGGTAAAAGAGGATTTGAAATGCCAGCAATGGCCCTACATTCAAATATTGGCTCCACCATTCTATCTGTCTTTGGATGATTTACTTAACTTCCTAAACCTCAGTTTTACCATGTGGAAAGTGAGAGATGATAATATCTTGCAGAATTATTAGGGAATATGTATATGAAATGTATCGCACATAATAGGCACTAAGTAAATGAGTTTTATTGTTAAAACATGACTAATACGGCTTATTCAAATCAAATCATTATGGTCTTGGCCTAATTTGTAGCATATTTTTAGTTAATAGACTTGTTCTCCAGTTTTTCCCCATTTGGTCCTGAATTCTAGAAAATGCAAGGGGGGTAGGGAAGAATGGATGAATATAATAGCATGCAAATAGTAAGAGTGAAATAAGACTCAGAGTCATCCCAGCAGTGTAGAACCATGTCCTGGGACCCTTGCAAGGTACCCTGATATTGATAAACACTTCATTATCCAGCTTTAAATCCCACCCTCATTTATCCAGCCCTGGCACTTGCCATTACACGTAGGTCAGGTCTTATAACTACTTTGGGATATAATCTTGTCTAGTTGGGCTGTTTGACACTGTTTATGGGTCTGGTCTCCAGGAAGAGAAATCAGGGAAGATTCTGAGAGGGGCTTACATTGTCTTATAAGGTACAAACAAAGGCGGAAGTGTTGGGCCTTCATCTTCCTCCCTGGGACAGTGGACCATTTCTGTGGGCCCAGAGGATTTAGAAGATGCCTGAGACAATTGTACCAGTTAGACAGCATCCCCTTCTTTTTACCTGTATCCCAGCCCAATTCACTATAGGAGAAAGTGTTTGTAATTACATCAACAGTATGCCAGGGAACCATCATAGTCAATCTACCATGTTGCCATCCAGTTCTTATTTGATCCAACTCCAGAATCCCATTCTTAGAATCCAGTATCTAGGACTCCTTTTGGAACCGATGTCTTAGGCTGGTTCCGTAGAAGCAGAGCCTGAAATGGGGATTCTGATTTAAGTGACTTACTGAGAGATTTTTTCTTAGGAAAAGAGAGATAGAAGCAGCATAGGAGAGGAGAGAAAAAGTAATGAATCAATTGTCGATTTGAAGACCAGCTTCAATCTAATCCCACAAGGAAACTTGAAACAAGAACTGTACACCCAAATTTGTCTTGAGACAAGGGACTATGTCAGTCATTGACAGGTCTCTCTACTTCCCTCACCTGCAAGAGAGATAGATGCTCTTGTTTGATCAAGGTCAGGTTTTCAAAAGAGGGACAACTGTGAGTTGTTATCAGCCAATACTGGTAGCAGCTGGAGGATGGGTGCATCAGCTGATAAAAAGGATTTGGGTGTGGCACCAAAGCATCCCTCATTAATAATACATATTTTCTTAAGCTATGGACAGCAGTCATATTATCTTCAAATAACAATGCATGTTTACAGTCTCATATCTGCAAGTCCAAAACCCCAACTAAATTTAAGATGGTTTGAAAAATATATATTTTAAATAAATTTAGTACAAACTCTGCAGAAATATGAAAGTGTTGGATTATAGGGCACTGCTGACTCAGCTGGGGCTGTTACTTATATAACATATGTCCCAAATTACCTATTTTAAATCCAAAAAAATTCCTTATTCTGAAACAAATCTGGCTCTGAGCATTTTGGATATGGAATTATGGACCTGTAGCTACCATTTGTCAAAGTGTAAACATTAAATATGTCGAAAGTAATCCTTAACAATCCTGAAACAGGGATTTGCTTTCCTTATTTTTCAGATGAGGAGCCAGAGGCACAGAAAGGTTAACTAACTTATTCAAGATCACAAGCTAGTGAATAGAAAGTCAGATCTGTGAGCCTTAAAAGATTGCTCCTTCCCATTAGCCCATGCTGTGTCTGCTAGTAAAGTAATTTCTAATTTATGTAATGATATTAGCTGTCAGTAATCTGTGATGTTTTGTAAAGAGAACTGTAACTTCTGGGAGCTCCGCTACCTGAACATACTCTAAAACTCCCTAAATCTGATGACTTTAGGTGGCATTTTCGGCCCCCTGGGATTCTGTGTGATTCTGTAAATTCTAAGCACACTGTCACTGGTGGATTACCACCATTGTTATGGAAGGTCTGTGCTTTAGCTTGCACAAAAAATGGCGGCTTTATATTTTACTTAACTACCATTTATTTTTCTCATACATGGAATAATTTACATGGGATTGAGAAAGGGCTGTTTATAAGTACATTGTGGCAAGTCAGAAGAAAATAGGTTTGGAGTTAGATGTAAATTCATATCTGGTTTTTGCTACTTCATTCATTCAATAACATACAAAGAGACCATGTCACTGTGAGATAGGAGATATAGGGGGAAAGCTGGTCCTTAAATGCCATGGTTCTATTTTGACTGTCGGTTTTCTATTATGAATGAACACTCTATGTTGGTTTTTAATATATGTCTTCTTAATTTTTGCAAAAGATATACAAGTAATCAAAAAAATTAATGTTCCTTTCTGTAGATAACAAAAAGTTTGTGAAAACGTGACTTTTTCTTTTTACCTAATGAATATAAGAGCATTCATATTTTGTATATTCTTTTTGAATAACTGATCACCAAGGTCAGGTTATCTTGATCATGACTGAATCCAGGGAGCCAGAAACTAGGCCATTGACAAACTTCCTAATGCTCATTTAATCTAATTAGACCTTAAGAGATATTAGGTTATCTTGCCCACCCCCAACTTCTGGAACCGATGGGACAGCACATAGGACACAGAGATGGCTCTGCGTTGCGTTGCTTCCTCAATAAAACTTTCTGCTCTCTACTTCTCTGCCCAAGGCACTGGCTGCTTGCACCCAGGGCCAACCAGTCCTGACATTCATAAAGAATATGAGAGGATTCTTACCTTGCCACTTTTATTATTTTGCCTTTTATCTACCTTTTCTTCCTTCCCTCAGGAGCTTGAGGGATGTTTTGGGGTGCTGGCAATAAAGCAGAACAATGAAACTCATCTGGTAATTGGTTGTGAGAGTAACTTCCTTACCCTTATTGCCCAGGCCTAATAAAATAGAATAAAATCCAAGGCATAAGGGTGTGAAGTTTCCTACAGCTTTAATTGTGGGATGATAGATTCCCCCAGAATATCATCCAATCACGACCTCTAATTTACTAAACTACAGTCACATTATGTGTTACTGATGACCATGCTCAATGAATTAGAAGAATTTAATTTTGGCTTATTTCTACTCTCAGGTTTGCACATATTGATCTCTAGGTACTTTAAAAGTTCTGTTTAGAAAGCACTATTAGCCCATCTGTACATACAGCCTCATCCACCCTGACTCCTGCTTTTTTCCCTAGCTCTAGACAGAACATCTTTTGAGAGCCAGGAGTTCTCTGCCTTTGGATGTCTGTGTCTGTTTGAGTCCTCCAGGAAGCAGACACAAAGACAGAGGTAAACTGCAGTAACTTTATTGGGGATAACATCTGGGGAAAAAGAAAGAGAAAAGGAGTAGGAGCAGTCAGGGACGATAGGGTCACACCTTTTACAGTGTTCCTCTCTTTTCTGAGACTTTGTTCCTTCCAAAACAATTCTCACCTAATATCTGGACTAAAATATGCTCATCATGAACTCTAGCATTTAAAAAGGTACACATCAGTATGCTTAAGTGCTCCTTTTTCAAGGGGGGATGTGTTAGTCTGGGTCCTCAAAGAATCCAAGGTGGGATTAATCATGCAAAGATTTTATTAGGGAAATTCCTGTGTATGAGAAAATAGGCAGGGAACTGGAACAGACTGAAAGAGCTGTGTGACTTCCATGCAAGTCTGAACTTAAGTGAAGGAGAGAGGGAGAAAAGGTGGGGTGGAAGCACCCTAGACTGCTTTGTAGTCAGAACAGGTTTGGCAAAGCCACCATGGAACTCCCCAGGCCAAAGTCAGTGATCAGAGGAGGCCCCCATCTCCCAGAAACAGGTTTGCCCTAGTATTCCTCCTGCACTCAGTAACAGAAGGGGGCAGCCCATCAGGGCATGGCCCCTGTACAAAGACAGTGATGAATTTCACAGCTTAGCAACTAGAGCGTTGGCCAGTTACCATCCTGTAGTTGGAGGTATGCAAGTCACATTCTCATGGCCACCACAGGGGATAATCAAAAAAACTATTTTGTAGTGCACACATATATGAGCAGGTATCTGCTTTACTTTTTTTCTTTTTAATCGTCATCTAAGGTGAGATAAGATAGCTTTACACCCATGATTCTATTTTTTTCTTAAGGTATCATTGATATACACTCTTATGAAGGTTTCACAAGAAAAACAATGTGGTTGCTACATTCATCCATATTATCAAGTCCCCCCCAAACCCCACTGAAGTCACTGTCCATCAGTGTAGTAAGATGCCACAGAGTCACCACTTGTCTTCTCTGTGCTACACTGTCATCCCCACGACCCCCAACAAACACCATGTGAACTAATTATAATACCCCTCAATCCCCTTCTCCCTCCCTCTCCACCTGCCCTCCCCCACCCCTTCCCTTTGGTAACCACTAGTCCCCTCTTGGAGTTTGTGAGTCTGCTCCTGTTTTCTTCCTTCGGTTTTGCTTTGTTGTTATACTCCACAAACCCCATCATTCTATTTTATTCCAACAACAATGCTGAGATAGGCACTACTATTACCCCTGTTTTAACAATGAGGAAAATAGGATAGAAAGTTTGAGTAACTTGTCCAAGATCACACATTCCAAGATGTCCTGGCTGAAATTTAAACAGAAACATGTTAGTCTAACTCCAAAGCCAGTGTGACAGGTGTTGTGTTGGGGCCTGAGTTATTGAACAAGATAAACAGTCCAACCCTCAGGGAGTTTACAGGACCAATAATCCTCCCAGTAACCACATTCCTACTTCTGCCCACCAGCCCAGATAATAGCTACCATTTATTGATTGCTTCTCTGAACTAGTCACTATGCTAAGTTCCTTACAGACATTATATTGCCCAGTCCTCAACAGCCACTAGTTGAATGGGTATTACTAGCCCTAGTTTTCATGTGAAGAAATAGGTTAGGAAAAATCACAACTATAAAGTACAGCTAATATTTATGGAGCTCTTACAATGGCTTTATGAAGATGTTCTTATTATTTCTATTTTCAGGGTGAGGAAACTGAAACACAACTGGCATAGTAGCCTTCCTAAGGAGTCACAAATAAGTAAGTGAAGTCAAACCTAGGTACTCTGGTTTCAGAACTTGCTTCCTTAACCACTGTGCCAAACTGCCTAATGCCAGGAGAGATGGATATGTGTCGGGGTTTCTAGCCTCTCTCCCACCGGTCCTGCTCACGGCCAGGACTACAGCCCTTTGTGTTACAAGCTCTTTCTGTTGCAAGCTCTTTCCATAACCCTCTGAGCCAATGGAGGGAAAGGAAGGGAGAGAGAGGCACGCCCCAACAGGTGGAGCAAGGGAGGTAAGAGCCGAGTGTCCGCCCGTTCCCACAGCCTCCGGCGCTCCCCACCGCTCGCTCTCCGCTGCCACCGCCGGAGACAATCAGACGCGACACGGAGTTCAGTCGAAGCAGAAAACTCATTTATTGGGGCTCAGGGCACGGAATATATAGGGTGAAGTCTCTCCTGATTGGTTACACCTATGCTAACACGACTTTCAATTTTCCAATCACGCACAGAGTTGTGCGCATGCGCAGCTGTCTCTGACGTAAGAAGAGGACCGGAGTGGGTGCAGCTGAACCCAAGGGGGCCTTCAGCGGCCACTCCTGTGGCGTGGCTGAGTTCTCAGTGGCCATCTTTGGGGTGCCTGAGATTCAATTCAAAGGTAGTTCCCCACATTTCCCCCTTTTTGTTTTTGTATGAGCATGAGAGATGCCATCCTGTACTCGAGGATGTGCCTGTCTTAGGTTGTCCCCATCTTTCAGGAGATCTTACCCGTCATTGACTACCATCCTAGCACTTCCAGTAATGACATTCTCAAGAGGTCACTTGCACCTCTCTGTAGGGCTATAAATGCCCATGAACGCTCTGGGGTATGGGGAACTCCTTCTTCAATAATATCTGTTGCTGTTGATATGATCTTCACCACCGCATGAGCATGAAAATAACTGGTGACATTATAATTATTAGACTAAACAAACTAATTATTTCTTCCCATATTCTTGTAGAAAAGGATGCAGAGGGTAAGAAAACATAGGACTGCAAAGATGTCCTTGTTGAAGGCTTAACAGTGTCACTTCGTCAGCAGTCTGGACTATGACAGGAATAATAGTCCAGCCTTCATGACTCCTTTTCTTCTTCCTCAAAAGGTCAGTCCTGAAAGAGAGAAGAAAGACAAGCCCTCAAGAGGTCACCCTCTTGGGGAGAATCTATATCATGGCTTTCTTCCATTTGCTGAGTGGTCTGAGGGCAGAATTTCAAGTTCCTAGCAGGAACCCAAATTGGATTCGGTCCGCCTATAGGAAATACACATCCGAATCCTCTGCCCATACTTATCAGTGGATCTGGTCCTCGCCATTGCCCAGTCAGCTGGTCTTTCCAGCGCAGTTTTATTTTGGCATATGGCGTTTGATTTGTCCAGTGCCTTTGAAAGGCCGTTAGAGGTTGATCTTTTGAAAAATTTAAAATATTTAATGTAAGTAGAGCCATCCGTAATTGGTCATGGGGGCTTATTCCCCCTTTTTGTTTTTGTAATAGGTCTTTTAATGTCTTATTATGACACTCTACTATGGCCTGGCCCTGTGGGTTGTATGGGATTCCTGTGGAGTGGCTGATATGCCACATATTAAAAATGTCTTGTAACGCCCTGCTAGTAAAGCAGGGGCCATTATCTGTTTTTATTTGATGTGGTATGCCTAATATAGCAAAACATTGTAAAAAATGGCTTTGTGCATGTTTAGCTTTCTCTCCAGCATGGGCACTAGCCCAGCAAGCGAGGGAGCATGTATCTATCGAGACAAAGACAAATTTTAATTTTCCAAAGGCTGCATAATGAGTAACATCAGTTTGCCAGAGACCATTTGGTTTAATGCCTCTTGGGTTAACTCCAGGAGACTGGAGGGGTGGAATTTGTAGAAAAGGCAAACAGGATTTACAAGTCCTGATAATTTTTTTCAAGTCTTTAATAGGAATATGAGGAAATCTATGATGAAGTCCTCTCCAATTTAGGTGGGTAAGTTCATGGAGGTCTTGTGCCTGTTGGAAATCTTGGTCCTGTTGCATGGAAAGGGCTTGAGCAGCAGAGGACGCTAATTGGTCAGCTAATAGGTTTCCTCTGGAGAGGAATCCGGGCAAACCTTGGTGTCCTCAGAGGTGCTGCAAGAATATGGGCTTGGATCATGCCATTAGCAAGGATCTCACTCGAATCATCAAGGGGGTTATGGGGGTTTTATCTAACTTGATATAAGAAGAGGCTAAGGTGGGAAGCAAGTTCACCACATACAGACTATCAGAAAAAAGATTCATGGGTTCAGAAATTTTACTTAGGGCCAATGCTATTGCATACAACTCCTTAAATTGTGGTGAGCCAGTAACCTTTTCAAAATGTTGGATTTCTTTTAACTTGGTTGAGAGGTGAGGAGGGGGAAAGAAAACAACAGCAGACCCCTCTTTCCCTCCATCAGTAAACACATTCAAGGCATCAGAAAGGGGCTTACTCAAAAAGAGTTTAGGGGTGGTCCAACTTAACTTGGAGAAGGAGGCAACCCATCTGCTAGGCCTAAAATGGCAATCAATCTTACCCAAAAAACCTGTCAGAGCCTCGGACACTCTATTGTGATTTCGCTTGATCCATTCAAAGTCTGACAAACGATAAGGAATGGTTAAAATTTCCAGGTCTTTCCTATAATGTCTTAAGGTGGTGTCTCTTCCTTTGACTATAAGATCTGCCAGTTGATCTAATTGGGCATACACTCGTGGAGCACCTTCTATTGATGCATGGACCCACTGGAGAGGGTTACCTTGCTGCGTGATAACAGTGGTAAGCAACTCCAAGCCAGGAAGAATCCACAGACAAAGGTCACAGTCAGGCTGATGCCAGGCTAGTTGGGCATTATCAAGCGCTAATTGAATCTGTCTAAATACTTGTTTATGTTCCTCCATTAATACAACAAGCTCAGATAGAGTTTTATCTCTTAACAACTCAAAGAGAGGGATAAGGTCCTCTGTTGTAATGTGGAGCCAGGATCTTAGCCAATTAAGCTCTCCTAATACCTTTTGTAGTTCTACCAGGGAGTAGGAGTCCTTGATAGATAGCTGGGGTTTAAGGGGACACACAGAGTCCAGGTGAAGCCTTGCTCCCAGTATTTCAAAGGGAGGCACGGTCTGGACCTTGTTGCTAGACACATGTAACCCCCCTTGTCTCAAGAGGGTTTGGAGCTTCTGGTAGGCAGAGCTCAGCTGTTGGGTAGTGGGTGCTCCTAAAATAATATCATCCATGTATGCATATAGGACCACTCCTGCCCACTGTTGAAGGGGCTGCAAAACCTGAGAGACATATTGTTGGCAAAAGGCTGGGCTGTTAGCCATGCCCTGTGGCAACACTGTCCATTCATATCGCTCATCAGGCCCTTGAAAATAGGTGGAAGGTACAGAGAAAGCAAACTTCTCACAATCAGCGGGGTTGAGGGGAATGGAGAAAAAACAATCCTTAATATCAATCACAATGAGGGATAAATCTTTTGGAATGGATGGAATCCAGGGCAACCCCTTCAGGGGCGTGCCCACAGGAACCATCCGCTGGTTGATCTTTCTTAAATCCTGTAACATCCTCCATTTGCCAGAGGCCTTCTGAATAACAAAAACAGGACTATTCCATGGGCTTAGGGAAGGTCTAATGTGTCCCAGTTTCAATTGTTCTTGGGTAATTTCTTTAAGTCTTTGAAGCTTAGCTTGTGGTAATGGCCACTGCTCCACCCAGACTGGAGGTCCTGGGAGCCATGTAACAGCAGGTGTCATCGGAGCAGTGGCCTTTAGGATTGGGGGTGTGGCTTCACTTGTGAGAGGGGCATATTAGGTCTTGAAGCCTCAAAGGAAAGGCCTCCCCTATAATCACTTAGGTTCTTAGTACAACCAAATTGTCGTTGGTATTCTTCTCTCCCCAGTATGTTTTCATAAAGATTTTTAGGATTACTGGTAATATAGACATCGGCTGCTCCTAGAATGTCTTGGCCCAGCAGGTTAGCTGTCAGGCCAGAGGCAACGAGGGGTCTGACTTCCCCATGGTTGCTATCTACGTCTTCCCATTTAAGCCAGTCCTTAGTCTCCTCAGAGGTCACATTGCCCCCGACCCCTAATAAAGGGGGCCCCGGAACTAGCCTCCAGTGGAGGGGAGCTTCCTCCTTTCTAAGCACAGTTCAATCTGCCCCAGTGTCAATTAGGCAGCGGAACCTTTTCCCTGATATGAATATGTCCTTCTTTGGTCTTACTCCCAGTATTATGGGCACTGTCCAATGGGCCCTGGGGGAATCAGAAGAACTCCTCCCTCCTTGGGCTAAGGGGCCTGGAGGTTGCCCCTCCCCTAGTTTAAAGGGTTGCCTTGGATGTCAAACTTAGACCTGCAGTCTTTCTGCCAATGGAATCCCTTCCTGCGCCTAGGACAGGGCGTCCTAGGTGGGCGCCGTCCCCTCCCGCTCATCAGGGGAGCTCCTTGATTGCCACTGCCATTTTTTGTAGCATGGTCATTAGGGCACTCCCTCTTGAAGTGTCCAATCTGACCGCATCCAAAACAAGTTTGATTTCTCCCCCTTTTGTCTGGGGCTCTGCTCCCTGGGGACTGTAAAGTGAGGGCTGCAGTCAAGGCCTCTGTTAAGGAGGCCGTTTGTGCCTGCAAGGCGGCAACCAAGGTCTGGGACTGGTGGGCTTGAGTGCCCACATCCTTAGAGGTGACTATTCACCTTTCCATGGACCTATCTTTCAGCCCTGCACAGGTCAACTTGTGGTCAGTAGTCATCCCCTCCCAAATCAACATTTTAACAAATTGATCCCACAACGGCCCTGGGGGAAATTTACACTGCAAGCTCTTTTCCACCCTATCTATAAAGGACGGGAGGTCCTCAGTGGGCTTTTGGTGATTCCGGAAACCGGCGGTTCCAAGGGGCCTTCCTCCAGGTTTTTCCAGGCGGCCAGCCCAAGGGCTTTTACTTGCTCCTGATAAGGGGTGGGAATGGCGGCCTGCTGGAGACCTGTAGCAAACTGGTCAGTGGTCCCCGAGAGCATCCCAAAGGTAACGGGAATTGGAGGGCTTGCAGATTGGTTTCTCTCTGCCTGTACGTGGCATTCCTCCCTAAAGAAGGCACACCACTTAAGGAACAGGGGACCAGGAAGGACTGCCTTTGTCAAGCTCTTCCAATCCTGAGTAGTACAATGCTGATGAGCTAACCCTTGGAGGATGGTCTCGGCCCATGGGGAATTAGGCCCATCCTCTGAGACTGCCTTCTTTAATTCTTTGAGTTCTTGGGTCTCCCAGGGGTACCACGTAGCTGGCCTGTTCCTGCCAGGGTTAACATTTACTGGAAATGCCTGATAAGAGGGCGGCACCAGCCCATTCCTGCCAGAACGCCGGATAAGATGGGGGCAGGGCGGTGTCAGAAGACCTCTCAGCGATATACGCTGATGGGTCTGGGCCGGCTCAGGGAGGTGGCCAGAGATATTCCTCATCAAAACATTCCCATTCCCTTTCCTCCAGGGGCGCAGACGCCTCCCTAGGAGTTAGTCTATCTGGTCCTTTTGGGTATTGCCTATTAACTCCCTGTTTGCTGGGACTCTTTGCGGGACCCGCTGAGCAGGGCGATAAAGATGGAGTGTTCCCAAAACATGCCTTAAGGGCTGACCGCGTAGGGTACACTCCCAGAGGGGGATCTTCACCCTGGTCTATCTCTCCCTTTCTGATCAGCCATTCAACATGGTCCCAGGTGGAATAATCAAAAGGGTTACAGGCAGGGAGCCAGGGGGCCACCCTCACAAAGGTCTCCCAAACTCTTTCTGCCTGGGAATCTGAGAGTTCCAACCCTCGGCTTTTAAGCATATATCTCAGTGCTTTAAGCGCAGGTTCATCCTTAGAGGTTGCTTGTCCCATTCTCCTGGGAATGTGCTTACCACATAATCCAACTGCTCACTCCGCCGAACTTTCAGTTTATCAACCGAGGGATCATTGTTCCGTCTGCCTTGCCTCTTGGGCGTTCCTCACATGCCTCCTCGGGCGTGCCCCACACTGTGAGCCAGCTGTCGGGGTTTCTAGCCTCTCTTCCACCGGTCCTGCTCACGTCAGGACTACAGCCCTTTGTGTTACAAGCTCTTTCTGTTCCAAGCTCTTTCTGTAACCCTCTGAGCCAATGGAGGGAAAGGAAGGGAGAGAGAGGCACACCCCAACAGGTGGAGCAAGGGAGGTAAGAGCCGAGTGTCCGCCCGTTTCCGCAGCCTCCGGAGCTCGCCGAGTGCCGCTCGCTCACTGCTGCCGCCAGGGGGGACAATCAGACGCGACAGGGAGTTCAGTTGAAGCAGAAAACTCATTTATTGGGGCTCAGGGCACGGAATATATAGGGTGAGGTCTCTCCTGATTGGTTACACCTATGCTAACAAGGCGACTTTCAATTTTCCAATCATGCACAGAGTTGTGCGCATGCGCAGCTGTCTCTGACGTAAGAAGCGGACCAGAGTGGGCGCAGCTGAACCCCAGGGGGTCGTCAGCGGCCACTCCTGCGGCGTGGCTGAGTTCTCAGCGGCCATCTTTGGGGCGCCTGAGATTCAATTCAAAGGTAGTTCCCCACAGATATGTATTGCAAAAGTCTATATTACTCTAAATATTTTTCTGTCCAGGCCATACATTGTTCTGCTCAATTGTTCTCCATTAAGTTATTCCTTTTTTGTTTTAAACATCCACTTCATCACAAACACTAAGTACCTACTGTATATGCTATATGCTAGGGAAACAGGATATCCAACCAACAAAGTATTAAGCAACCATAAAAAAAGAAAGGAAGATCCCAATATGCTGATAGAGCATAATCTCTGGGATATATTTGTAAGTGAAAAAGCAAGATGTAGCAGAGTATATACATATACATATATATATATGCAGTTGATATACTTTTTTATGTGTATGAGAGAAAAGAACTATGAAATAAATGGTCTAAACTCTTAAAAAGCATCAGTGTGATGAATTGCAAAGAAATGTTAAAGGATAAATAAAGACACGAAAGAGATTTGACAAACTAAATGCGATATGTGATTCCCCCATAGGGTCCTGGATCTGGAAAGGAAAAAAGCTATTAAGTGTTAAGTCCTAAACTATAAAGAATCTGAGATGTTACCCCGTTTTCACTTTTTTATACACACACACACACCACACACAAACACACACAAACATGAAACGTCTGGATCTGGATCAGAGATAAAATTGTTTTACTGACATAGCAATCTTTGTTTTTTATTTATTGAATATAAGACAAACAATCATATTGGTTCAAGTGATTCAACAGTTACCTATATTATTAAATCCTCACGCCCTCTAATGTGGTTACTATCTATCAACATAGAAAGATGTTACAGAATCATTGACTATATTCTCCATGCTGTACTACTATCCCCATGACCAACTTATATTATGATTGAGAATTTGGGGGGCTCCTTAGCCCCTCAACCACCCCATCACCCAGCCCAACCCCTCCCCCATGGTAACCACTAGTCACTTCTCAGAGTGTATGAGTCTACTGATATTTTGTTCATTTTGTTTTGTTTTGTTTTTATATTCCACAAATAAGTGAAATTATTTGGTATTTGACATAACAATCTTAGCACCAGTTTCCTATGCCCTATTTTCCCGTGGGGTGACAGAAAGAGAGCCTGGTATCACCTGCACATACAGTGGAGTTTGTACTACATAAGGAAAACTCCAAAATTTTTACTCTCAGAACTTATCTAGAATGGCCTTCACAGCTGCCCATCCTTCCAGAGACAGAGATCTTTGCTCTGGAATGTAAACAAATCAGGATGGGGAGGAAGGCTTGAGGTGAAGGGAGGAGGAAGTTCCCTACTTTGCCTAGTGGAATGAAAACAAATGGCTCAAAGAGAGATAAGGTTTTTATCTCTCCAGAAGTCTCTATCTTTAGCGTTGTTATTCAATCACACTTTAACCCAGGTTGCCAGATATTTTTTTTCTCAGAAAGCTCTAACCATGCAGAAATGTGAAAATATTTGTGGAGAGTTGTTTCTTGACCTAAGAGATGAGTGGGATGATAAGTGAAATTTACATATGGACTATACATTAGATGAAAATATTGAATGAATGTGAAATTTCCTGAAATTGATAATTGTATTATAATATATTTTAAAATATCCTTTTTCTTAGGAGATAAATGGTGAAATATTTAGGAGTAAAGGTTCATGATGTCTGCAACTTACTGTCAAGTGGTTCAGCAAATAATAATAATACCATTACCAATACTATGAAGAGAGAGAGAAATCAAATACCAGAATATTAATAATAGATTCATTAGGTGAAGGATATTTCACTAAACTATTCTTTCAATTTTTCCATAGATTTGGACTTTTTTGAAGTAAATTGTTTTTAAAAGAAAGAAGAAATAAACACAAACACTGGAAGAATTTTAGAAGCTCTATCAGGAGAGGTAAAATGGGGTGGAGAAGAGGAAATAAAGATTTATATAAATATACCTTCAAAAATATTTTGACTTTTAAGCTTTCTAAAATGTTACATATTCAAAATGTTATTTAAAAAGCAAACACCACATCTGAAAACAAATAAAGGAAATGGATCTAACTGTATCAATTACCAGAGAGAAAATAATTATTTCAAGTGTCTTTTGAACACAGTACTGACTGCATATCCTACAGAGAATGTGGGACAGTGTCTAAGGAAAAGAAGAAATTAAAACAAATCTTAAATTATTTCTAGTCTTATTGTTTACTAATAATTACTGGTATTGTAACTTCTAAACTATTTCATGTATATTGTAGAGTAAGGCAAATAAATATGTTAATGTTATAAGAAATCATGATTTTCGTGTTAAGAAAAAACTGATTCAAATATAATAGAACTTAAGAAAACACTTAAGCTTTAATTGGAAATATCAATATTATCTCATGATTTTTAAAATATAAATTTTCTAGCTCTGACCACTGAATAAGCCCAGAATCAGTAACACCCAAGTAGCAATAAACATATTTAGTGTCCAGATCTTGGTTTCTAGGTATAATTTCCCACTGAAAGAAATTAGGGCTCCCCCAGAAAAATGGCTGATTCCACGTCTGGGGCAGAAAGAATATAAAGTGAACCTGGAATTTTTGTTCCAGAAAGTAAGGAAATACTCAAAGAATGATGGATACATATCAAAATTATACAGGAGGCAGCTTGAAGGAGTTTGCACTGGCAAAGTTTGGGACAATTTGAGCATTAAAATAAATAATGGCAAATTAAATGCCATTGTCATTATTTGTAGAATATTGAATAAATAAAAATCTGCAAGCCTATAGTGATACCATAAAAACAAAAGTAAAGAAAAAAATCTATTTACCACAATTGGGGGTAACTATTTAATCAACTCTTACTTGAAAAATTGGTAAAGGTGGAAAAGAATTAAACATTTGATCATGATTTTTAAGGAAGAACACTAACTGATCCCCAGTCAGCAGGAAAAAGTTCTCTTCAAAAGAATGCCAGCTGAACTTCCGGGAAGATGGCAGCGTGAACGGAGCGGCAGAATTTTCCTCCCAACATTATATTTATCCATGAAAACACAGCAAATACAACTATTCCTAAAAGAGAGACCAGAACACACAAGAAAGCGCACACCGTGCAACCACACCTGACAGGACTCAGCAGCTGGCGAGGAGGTCATAAAGAGCCCAGCTGACATACGTGACAACTACCAACAACCAATTCTATAGCCATGAGATGACAGAGGAATATGGTACAGACAAAGCTTCAGACACACACAACCCCTGAGAGAGAACCTGAAGGAATGGACATGCACAGTCTTCCTGAAAAAGAATTCAGAATAAAAGTCATAGCCATGCTGACGGATCTACAGAAAAATGTGCAAGAGCTGAGGGAGGAAATAAGGAATGACTATGCAGAAATGAGACAAGCCATCAACGGACTTAACAGCAGACTGGATGAGGTACAAGACACTGTCAATGAAATACAAAACAAAGAACAGGAATACAAAGAAGCTGAGGCAGAGGGAGATAAAAGGATCTCTAACAATGAAAGAATATTAAGAGAACTGTGTGACCAATCCAAACGGAGCAATATTCGCATTATAGGAGTACCAGAGGAAGAAGAGAGAGAAAAAGGGATAGAAAGTGTCTTTGAAGAAATAATAACTGAAAACTTTCCCATGCTAGGGAAGGAAATAGTTTTGCAGTCTACGGAAGCCCACAGATGACCCAACACAAGGGACCCAAGGGAGACAACACCAATACACATAATAATTAAGATAGCAAAGATCAAAGATAAAGACAGAGTATTAAAGGCAGCTAGAGAGAGAAAAAAGATCACCTACAAAGGAAAACCCATCAGACTGTCATCAGACTTCTCAACAGAAACCTTACAGGCCAGAAGAGAATGGCATGATATATTTAACGTAATGAAACAGAAGGGCCTCAAACCAAGAATATTGTATCCAGCACGATTATCATTTAAATATGATGGAGGGACTAAACAATTTCAACACAAACGAAAGTTGAGAGAGTTTGGCTCTCATAAACCACAACTACAGGATACATTAAACGGACTGCCCTAGAGGGAAGCACCCCTAAGGCTAAAAAGATGTCACCAGAGAAAATAAAATCATAGCAAAGAAAGCAGACCATCCAAATACCAACTAAAGGCAAAGAATAAAACACCTAATATATAAAGAAAGGAGGAGGAAGAATAGGAAGGGAGAGATAAAGAAACATGAGACGGTGTTCACAATAAGGTAACAAGAAAGTTAAGTTAGACTCTTAGTTAGTAAAGAAGCAACCCTTGAACCTTTGGTAACCACGAATCTAAAGCCAGCAATGGCAATAAGTACATATCTATCAATAATCACCCTAAATGTAAATGGACTGAATGCACCAATCAAAAGACACAGAGTAACAGAGTGGATAAAAAAGCAAGACCCATCTATATGCTGCTTACAAGAGACTCACCTCAAACCCAAAGATATACACAGACTAAAAATGAAGGGACGGAAAAACATATTTCATGCAAACAACAAAGAGAAAAAAGCAGGTGTTGCAGTACTTGTATCAGATAAAATAGACTTCAAAACGAAGAAAGTAACAAGAGATAAAGAAGGACATTACATAATGATAAATGGGTCAGTCCAACAAGAAGATATAACCATTATAAATATATATGCACCCAACACAGGAGCGTCAGCATATGTGAAACAAATACTAACCGAAGTGAAGGAGGAAATAAACAGCAATGCAAATTATTTTAGGAGATGTTAACACACCACTCACTCCAAAGAACAGATCAACCAGGTAGAGGATAAGTAAAGACACAGAGACACTGAACAACACACTAGAAAAGATGGACCTAACAAATATCTACAAAACTCTGCACCCAAAAGCAACAGGATACACATTCTTCTCAAGTGCACATGGAACATTTTCCAGAATAGACCACATTTTAGGCCACAAAAAGAACCTCAGTAAATTCAAAAATATTGAAATCCTACCAACCAACTTCTCAGATCACAAAGGTACAAAACTAGAAATAAATTTTAGAAAGAAATCAAAAAGGCTCACAAATACATGGAGACTTAAAAGCATTTTCCTAATGAATCAATGGGTTAACAACCAAACCAAAACAGAAATCAAAGAATATATGGAGACGAATGACAACAACAATACAAAGCCACAGCTTCTGTGGGATGCAGCAAAGGCAGTTCTAAGAGGAAAGAATATTGTAATCCAGGCCTATTTAAAGAAGGAAGAACATTCCCAAATGAACATTCTAAAGACACAATTATTGAAATTGGAAAAGGAAGGAAAAATGAGGCCCAAAGTCCCCAGAAGGAGAGACATAATAAAGATCAGAGAAGAAATAAATAAAATTGAGAAGAATAAAACAATAGAAAAAATCAATGAAACCAAAAGCTGGTTCTTTGAAAAATAAACAAAATAGATAAACCCCTAGCCAGACTCATTAAGAGAAAAAGAGAATCTACACACATAAACAGAATCACAAATGAGAAAGGAAAAATAATGACGGACCCCACAGAAATACAAAGAATTATAAGAGAATATTACGAGCATCTATATGCTAACAAGCAGCAAAACCTAGAAGAAATGGACAACTTCTTGGAAAAATACAGCCTTCCAAGACTGACCAAGCAGGAAACAGAAAAACTAAACAGACCAATCACCAGCAACGAAACTGAACTGGTAATCAAAAAACTACCCAAGAACAAAAGCCCCGGACCTGATGGATTCACCTCTGAATTCTACCAGACATATAGAGAAGAAATAATACCCATTCTCCTTAAAGATTTCCAAAAAGTAGAACAGAAGGGAATACTTCCAAACTCTTTCTATGAAGCCAGCATCACTCTAATACCAAAACCGGGCACAGACCTCACTAAAAAAGAAAATTACAGACCAATATCCCTGATGAACGTAGATGCAAAAATACTCAACAAAATATTAGCAAAGCGAATTCAAAAATACATCAAGAGGATCATACACCATGATCAAGTGGGATTCATCCCAGGGATGCAAGGATGGTACAACATTTGAAAATCCATCAACATCATCCATCACATCAATAAAAAGAAGAACAAAAGCCATATGATCATCCCCATAGATGCTGAAAAAGCATTTGACAAAATTCAGCATCCATTTTTGATTAAAACTCTCAACAGAATGGGTATAGATGGCAAGTACCTCAACATCATAAAGGCTATATATGACAAACCCACAGCTAACATCATACTTAACAGCGAGAAGCTGAAAGCTTTTCATCTAAGATTGGGAACAAGACAGGAGTGCCCACTCTCTCCACTGTTATTCAACATAGTACTGGAGGTCGTAGCCATGGCAATCAGACAAAACAAAGACATACAAGGCATCCAGATTGGTAAAGAAGAAGTCAAATTGTCACTATTTGCAGATGACATGATACTGTACATAAAAAACCCTAAAGACTCCACTCCAAAACTACTAGAACTAATATCTGAATTCAGCAAAGTTGCAGGATACAAAATTAACACACAGAAATCTGTTGCTTTCCTATACACTAACGATGAACTAACAGAAAGAGAAATCAGAAAAAATTCCATTCACAATTGCATCAAAAAGAATAAAATACCTAGGAATAAAACTAACGAAGGAAGTGTAAGACCTGTATTCTGAAAACTACAAGACACTCCTAAGAGAAATTAAGGAAGACACTAACAAATGGAAATGCAACCCATGCTCTTGGCAAGGAAGAATAAATATTGTCAAAATGGCTATACTACCTAAAGCAATCTACAGATTCAATGCAATCCCTATCAAACTACTAACAGCTTTCTTCAATGAACTGGAACAAATACTTCTAAAATTCATATGGAACCACAAAAGACCCTGAATAGCCAAAGCAATCCTGAGAAGGAGGAATCAAACAGGGGGAATTACGCTCCCTGACTTCAAGTTTACTACAAAGCCACAGTAATGAAGACAATTTGGCACTGGCACAAAAACAGACCCACAGACCAGTGGAACAGAATAGAAAATCCAAACATTAACCCAAACATATACAGTCAATTAATATTTGATAAAGGAGCCTCGATATACAATGGGGAGATGACAGCCTCTTCAGCAGCTGGTGTTGGAAAAACTGGACAACTACATGTAAGAGAATGAAACTGGACTACTGTCTAACCCCATACACAAAGATAAACTCAAGGTGGATCAAAGACCTGAATGTAAGTCATGAAACCATAAAACTCTTAGAAAAAAACATAGGCAAAAATCTCTTGGACATAAACATGAGCGACTTCTTCATGAAC
>JAQQAC010002837.1:42523403-42573645 GCA_029783875.1 Phataginus tricuspis
CACCCCTATGTTTATTGCAGCACTATTTACAATAGCCAAGAAATGGAAGCAACCTAAGTGCCCATCAGTAGATGAATGGATTAAGGAGTGGTACATATACACAATGGAATACTATTCAACCATAAGAAGAAAACAAATCCTAGCACTTGCAGCAACATGGATGGAGCTAGAGGGTATTATGCTCAGTGAAATAAGCCAAGCCGAAAAAGACAAGTATCAAATGATTTCACTCATATGTGGAGTATAAGAACAAAGAAAAAAACTGAAGGAACGAAACAGCAGCAGACTCACAGAACCCAAGAACGGACTAATAGTTACCAAAGGGAAAGGGACTGGGGAAGAAGGGTGGCAAGGAAGGGATAAGAGGGTAAAAGGGGCATTATGATTAAGAGACGTAAGGTGGGTGGGGGGCACCGGGAGGGCTGTACAACTCAGAGAAGACAAGTAGTGATTCTCATCTCACTACGCTGATGGACAGTGACTGTAATAGGGTTGGTGGGGGGGACCTGATGAAGGGGGTAGTTTAATCAGCATAACATTGCACATATATTTGTAGGTTAATGATAGCAAAATAAATTGTAAAAAAAAAAACAACAACAACAACAAAAATGAATGCCAGCTAATAGATGCAGAGGGAATGATAGAATTAGAAAATCATATTTCAACCACCAGTGAAATAATTGATTCATGCAAGGCCTTTCAATAGATGATAAAACTATTAGGTGAAAGGTTGTTGTGTGGTGCCAAAGTGTATCTCCATACATTACTTGTTTATTAGAAAGATAAGTGTAGCAGAGTGGTGATGGGCAGTTAGGTGATTGGCACTGATGATAATTTAGCATCATTAAGAGTAGTCCAATTTGATAATATGTGCCTCCCAATATAATGCAACATGAAGTTCAAAGTAGTACTATCAAATAGTCTTGTCAAGAATGTGTTACCTAAATGTAATCAAGCCTTTAAATGCTTTATAAGAATCCAGACAATCCAGAACGTGGGACATTCTTAAAGGCAACAGGCTTCGTCTTTCTAAAAAGTTATTGTTATTTTTTTAAATGGGGCAACTGTTTTAAATTAAAAGAAATGTGAGGAGCAAAATAATCCAATGTAGTGTGAATCTTGATTGAAAACTGATTCAAACAAAACTAACTACAAAAGACATTTAGGGACACCTGGCAATATTGAAACATGGGCTGAATTATAGATGATATTAGGGACTTGTTAATTTATTAGGTGTGATAATGACATTGTGGTTCTGCAGGTGCATATCCTAATTCTTAGGAAATTTACGCTGAACTTTTAGTGATAGAGTGTCAGTGTCTGCAATTTATATTCATGTAGTTAAAAAATACATACAGGGTACACAAGTCAAAATGTGATCAGTGAATCTAGGAAATTGAGTATATGGGTATTTATTTAAACTTCTCTGTATGTATAAATTTTTCCACAGTGAAGAGCTTTGGGGAAAAAGACATAGTCTCTATTCTCAAGTGGTTCACAGACTGAAAGAGGAATCAGTAAATGAGGGTAATTTTGATAGGGATTCCTAACTTCAATGCCCATCCTTTGCCTTCTATGCTATATTATGATTTATCATATATATACATATATTATATATATGCTTTCTTCCCAGCTAAATAAATTTTTATAAGGTGTATGCAAATAGAGACTATCTCTCCTATACTGGTCTATTATTCAATAGGCCTTGAACCTATTTAATATATTTTTGTTGAATGAATCCCCTATTAATGATGCCGGGGTTCTTGTTCACGAAGTCGAAGAATGAGCTTAGCAAACAGGTAAGGTAGGAGAGCAAGGTACAGGCTTTTATTTAGAAATAAAATGATAGGACAGAGCTCTTGGTTCACGCCAGGAGGGGACAAGAGAGTCCGGTGTGCTGCGTTGTCTAGGGGTTTTATAGGCAGATTAGGATTTTTCGAGAACATGAAAAAAAGGTTTAGGGGTGTAGACCTGCCATGCGTGTCTGAACACCCCGAATTAACACAAGGAATTCTGCCCCCCTGATTTCTCTCCAGAACACCTGCGCCCTGGTCTAGGAGCATATCAAAAGGCAGCATGCCCAGCCCCCAAGGTGTTTGTTTGCTAAAGAGTAAGTTAAGAATTCTGCTTCCCAAACTTCCTGGGTGTTAAAATGCAATCTTATCTTTAAGGTGGAATCTTCCCTGCCTTTCACTATGTTGTTTACAGCTGGGTCTGCATGCTAAATTAGTTGCCCAGTTTGTCCTGGGCCTTTTAGCATGCTAAAGTGAATCTTACAAGTGGTTAGCATAATAACAACATGGGGTACTCTTCTTTATCTGGGGAACACCCACTGATCTTACTGAAGAATGACTCTAGAGCTTAAGTTTAACACAGAGTTTTGGAAGGGGGTTTCCTTGCATGTAGTTACATTGCTCTGACTGCAAATATTCTGCCTTGCTTTTTCCAGAGGCCCTCCCCCTACTCTGACTACACCCACAGTCCCTGTCTCATTAACAATACTTTAATGCTCCACCATCATCTAAAGGCCATTAACCTGACATTAAAAACCCTTTACTCCAGCCTCATTAATGATGAGGTCTTCCAAAATACTTGTTGCCTTTTACACTTCTATACTTTTATAATTTCTGTTTCCTCTGCCTGAAATGCCCTTGCCCTTCTCTGATTGTCAGATGGATCCTGCCGTTATTCAGGACTCAGCTCAAATGTCACCTCCTCTGTATTCTCCTAACACTGTAACTCTGAACATGTCATTATCATCATCATTTTCACTAGCATACCCCAAGTGCCATTTTATACCCATACACATACAATCATGAATATCATGAATCCTTACAACAACACTTCAGGGAACATATCATTATCCTTTTTGCACAGATGAAGAGACTAGTTTAAAGATATAAAGGGGTGTCTTACAAATGAGTTTCAGCTCCAGGCAAGTTCGCTATAGATTCACTGTGACCAAAGAAATTTACAGCAAAGGGTTCTTGGGGTGAAAAGCTTATACCCAACTTTATTTCCAGGTGGCAGGTCAGTCACTAAAATCCCGTTCACTCAGAGCGAGTCTGTGTTATCACTGCTGCTTCGGATGCAGCAGCCGGTCTCTACCTCTGGGCCTCTCTGCACAGCCGTCCCGCACAGCCGTCCTCTGGGCCTCTCTGCACAGTCGTCCCGCACAGCCCTCCTCTGGGAATCTCTGTCCTCGGCGCTGTCACCACTCCAGCCCTCCGCTCCGCTCACCTACAGCCTTGCAGCCCCGACACCCAGTCTTCGGCAGAGCACTGGGCGGAACTCTTTTTTTTTTTTTTTTTTACAATTTATTTTATTTTAGTATCATTAACCTACAATTACATGAGCAATATTGTGATGATTAAACTACCCCCTTCATCAGGTCCCCCCCACCAACCCTATTACAGTCACTGTCCATCAGCGTAGTGAGATGAGAATCACTACTTGTCTTCTCTGAGCTGTACAGTCCCCCCCGTGCCCCCCCACCCTATGTCTGCCAATCGTAATGCCCCTTTTACCCTCTTATCCCTCCCTTCCCACCCATCTCCCCAGTCCCTTTCCCTTTGGTAACTGTTAGTCCATTCGTGGGTTCTGTGAGTCTGCTGCTGTTTTGTTCCTTCATTTTTTTTTTCTTTGTTCTTATACTCCACATATGAGTGAGATCATTTGGTACTTGTCTTTTTCGGCCTGGCTTATTTCACTGAGCATAATACCCTCCAGCTCCATCCATGTTGTTGCAAATGGTAGGATTTGTTTTTTTCTTATGGCTGCGTAATATTCCATTGTGTATATGTACCACATCTTCTTAATCCATTCATCTACTGATGGGCACTTATAGTAACACAATAACGGCTTATTGCCTAAAGGTGTGGAAGCGGCAGCATAGCAACAGGCCAGTTACATTTAAGTTCAGTGAGGATCCTGGCCGTCGGAACCCCACTTTATCCACAAGAGGCTTGCTTAGTCGGACAGCACATAAATTAATGAGCCTCCTTTTTAAACCCAGGGATGTCTAACAATGAAGTCATTGTAATTGTTTTTTTTGACATGGTTTCCTCCAGGGCAGAAACTACTTGTGATTTCTTTTTATTTCCCTAGGGCCTACATTGTGCCTGGTGAGTAGGTATTTCATAAATATTTCTTCGCTGAAAAATTGCTTAAGTATACCATGTTAAAGACTACTTCCATGTTTTTGTTTGAGTATTTTCCCACCTGAAACGCTCCCTATCTATCCTTTGAAATGCCTCCTCTGTGGTGCCTCCCTGACTGTTGGGCCCGCACTAAACTCTTTTCACTCTTTTGAATAATGCCAGCCCACATATTTTAGCCCTGGATTACATTCTGCCCTGTCCTGGGCTCGTATCATCTTACTCATGGTTAGCTTCTCAGGACAAGGACAGGGGCTTCCTTTGAAATACCTCAGAGCACATAGCACAGACCTAATCATGTGGTTCATTGATTGGAAGACTTCTTTCATCTAAAGCCAAATAACTTTCAGTAACTTTGGGAGGTTTACATTCAATTCCACACACTACTGAGAGTGACAGTTGAATCCTACTTTTGAGTTAAGACGCTTCCCTCACTGAACAGGAAACAGTGATTTTTGCTGAGGCACAATAAATTCATAGGATAATACAAGATAAGGGTTGAAAACTGAGATGAAAATTAACCACATCAAGGGCTCAGCATTATCACTCCAAGTTCAACTTTCAGTCCCTTAATTCTTCAATTGCAACTCTAGATTGTCCTACTGGAATCACCAGTTTCTATTCTATGAACTGCAGAGTCTAATAATTCAACCTCCAGGTCTACTTTAAGAATATCTGATTCTAGTAATAGAAGTCCATATTCTGCTATTGATGCCGGGGTTCTTGTTCACAAAGCCAATGAATGAGCTTCATAAACACTCAAGGTAGGAGAGCAAGGTACAGACTTTTATTTAGAAATAAAGTGAGAGGAAAGAGCTCCCGGCTCACGCCAGGAGGGGACAAGAGAGCCCCGTGTGGTGCGTTGTTTAGGGGATTTTATAGGCAGATGAGGATTTTTTGAGAACATGAAAAAAGTTTAGGGGTGCAGACCTGCTAAGTGGTGTCTGAACACCCAGAATTAACTTAACACAAGGAATTTCTTGCCTGATCTCTCTCTCTGGGATACTGGTGTCTTGGTCTAGGAGCATATCAAAAGGCAGCCTGCCCAGCCCCCAAGGTGGGCTGAGGTATTGTCTGTTTGCTAAAGAGTAAGTTAAGAATCCTGCTTCCCAACTTCCTGGGTGTTAAAATGCAATCTTATCTTTAAGGTGGAATCTTTCTTGCCTTTTAATATGTTGTTTACAACTGGGTCTGCATGCTAAATTAGTTGCCCAGTTTGCAAAACTACTCATCAGATCTGAAAAAGGAAAGACAGCACATAGGCCTGGGCCTTTTAACATGCTAAAGTAAATCTTACAAATGATTAGCAAATAAAAATATGTGCTACTCTTCTTTATCTGGGGAACATTAACTGATCTTACTGATGAATGACCCTAGAGCTTAATGTTTAACACGGAGTTTTGGTAGGGGGTTTCCTTGCATGTAGTTACATTGCTCTTACTACAAATATTCTGCCTTGCATTTTCCAGAGGCCCTCCCCCTACTCTAATTACACCCACAGTCCCTGTCTCACTCTCAGTCTATAAATTATTTTATTGGACTGCAGATTCTGCTCTAGGAAACTCATAATTTATGTTTAGAGTTCCAGTTTGTATTCTGTGAGTCCCACGTTCTCCCATTAGGCAAAAAGATTCCACTATTAAAGCTCAAGATGCTGCTTTTGCATTAGAGCTTCTATTTTGGCAACTCCAGATTCTATTCCCCAATATTCGAGTAACCCCAGATTCTAACATTGGAACTCCAGATTTTATTGTTGGAATCACATATCCTACTTTTGGAACATAATGTTGTACTCTCCAAAACCAAGATCTTAACATTGGACTTTACATTCTATTATTATAATTTACATTTTCAGTATTAGAATCTCAATTTCCAACTTAGAATTTAAGGATATACTTTAATAATTCTAAATTCCCCATTAAAACCCCAGGTCTTTTTCTCTCCAGAAGACTACTAACTCAAGGTCCCACTCTCAGAAACTAAAATTCTACCACAGGAACTTATGTTTTACTCTCAGATTCCATTATTGGGATTAGATCTGAAGGTTCAGAGTTGGCAATGGCGTTCTGGAAGTACAATTTTGGACTCCAGTTATTGAGATTAAATAGAGGTTCTTCATTTGGAATTCTAATTTCAGAAATGATAATTCATGTTTGGAACCCCAGATTCTATTGTGTGAGACCCTCATTCTATTATTAGGTATAAAATTTACTCAAGATGCTGCTATTGGAATTACAGTTTTTATTAGGTTAATTCCAGGTCCTATTTGTTAAAGCCCACATAGGAATTCAAAGTTCTTCCAGACCCTAGAATTTAGAGGTACTTGTCATAGTGGTAAAAAGCATGAGCTCTGGAGGTATACTGCTTATGGTCAGATAGCATCTCTGTGCTTCCCAGGTGTATGACCTTTGAAAAGTTATTTAACTTCTCTGTGCCTCAGTTTCCTTATTTTTAAAATAGGAATAATAATAATAGTACTCACATGGTAGGTTTTTTTGTGAGCACTAAATGTAACAATGATAATAATAATAATAAAATGTAAAGCACTTAGAACAATGCTTGGCACATAGTAAGCACTTAATAAACATGAGCCATTAATGATATTACTATTGAAGGCTGATTCTAATACTAATCTAATATGCCATATTCCAAATTTTAGAATTTCATAATTTAATATTTTACCTCAAGGTTCCACTATGGCACTTCAAATTTCTCTACAGGAACCCAAGATGTGCTCCCTGAATCTTACATTCTTTACTTGTATTTCAGGCTAAGCATTCCAAACTTCAATATTGTATTATTGGAACCTAAAGTTCCAATTTCAAAATCCAACACTCTAATAATAATATAATTCCATGTTCTATTATTGAAACCCCAAATTCTACCTAGCTCAGGAACTCTAGGTTCTGTCTCTGAAATTCCACTCTTGGACCTCTAGATTTTACTCTCAGAATTTGAGATTCTATTATTAGTGTTAGGTTCCCTTTAACACACAACCTTGAACTGCCTCTGGGCTCAGCGACTCCTTATCACTTACAGCAGCTGCATCTGGGTGTAGCAAAGTCCCCCTATCGCCTACAGCAGTTTCTAAGTCCCCCACAGCAGTTTCTAAGTTCCCTATCATCTGCAACAGTTTCTGTTTCTCAGAAGTCACAAGACACCATCCTGCTCACCAAGGCCCTAAATTCCTATGTAAGCAGCTCCCCCCTTGCTGCCGCTGCTGGTCTCTCCTTTCTGAGACAGCCATTCTGTCTCTTTGTCTTGCAGGGAATAAAACCATGCTGACGGAGTTGTCATGTCCTTCTTTGCGAGCGAGTAAGCTGGGTAACTAAAGAACCCTTTCATTGGTGTTTCCGCCCAGTTTAGGATCTCCCAGTCGCCTGCTCTTCTTAGGAATTCGAGCTGCACTGGGAATCCAATAGCGCCCAGCCCCTCTGTACATGGGGGCTCCTCAGCACCCTCCAACTCCCTGAACGCCTCTCCAGCATCCACCACCCGTGCCAAAGGAGCAGTGAGTCACCTTCCCCTATCAAGTGACTAAAATGCCTCTGTGAGCACCTGAGGGCTGACCGTTGAATGTCCGGCACCCTCGTGGCCTCACTGCAGGTGGGGGACCGCCCCCAGCCACGGCCTTCATGACTACAGCTGTGCCTCTAAGTCACTTCCAGTCCAGTCTCTCTCGTCCACAGCAGGCGAGAGACTTGCCCCCAGTCCAGTTTCTCTCATCCCCAGCAGGCGAGAGACTACCCCCTAGACCCACAGCGGGTCAGTGATGCCCCCAGTCCACTAGTTTCTCTCGTCCCTCTTTCACCCCTACTAGACCCACAGCAGATCAGTGATGCCCCCAGTCCAATTTCTCTCGTCCCCAGCAGGCGAGAGACTGCTCCCACTGTGACTCTTCCGCTACCAGCAGGCTCTGTACTTTTGTACGCACCACCTGGGGCGGTGCCAAAAAGTCCTAGCACTAGGCACCTGCTGGCACGCTTGCCCGGGGCAAGCTCACCCCTCCAGTGACAGAGGTGACAACCCTTCACTTGGAGTCGGGCTTCTCTCTGAGTTCTAAGCCCCCTAGGGACGCCTGGGGTGTGCTACATAAACTCCACTGTAAGAGTCACGATGGGAGCGTCCCCCTCCATCCCTGCCGATTCCCAGCTCCCCTGCCTCCTAAGCAATTTCAAAACTCTTCATCTACATCCAGATCTAAAACCCTCCAAGCTAATTCGGCTCTGCAGCCAGATTTGGCCCCAATATCCTTTAGACAATAAAAAAATTTGGCCCCAAAATGGGTCCTTAGACCCTAAAGTCCTTCAGGACCTTCACAACTTCTGTGAGTGTCCAGGCAAATGGAAGAAAGTTCCCTGTGAGACAGACAGACAGAATTCCCTATGTGTTTGAGCTTTCTTCTATCTTCAAAACAAGCCATCTCTATATAACTCTTGTAACCCCAAACATCTCCTTGCTGTCCTTTCAAGCTCTCCAAGCACTCTCTCTTCCTCCCTAGACACAAATCCTGCAGATGACTGCAGATGAACCCCCCCCACCCTTTATCGCTCAGCAGGCCAAGGCTCAGCAGCTCCAAGTGCACCACCTGCCTCCACCCCTCCAGCCCTCCCTTCTTCTCCTTCCACAGCCTCCATACCACCTCCCCTGCTTTCTCCTCACCCTAACCCCTGTTCAGTCCCCTTGCCTCCCAGTCCATCCGCCACTCACAGACGCATGAAAACTCACCTCTTAGCCCCACTGAGACAAGTCCAAAATAAAGACAAAAACCCTTCAGCCTTCCTAGACAGGCTCATGCAAGTCCTCTTACAGTATACCAATCTAAATCCAGAAATCCCCTACCAAAACTCTGTGTTAAACATTCAGCTCTAGGGTCATTATTCAGTAATATCAGTTAATGTTCCCCAGATAAAGAAGAGTAGCACATATTTTTATTATGCTAATCATTTGTAAGATTCACTTTACCATGCTAAAAGGCCCAGGCCTATGTGCTGTCTTTCCTCTTTCAGATCTGATGAGTAGTTTTGCAAACTGGGAAACTAATTTAGCATGCAGACCCAGCTGTAAACAACATAGTAAAAGGCAGGGAAGATTCCACCTTAAAGATAAGATGGCATTTTAACACCCAGGAAGTTTAGAAAGCAGGATTCTTAACTTACTCTTTAGCAAACAGACAATACCTCAGCCCACCTTGGAGGCTGGGCAGGCTGCCTTTTGATATGCTTCTAGACCAAGACACCAGTATCCTGGAGAGAGATTTATCTTCTGCAATACAGCCTGGCTTTAAATGACTGGTGTTAAAATTCTACTTGCATTTCATTTCCATCCACCTAGACACACACAGTCCCTATCAGTTCAGAGCCTTCATCGGCCCTGTTAGCCTGGGGCCATCTAAACCTTAACCCAGTTATGTAAACTGCTTGCCTTTAGAGTGTATTCTTGAAAACTTAGATACTTTTAGTCAAATGAGCTAAAAGGAAAGAAAGCGATTAAATATCAGCAACTCAAATCTTTATACCAGTTTATCTGTCTGTGTATATGTTCTTTTATGAAAAGTATTGCTAACTATAGTCATTATGTCTCAATCTGTATGTTTGTGTGTCTAAGTGTGTAAAGAAAAAATATTTTTCTACCTCAGGATGGTATTAATAAAAATTTTAAGACAAGCACTTGTGAAAATTAGGCATTCTAAAACTTCCAGAAGATTCTAATAAAAAATATTAAGCATTAATACTAATTTAAGTTGAACTGAAATGGACATGTCCTTATGGTTATCAGCTGCCTGTTTACCTAAAGTCATTTCAATTGATGTTATCTGTTAAATATTTCAAGAAAAAACACTTAGGCTTAACTCTGTGTAATGTTTAGTAAAAGTTTCATGAGTAATCTAGCATAGTTCTGAGTGAACTAAGAGTAGCAAGAGAACATCTTAATTGTGTGTTACAGTGTGTGTACATACAAACTGCCTGAAAATCTTTGTAGTAAACTAAAACAAAGTTTTGCTAAGTTAAGTAGACATATTTTATGCTTAGAGCTTGTGCTGTAAAGCACACAGTCCCAGAAATTATGAAATGTGTTCATAATGTGTTAATCTAAAGAATACTAGAGTAATAGTTTACAATAGCCCACTTCTCAGTGTTCACTGGCAATTAAAGTTACTAATGGTTTTAAATCCTAAATAAAACTACTTAAAGTAATAAAGAAAACATCTCTGCTTGCTAGAAAAGATGTGTGTTTAATAAGAGAAGGTATAAGGAATAAAAATTCATTTTGTTGAGGGTAAAAGAAGGTAACTTCTAAAGTACAGCTTTTTATTTAAAGAGGGAGAACTCTGAATGTAAAAGAAAGTTGTAGAAAGTTTTTAGAAGAATTGATACAGTCATGCTATGTGAAATTAAAGCAAATGAGTCTCAATATCAAGTACACAGCAGAATTAGAATTTTGTTCTCAGTTAAAAAGACAAAGTTTTCTAAAACTGTTAGCCTGCTCTTAATGTTTAAAAATTTCAAAGAACTTTCTAATTGTTTTTATCAAAGCAGTTTCTCATGCTTAAAGTCTCAATGAGTTGTCTGAGTATTTAAGAAAATGAAATCTTAGTATTAAAAGGACTAAAAGCTAAACTTTGCTAACAACTGTAACCTTCTGTATTTGACTTTGAGGTATTTTGTTGTCATTCTGGTTAAATGGATAAGTATTGCTTCATGGCAACCTATAATCCTATTTAAGCAAGTGCCAAACAAACTTTCTACTGACAACTTCCCAAAATCAAATTCAAAAGGTGCTTTTACCTCTAGTTAACTCTGATATTTTCCAGAAGGCCCCTGGAACATGTCAGAGGAATTTTTTTCCCTCATTGGGGAAAGTATTTGACTAAATTAGCTTCTTTATCTGATATATAATCACCTGCTTAATTACCTGGAAAGCACTGTCAAAGAGAATGATGCTAAACTTTGTTATAAATGTTTTGTGTTGCAAAAATATCCAAATTTCCTTATGTCAACTATCTTATAGTAAGCTCTCATCAGATCTTTAGCCACTCTCATTTACAAGTCTTTTGTCATTTATAGTCACTGTTTTATTACTCCTAAACTAGTAAAGAACTAGATTTCAGAAGAACAGGTATTTACATAGGATTAAGTAAACTAAAGAAGATGATTTTGCGGCTTTTTGTTTCAAATGTTACTGATGGTGGTTTAAGCTTTTTCTCTTAAGCTGACTGACAACAGTTTAGTAAATGAAAATACCTTTGTAAGCAGAATTCAAACATTTATCTTTCTACCTTATCCCTCCAGAATTTAAAAACTCAGTGACTATTTTTATATTTCATGGCAGTATGTTTGTTTGCATAAGTTCAATAAGAATCTGCTTTCCTTGTAAGAGGACCAATTAAAAACACTGGTTATATTCCCAAGGCTTTGACTGGAATGTTATAGCTGAGAGACACGTGCATAAAACTCATATGAACAGAGAACTTTAATGAACTAAAGTTGACTTTATAAAGCCAACAGAGCCCCGTGGAGGAACTGGCCTGGCACTTTGTTTACAGGATTCCCAGCAGCCTTACCAGGTGAGTAAAGAAGGTCACTTCCTGGCAGGTGCAGGAACCTCAGAATGTCTTGGGGACCTCAAGAAGAGAGGAATTCACACAAATCTACAGATACTGCAGGAAAAACCTGATGGCAAGTCTGGCTTGGCTTTCTAGCCTTGAGAGGCCTTGAGTCCAATCTGAAGTTCCTTACAAAAAGTTCCAGCAAAGCATATTTAAAAGAGCCTATGTAACCAATTGCTCTTCTTGCTGCACTTATGCAAATAATCAAGCCAAGTGTTAATTGTTTTCTTAATCTAGTTACTTCTAATAAAAATGAGAGTGATTTTAGAGAGAAGTATTGTTTCAATAATGCAGCCTTATCTATACTGAGTCCTACTACTAGTCATTGGGACATAGACTAAATCCAGAATTCTAGTTTCCCCAAGATATCTAGCTATGATTCTCAATTAGAGTTTTACTATTTCTAATTCTCATATTCAGCCATGCATTCATCAATCTCCTTGTCAAGTCTGTTCTTCCAGAATGGAAAATCCAACTCCAGATGTTACTACTTAACCTAATAACATGATTTATTCTATCTTGCCTAGAAGCCATAAAACTGCAAATAGTAATAGCAATAGAACCCAAGATGGAAACTCCCATCTTCTGAGGCCCTCCTAACCAACCATTGGCAGAAACCTAGCTGCACCCCTTACTGCACCCACCCCCTCTCAGCATGAAGCAGCCATAGCGGTCATCGCCCCCTTTCCCTAGCAGCAGCTAGAGTCTCTATCTGTAGAAGAGAGAATGAGACAAAGACCATGAGCTTAGACAGAATAGGGTGAGGGCCTCCGGAAAAAGAGACAAAAACCCTTACTAGTGGCCCTTCTCTTCAACTCTGAGAGACATCTTACTTCCTCTCCTCATGCCTCTTATCATTTTCTGCCTTCTCCTATTCTTCACTCCGTGCCTAATTAATCTTCTAAAGAACCTCATTCAAACTCAAATTTTAAAAAATTACTAACCAAACAATCAATCAGTTACTCATGCAGGAGTACCACCGTCTCCCAATGGAAGAAAGATCCTGCCGGCACACAACACAGTGCTAACAGAAGCCTGAGCCATCAGCTGTACTTCGCCCCTCTTCCCGCACAAAGCAGCCAGATGAGCCAATACTTCAATCCCATCCCTTGCACCCTGCTTCGCCCCTCTTCCCGCATGAAGCAGCCAGATGAGCCAACACTTTGCTCCTCTTCCCTACACCTCGCATATGAAATAAAATAAAATGTGGGAATGTTAGGTTCCCTTTAACACACAACCTTGAACTGCCTCTGAGCTCAGCGGCTCCTTATCACTTACAGCAGCTGCATCTGGGTGTAGCAAAGTCCCCCTATTGCCTACAGCAGTTTCTAAGTCCCCCACAGCAGTTTCTAAGTTCCCTATCATCTGCAACAGTTTCTGTTTCTCAGAAGTCACAAGACACCATCCTGCTCACCAAGGCCCTAAATTCCTATGTAAGCAGCTCCCCCCTTGCTGCCGCTGCTGGTCTCTCCTTTCTGAGACAGCCATTATGTCTCTTTGTCTTGCAGGGAATAAAACCATGCTGACGGAGTTGTCATGTCCTTCTTTGCAAGCGAGTGAGCTGGGTAGCTAAAGAACCCTTTCAATTAGAACTCCAGGCTCCAAATTCAGAGCCTAATATTTGACTACTGAACAGTACTTAAACTATTGAAACTTTAGGTTCTAGTCTCTGAACCTAACCATTTTATCATTAGAACTCAGTTGCAACTTGGAACCCAAAATTCTACTATTGAAAGTATAGGCTCTACTCACTGAACTTGAATTTGACAATTAAATTAATTCTACTTTAGGAATTTCAATAACATTTTTATTGATGATATTCTTTTTATTTAAAATTTTTTTTATTAATGTATTATTGATATACACTCTTATTGAGGTTTCACATGAAAAAACAATGCGGTCACTATATTTACCCACATTATCAAGTCCACGCCCATACCCCAATGCAGTCACTGTCCATCAGTGTAGCAAGATGCCACAGATTCACAGTTTGACTTCTCTGTGCTACACTGTTTTCCCCATGATCCCCCACATCATGTGTACTAGACATAACACCCCTCAATCCTCTTCTCCTTCCCTCCCCACTTGCAGTTCCACACTCCTCCCTTTTGGTAACCACTAGTTCCTTCTTGGAGTCTCTGAGTCTGCTTCTATTTTGTTCCTTCAGTTTTGCTTTGTTGTTATACTCCACAAATGAGGGAAATCATTTGGCACTTATCTTTCTCCACCTGGCATATCTCACTGAGGATAATATCCTCCAGCTCCATCCATGTTGTTGCAAATGGTAGGATTTTTTTCTTTCTTATGGCTGAATAGTATTCCACTGTGTATATGTACCACATCTTCTTTATCCATTCATCTACTGATGGACACTTAGGTTGCTACCACATCTTGGCTATTGTAAAAAGTGCTGCAATAAACATAGGGGTGCATATATCTTTTTGAATCTGGGAAGTTGTATTTTTTGGGTAAATTTCAAGGAGTGGGATTCCCGGGTCAAATGGTATTTCTATTTTTAGTTTTCTGAAGAACCTCCTTATTGCTTTCTGCAATGGTTGAACTGCCTTACATTCCCACCAGCAGTGTAGGACGGTTCCCCTTTCTCTGAATCCTCACCAGCATGTGTTGTTCTTAGTCTTTTCAATGCTGGCCATCCTTACTGGTGTGAGGTGATATCTCATTGTGTATAAGCCTCTCTGCATTTGTAGTTGCTGTAGACAGATCTTCCCTCTGGCAGGCCTAATGCCAGGGTAGGGTTTGCTGGTTTGCAAGCCAGGTAGGGCTGGCTGGGAGAAAGGCACAGTAAGCTGCGTATCACGGAGGGGTTCCTTGGAGCTGTGTAGCCATCCAGGGACCTGAAGCACCTGAAAATAGTGAAAGTTCCCAACCTGCTGGGCAGAGTGCACCTGGACAATTTTGTCTACCTGTCCTTTCTCCTGTGCAGTAAGCTCTGTACAATCCTTGCCCCTTTAGCAGCCCTCTTGCTAAGGGCTTGTTTGTTAGGAAGTCTCTCAGACTGCCCACCTTTCTTTTGTCCCAGAGGAGCCAGATATGGATCCCTGATTTCCACAAGCAGCTGTAATCTCAGTCTCTACAGGAATTCTGCCTGTCTTAGCTTTCCAATCCCCTACTCAGAAGGTACCATGCAAGCACCATGAAATGTAGGTTTGTGCTCCCAGAGCAGGTCTCTGGAGTTAGGTATTCAGCAGTCCTAGGCCTCGACTCCCTCCCTGCTCCATTTCTCTTCCTCCCACCCATGAGCTGGGGTGGGGGAAGGGCTTGGGTACTGACGGGCCACAGTTTTGGTACTTACCCTCTTCTGTGAGGTCTGCTCTTTTCTCCAGGTGCATGCAGTTTGGCGCAGGTCTCTTTCTAGTTGCTTTTTCAGGAGTGTTGTATTGATTATGTTTTCTTATTATATGCGGTTTTAGGAGGAAGCCTCTGTCTCACATCTTACACCGCCATCTTTAATACTCACCCCAGGAATTTCAATAATTTTAAGACTACATTTAGAATGCCAAATTCTAACCTGTGACTTTTATGTTTTATTTTTGAACTCCAAGTTCTATCAAAGTCTGAAATTCTAATACTGAACTACTGGTCTCAAACTTGTTATTGCAGTTTTTACCGTTTTATTCCAATTCATTCTTTTTTTTTCTTTTGGTACCATTAATCTACAATTACATGTGCAACATTATGGTTACTAGACTCCCCTCATCATCAAGTTGCCACCACATACCCCATTACAGTCACTGTCCATCAGCGTAGTGAGATGATATAGAATCACTACTTGTCTTCTCTGTGTTGTACAGCCCTCCCCATGCCCCCTACATTATGTCTGCTAATTGTAATGACCCTTTTTCCCCCTTGGCCTTCCCTTCCCACCCATCCTCCCCAGTCCCTTTCGCTTTGGTAACTGTTACTCCATTCTTGGGTTCTGTGAGTCTGCTACTGTTTTGTTACTTCAGTTTTTTTCTTTGTTCTTATACTCCACGTGTGAGTGAAATCATTTGATAATTGTCTTTTTCCACCTGGCTTATTTCACTGAGCATAATACCCTCTAGCTCCATCCATGTTGCAAATGGTATGATTTGTTTTCTTCTTATGGCTGAATAATATTCCATTGTGTATATGTACCACTTCTTAATCCATTCATCTACTGATGGACACTTAGGTTCCTTCCATTTCTTGGCTATTGTAAATAGTGCTGCGATAAACATAGGGGTGCATATGTCTTTTTCAAAGTGGGCTGCGGCATTCTTAGAGTAAATTCCCAGGAGTGGAATTCCTGGATCAAATGGTATTTCTATTTTGAGCTTTTTGAGGAACCTCCATACTGCTTTCTACAACAGTTGTACTAGTTTACATTCCCACCAGCATTGTTGGAGGGTTCCCCTTTCTCCACAACCTCGCCAACATTTGTTGTTGTTTGTGTTTTGGATGACTGCCATCCTAATTGGTGTGAGGTGATATCTCATCAAGGTTTTAATTTGCATTTCCCTGTTGATTAGTGATGTGGAACATATTTTCATGTGTCTGTTGGCAAAATAGAAGGGATTAAAGATGGCGGCGTGAAAGGTGAGACAGAGGCTTCCTCCTAAAACCGCATATAATATGAAAATTAAGCTACTACAACTACTCTTGAAAGAGCAACAGGAAAGAGGACTCCAACAAACTGCATACACCTGGAGACAAGAGAAGCCCTCACAGAAAATGGTAATGTACTAAAGCTGTGGTCCTGCAGGATCCAAGCCCTTCCCCCACCCCAGCTCACCGGCAGGAGGAACAGGAACAGAGCAGAGAGGGTGTGGAGAACTGGGACTGCTGAATACCTAACTCTGGAGATCTACTCTGGGAGCACAAACCTACATTTCATTGGTGCTTGCATGATACTCTTGTAATTAGGAGCTTGGAAAGCTAAGACAGGCAGAGTTCCTGGAGAGACTAAGATTCCAGCTGCTTGTGAAATCAGGGATTCATACCCAGCTGCTCTGGGACAAAAGAAAGGCAGGCAGTGTGAGACACTTCCTAACAAAGAAGACCTTAGCAAGAAGCCTGCTAAGCGGGCAAGGACTGCACAGAGCTTACTGCTCAGGAGAAAGGACAGGTAGACAAAATTGTCCGGGTGTACTCTGCCCAGCAGATTGGGAGTTTTCATGATCTTGGGTGTGCCAGCTCCCTGGCTGCCTACACAGCTCCAAGAACCCCTTCTGTCACAGGCAGACTAGTGCACCTTTCGCCTGGCCAGCCCCACTGGGCTTGCAAACCTGGAAACCCTTCCCTGGTGTCAGGCCAGCCAGAGGAAAGATCTGTTTACAGCAACTAAAAAGGCAAAGCACAGAGGCTTATACCTGTGTGCTCAGCCCACTGGTTCAGACAGTGGAGACAGGCATAGCAGCCAGGAACCAAGAAACAGCCCTTTCCTCCCCCGAGGCGCCAATACCACTTACCTACAATCCCTGACATTGCTTCAGGGGCTGAGCAGCTCAAGAGAGTAGAGCTTCTGGGCACTAGAGGGCTCCATACACAAATATGAAATGCCAAACGAACCTGGTCCAGAGTAAAATTATGAATACAACTCCTGAGAAAGATTTAAATGATATGGGCCTTATGACTCTCCCTGAAAGGGATTTTAAAATAAAAATCATTCACATGCTCAATGAGGTACGGAAAGATATTCAAGAACTCAGGAATGAATTCCGGTCGGAGATCCAATCCTTGAAGAACACAATGGACGGTATTAAAAGCAGATTGGATATGGTGGAGGAGATGATAAATGAAATAGAAACGAGAGAAGAGGAATACAAAGAAGCTGAGGTACTGAGAGAAAAAAGGATCTCTAAGAATGAAAGAATATTGAGAGAACTGTGTGACCAATCCAAACAGAACAATATTCGCATTATAGGAGTACCAGAGGAAGAAGAGACAGAAAAAGGGATAGAAAGTGTCTTTGAAGAAATAATTGCTCATGTGTCTGTTGGCCATCTGAATTTCTTCTTTGGAGAAGTGTATCTTCATATCCTCTGCCCATTTTTTATTCGGGTTATTTGCTTTTTGGATGTTGAGGCATGTAAGTTCTTTATATATTTTGAATGTCAATCCTTTATCAGATACTTCATTTATAAATATATTCTCCATAGTGTGGGATGCCTTTTTGTTCTACTGATCATGTCCTATGCTGTACAGAAGCTTTTCAGCTTGATATAATCCCATTTGTTCACTTTTGCTTTTGTTTTCCTTGCCCGGTGAGATATGTTCCTGAAGAAGTTGTTTGTGTTTATGTCCAAGAGATTTTTGCGTATGTTTTTTTCTAAGAGTTTTATGGTTTCATGACTTACATTCAGGTCTTTGATCCATTTTGAATTTACTTTTGTGTATGGGGTTAGATAATGATCCAGTTTCATTCTCTTACATGTAGCTGTCCACTTTTGCCAACACCAGCTGTTGAAGAGGCTGTCATTTTACCATTGTGTATCCATGGCTTCTTTATTGTATATTAATTGACCGTATATGTTTGGGTTAATATGTGGACTCTCTATTCTGTTCCACTGGTCTGTTAGTCCGATCTAGTGCCAGTAGTAAATTGTCTGGATTACTGTGGCTTTGTAGTAGAGCTTGATGTTGGGAAGCGAGATACCTCCTGCTTTATTCTTCCTTCTTAGTATTGCTTTGGCTATTCAGGGTCTTTTGTGGTTCCATATGAATTTGAAAACTATTTGTTCCAGTTCGTTGAAGAACGCTGTTGGTATTTTGATAGAGACTGCATTGAATCTGTAGGTTGCCTTAGATAGGCTAGTCATTTTGACAATTTTTATCCTTCCTAGCCAAGACCATGAGATGAATTTCCATTTGTTAGTGTCATCTTTACTTTCTCTTAGAAGTGTGTTGTAGTTTTCGGGTATAGGTCTTTCACTTCCTTCGTTAGGTTTATTCCTAGGTATTTTATTCTTTTTGATGTAATTGTGAATGGAATTGTTTTCCTGATTTCTCTTTCTGTTAGCTCATTGTTAGTGTGTAGGAAAGCAACAGATTTCTGTGTGTTAATTTTGTATCCTGCAACATTGCTAAATTCAGTTATTAGTTCCAGTAGTTTTGGAGTGGAGACTTTAGGGTGTTTTATGTACAATATCATGTCATCTGCAAATAGTGACAATTTGACTTCTTCTTTACCAATCTGGATGCTTGTATTTCTTTGTGTTGTCTGATTGCTGTGGCTAGGACCTCCAGTACTATGCTGAATAGAAGTGGGGAGAGTGGGCATCCCTGTCTTGTTCTCCATCTTAGGTGAAAAGCTTTCAGCTTCTCGCTCTTAAGTATGGTGTTGGCTGTGAGTTTGTCATATATGGCCTTTATTATGTTGAGATACTTGCCCTCTATACCCATTTTGTTAAGAGTTTTTATCGTGAATGGATGTTGAATTTTGTCGATTGCTTTTTCAGCATCTATGGAGATGATCATGTGGTTTTTGTCCTTCTTTTTGTTGATGTGGTGGATGATGTTGATGGATTTTCGAATGTTGTACCACCCTTGCATCCCCGAGATGAATCCCACTTGATCATGATGTATGATCCTCTTGATGTTTTTTGAATTAAGTTTGCTAATATTTTGTTGAGTATTTTTTCATCTATGTTAATCAGTTATATTTGACTGTAATTTTCTTTTTTGGTGTGGTCTTGGCCTGGTTTTGGTATTAGAGTGATGCTGGCTTCATAGAATGATATTGGAAGTATTCCCTCCTCTTCTATTTTTGGATAACTTTAAGGAGAATGAGTATTATATCTTCTCTATGTAGCTGATAAAATTCAGCAGTGAATCCATCTGGCCCAGCGGTTCTGTTCTTGCGTAGTTTTTTGATTACCAATTTAATTTCATTGCTGGTAAATGGTCTGTTTAGATTTTTTGTTTCTACCTTGGTCAGTCTTGGAAGATTGTATTTTTTTAGGATGTTTTCTATTTGTTCTAGGTTTTCTATCTTGTTAGCAAAGAGATGTTCATAGTGGTCTCTAATAATTCTTTGTATTTCTCTGGGGTCCATTGTGGTTTTTCCTTTCTCATTTCTGATTCTGTTTATGTGTGTAGATTCTCTTTTTCTCTTTATAAGTCTGCCTAGGGGTTTATCTATTTTGTTTATTTTTTCAAAGAACCAGCTCTTGGTTTCACTGGTTTTTTTCTATTGTTTTATTCTTCTCAATTTTATTTATTTCTTCTCTGATATTTATTATGTCCCTCCTTCTGGTGACTTTGGGCCTCATTTTTTCTTCCTTTTCCAGTTTCAATAATTGTGACTTTAGACTGTTCATTTGGGATTGTTCTTCCTTCTTTAAATAGGTCTGGATTGAAATGTACTTTCCTCTTTGAACTGCCTTCACTGCATCCCACAGAAATTGGGGCTTTGTGCTGTTGTTCTCATTTGTCTCCATATATTGCTTGGTCTGTGTTTTAATTTTGTCATTGATCCATTGATTATTTAGGATCATGTTGTTAAGCCTCCTTGTGTTTTTGAGCCTTTTTTGTTTTCTTTCTAAAATTTATTTCTAGTTTTATACCTTTGTGATCTGAGAAGTTGGTTGGTAGAATTTCAATATTTTTGAATTTACCGAGGCTATTTTTGTGGCCTAGTATGTGGTCTATTCTGGAAAATGTTTCATGTGCACATGAGAAGAATGTGTATACTGCTGCTTTTGGGTGCAGAGTTCTGTAGATGTCTGTTAGGTCCATCTGTTCTAGTGTGTTGTTCAGTGTCTCTGTGTCTTTACTTATTTTCTGTTTGGTTGCTGTCCTTTGGAGTGAGTGGTGTGTTGAAGTCTCCTAAAATGAATGCATTGCATTCTATTTCCTCCTTTAATTCTGTTAGTATTTGTTTCACATATGTAGGTGCTCCTGTGTTGGGAGCATATATATTTATAATGGTTATATCCTCTTGTTGGACGGACCCCTTTATCATTATGTAATGTCCGTCTTTATCTCTTGTTACTTTCTTTGTTTTGAAGTCTATTTTGTCTGATACAAGTACTGCAACTCCTGCTTTTTTCTCCCTATTGTTTGCATGAAATATCTTTTTCCATCCCTTTACTTTGAGTTTGTGTATATCTTTGGGTTTGAGGTGAGTCTCTTGTAAGCAGCATATAGATGGGTCTTGCTTTTTTATCCATTCTATTACTCTGTGTCTTTTGATTGATGCATTCAGTCAATTTACATTTAGGGTGCTTATCAATTGATATGTACTTATTGCCATTGAAGGCTTTGGATTCGTGGTTACCAAAGGTTCAAGTCTAGCTTCTTTACTATCTAACTGTCTAATTTAACTCTCTTATTAAGCTACTGTAAACACAATCTGATGATTATTTATTTCTCTCCCTTCTTATTCTTCCTCCTCCATTCTCTTTATGTTAGGTGTTTTATTCTGTACTCTTTTGTGTTTCCTTTGACTGATTTTGTGGATAGTTGATTTTATTTTTTGCCTTCAGTTAGTATTTAGATGCTTTCTTTGCTATGATTTTATTTTCTCTGGTGACATCTATTTAGCCTTAGGAGTGCTTCCATCTACAGCAGTCCCTTTAAAATACCCTGTACATATGGTTTGTGGGAGGCAAATTCCCTCGACTTTTGCTTGTCTGGAAATTGTTTAAGCCCTCCTTCAAATTTAAATGATAGTCGTGCTGGATACAGTATTCTTGGTTCAGGGCCCTTCTGTTTCATTGCATTAAATATATCATGCCATTCTCTTCTGGCCTGTAAGGTTTCTGTTGAGATGCCTGATGATAGCCTGATAGGTTTTCCTTTGCATACAATGTTTTTTCTCTCTCTGGCTGCCTTCAATACTCTGTCCTTGTCTTTGATCTTTGCCATTTTAATTATTATATGTCTTGGTGTTGTTTTTATTGGGTCCCTTGTGTTGGGAGATCTGTGGGATTCTATGGTCTGAGAGACTATTTTCCTTCCCCATCTTGGGGAAGTTTTCAGCAGTTAGTTCTTCAAAGACACTTTCTATCCCTTTTTCTATCTCTTCTTTTTCTGGTACCCCTATAACATGAATATTGTTCCGTTTGGATTGGTCACACAATTCTCTTAATGTTCTTTCATTCCTAGAGATCCTTTTATCTCTCTCTGCCTCAGCTTCTCTGTATTCCCGTTGTCTGATTTCTATGCCATTAGCAGCCTCTTGCACCTCGTACAGTCTGCTCTTAAGCCCTTCTACTGATTCTTTCCTTTCTGTTATCTCCCTCCAGACTTCATCCCTTAGCTTTTGCATATATTTCTGTAGGTTCATCAACCTGGTTACAACTTTTATTTTGAATTCATTTTCAGGAAGATTGGTTATATCTATCTCACCAGGCCCTCTCTCTGGCGTTGTCTGAGTGATATTTTACTGGACTAGATTTTTATACCTTTTCATGGTGATAGAAGTGGTCACAGGTAGGTGGCACATGTGTCATCTGGGAGGACAAAGTCCCTTCCTGCTTGTTTGCCTTGCCCTTCTCCGCTGCCTGTGCTGGTTACCCGCACATGGGGAGGCAATCCCTGGGATAATCTCCTGAGCTGCTGTGGGTGGGGCCGCCCTCAGGCTAGCCTAGAACACTGTGGAGAGTGGTTGCAACCTCACAGGGTGTGTTCTCCTGCGAGAACAGTGCCCCTTTGTGCCTTCTGGACCTTGCTCTGGGTTCCGCTGCCTGTGCCAGTTACCCACACACCGTACAGCAGTCTCTGGGATAATCCCCTGAGTTACTGTGGGCAGGGCTGCCCTCAGGCTAGCCTAGAGCACTGTTGGGGGGGGTGGCAGTCATGCTGGATGTGTTCTTCCACTAGAATGGCACCCCTTCGTGCCTTCCGGACCTTGCTCTGGCTTCCGCTGCCTGTTCTTGTTAGCTGCGCACTGGGAGGAGACTCCGTGTGGTTGCTGTGAGTGGGGCCACTCTCTGGCTGCTCTGCAGCTGTGGCGGGTGAGCCAGTCCATTTGCAGCACCAACCAGGGGGAGTGAATGGCAAGCTGTTTATCGCCGTGAGGAGCTTCAGGGCTGCTGTACCTGGCAGGGGGTTAGGGGGCCCAAAGTTCCTCAAGATTCCAGGCTGCTGGGCTGAGTGTCCTGGGACTATTTTATTCAGCTGTTGGACCCTTGTCCCTTTAAGACTTTTTAAAAAGCATCCGCTTTTCTTTTTTCCCAGGGGAGCCGGCTGTGGCGACTCACTTGCAGTCTCCATCTCAGATCCTGCCCTTCCGTTTCTCTAATATCCAGTACACCATGCAATGTGTGCCTGTGCTCCCAGTGCAGATTACTAGGGCTGGTTATTTAACAGTCCTGTGCTTCCACTCCCTCCCCACACTGACTCTTTTCCTCCCGCCAGTGAGCTGTGGTTGGGGGAGTGCTCGGGTCCTGCCGGGTCATTGCTTTGTATCTTACCCCCTTCCTGAGGTGCTGAGTTCTTGCAGATGTAGATGTAGCCTGGCTGTTGTACTGTATCTTCTGGTCTCTCTTTTAGGAATAGTTGTATTTGTTGTATTTTCAAAAATCTATTTGGTTTTGGGAGGAGATTTCTGCTGCCCTGCTCTCGCCACCATCTTGAGCCCCCTCCCTCCAGATTCATTCTTATAATCCTAGATTTGACCCTTAGGTTTCTAGTTTCTATTTACAGATTGTTGACAAAGGTTTCTTGAGAATTACGTAGGCATTAGTGCTTGATTATACATAGTCCTCAACTATGCTCTCAAATTCTTGGGGTAATGAATACCTTGACAAATGGAGTCCTCTGGCAATGGCTATAGTAGTAGGGAACCAGGTTGGCTCGTGGCAAAACTGTTAAGTCTGTGAAACTTCCTACAGTTTCCCTTTCTTTCCTCCACACACCACCTCAACTCTGGGGCTATCTTTCAGGTCCCCAGTGCCGTTATGCACTCTCACTGCAGCCATCTAACCCCCTTAGGTCAAATGGTTCTTAAGAATATATTTGGAACTTCTTACACTAAAGTGCAAATGAATTAAAATATTTCATACATTCTCCTTTCCCTCTCCTCCATTTAAGTATTTAAAATATAAAGCCTCAGCCAAAATGTTACTCCTAAAGAAACGTTACATACATTTTCAAGAAATGAGGGTGGTAATTTGGAAGGAAAATCACAGGGCCTCTAGGGGATCCTTGAAATCACCTTACCTGATTGATACAATGTTTTGAAAAGATTCTGGGATTTGGAAAAGTTCCATCATTTCCCTCTTCATTTGTAGGACGGGGATAATAATTCGTATTATTACATAGATAATCTATGTAAAATGTGAATATTATGAAAATGTTAGGTTTTTTTCTTCTCCCTTTTCAAAAGAGCACTTCCCTAGCTGCTTTGACCATGACTACTATGCCACCTGTTGGTTGTAGCTTAAACTACACTCTATTTTTCTCCTAGGTATCGTCCAATAATCACTAGATTTTCTCTGGTGTACTTGAAGACCCTTTAGAAAGAAAACTCCCTTGACTAGTTTCCCTGAATTTATAATAAGTGACTTAAGATTAATTAGTTCAAAACTATTCATTGAACATTTACCAAGTGAAATGGGCCTAGGAGGCAAAGATGGAGAAGTCTTAATGGCTACTGGTAAGGGGATAAAGGATATGCCAGTGTGTACAGAGTAGATGGTCTCCCACCTGGGTCTTATGGAAGGAGTATAATTTTGAGAGGGAAATAAGAGCACTTCAGGCAGAGAGAACAATATGAGCAAAGCCACAGAGCTGTAAAAGTGCCTTTGAGGGTTGTAAAGTGCTCTGTGTAGTCGGAGTATTGAACCCAGGGAAGGAGGAGGCGATTAATAGCCAGTGTTCACAGTCCTCCTGTACAAAGTTCTTTTAAACATATACCCTCAAGGGAGACTGCAGCACAATGGTTGACACATGGACTATGATGGCAGCTAGACCTGGGTTTAAGTCTGTGTTATAGTTGATAATTATTCAACCTAAGTTTCTGTTTTCTCCTCTGAAAATTTAAGTATCTATGTCATTGTGCTCTAGTCAGGATAAAATGAATTTGTCAAATTCTTATACACTAGCCACCATTTAATAACTGCAATAATTAGTAGGTAACATAAGCTATTATTATTTAATCTCTAGAAATTACTACCCAGTAGTACAGAGGAGGAAAACAGTTGAGTGCCTAAGGTGGGATGCCAAATCTTACGCTTTTTTTTACTATACCAGAGACTCCAGACTGCAAAAGCAGGTTGGAACCAGAGTATTCAGAACTTTGAATGACAGAATAAAGTTTGGACTTTATAGTGTGTAGGCTATGGCAAGCCACTGAAGATTTTTCAGAGGAGAGAGTTTTGAATCAGATTTCAATTTTAGAATTAGAAACCTTTCGAGTAGAATCACTGGACTTACAACCAACAATTGTAATTACAATGATAATAAAAATGTATTGAGCAGTAATTATTAGGCATGTGAACGAAAGACATTGTATTGCATTTTGTTTTTAGAAAATAAACTGTTAGATGGCATCATCTCATTTTTTAAAAATTCATAGGAAGAAAAGAGAGGGATGGCTCTCTTACTATACTATTTTTAATATGATTTATTTCCCTAAATGAAAAGGAGGCTATATGATTTTCTTCCACAGGTATTTTACAGACGTTAGCTCTAAACTTCACAGCACACAGGGCCTAGGGATCTGATAATGGAGGGGTAACCTGCCCAAGGTCATAGAGTTGGTAAAATTGCAGGGTCGAGATCCAAACCCAAGGCTATTTACTCCAAAGCTCTTGCTCTTTCATCAACATCTCATTTCCTCTCAGTGAATGGAGGAGATATTTTAAGGCAGGAAGATGTCTCCCTTGAATTATACTCAAAGAGTATGAATGTTAGGACCAAAGGTGGGAGCTGGGTCTCCTCTCTTGAATGCAGAGAATAAAGTGAATCTGAATCCTGGGAGCTTCCGGTCATCCGCTGAGGCTGTGGGGGAGCAGATGAGGCGAGGAAGCAGGGAGGGCCCAGCAGACGATCACTTTCCATGTGATGAGCTTCACTCACCAGAGAGCCAAGAGTTCTGGTGAAATCTGTTCTGTGTCAGGTACCTGGAGTTGTGGGAAATACTAAGTTCTGATCCCATAAGTGCAGAACTAGCAGGCCCAGAGAGAAGCAGTGATTTGCCCAAGGGTCACACAGTAGTAAAAGGTAAATTTAGGGCCCCTGCCTTACTGGGATCTGCTTCTCTTTAATTTATGCCAAACTGAAAGTGACTGATGGAAGATAATTTCCCAAAAGCATGCTTTTAAGAGAAAAGAGAGCACCTGAAGGACGAAGGAGACAGGCGGAGGAATTGGAACCTAGAGTCCTGGGGACCACACTGGCCTCCTCTCCAGCTTTCTCAGAAGCCATATTTGGTAATTTGAAAGGTTGTTAAATGGAAAGATAGTGACTCCTGTGTTTCCAACAGGAACCTCCTAGGAGGAGTGAGATTTGTGCTCCCCGCACTTCTTCCTCTACTCAGAAGCATACTTTTCCCACGTGGAATTGATTTGATCTGGAATATCCCAATGTGAAAAGATCTTTGGGCCCATTGAAAAAATGGCAGAGCTCAGTTTGTGAGAACTGTGGACTGGATTCTGGAAGCCCTGGTTCTAGCCCCGCCTCTGCTACTATCATTCTACTATCATAGGCGATCCTAGCAAGCCCCTCCCCATCTCCAAACTTTAGTTTTTAGTTTTCTCATCTGTGGATAAAGTGGGGTTCCTATGGCCAGGACCCTCACTGAACTTAAATGTAACTGACCTGTTGCTATGCTACCGCTTCCATACCTTTAGGCAATAAGACATTATTGTGTTAATGCAAGGAGTTCTGCCCAGGGCTTGGCCAGAGAGGCGGGGCTGGAAGGCTGTAGGGAAGCGGAGCAGAGGCTGGAGTGGTGGTAACATCCAGGGACTGACCTGCCACCTTGAAATAAAGTTGGTATAACCTTTTCACCCCAAGAACCCTTTGCTGTAAATTTCTTTAGTCACAGTGAATCTATAGCGAACTTGCCTGGAGCTGAAACTCATTTGCAAGACAATTGGCAAAGTCAGCAGGGTTCATTGTTGACCAAGGAAAAAGACAAGCTGCACTTATGGGAGGCCTGCTTCAGCCTGTTGCCCCTGTGAATGGGGAGAGAGTAGATTAGTGGGTATGTGGTCTGAGGTGGCTTGCCTTCTAGAAGACTGGGCCCCACCCCAGGACTGGAGGCAAGTGGAGGTGACACCTGAGGCTGTAGAGCTGGCCCTTCATATAGTAAGTAGATCCTTTGAGAAGCAGAGTGTCCGTGAGGCAGCGGGGACTGTGGGTTGGCTGCTTCTCACAGTATTAAAAAGGTCTACAGAGGAGACCCAAGAAATGGCGGCATGAGAACATGAACTGCAAACTTCTGTGGATTCCCTGAGGAAGGAGATGGCTTTGATGCGAGAGGAGGCAGCACGAGAGCACTGGCAGCAAGGAGCCATTGGAGACGAGACGGCAGCGCTGCAAGGTGTTCTGAAGGAGGAAGAGGCCATCAAGGAAAAAGACGAACTCCTGAGGGAAGCACAGGTGGAGGTGGTACAAGAACATCAGCTGGGAAGCATTGAGCTGAAGGTAAGAGACCTTCTGAAGGCGGAGGTAGTATTGCTGCGAGGTACACTAGAAAAGGTAAAGGTTGTAGCAGAGGAGGCACTCGGGGGAGGGGAGAGAAAGGTGCCATCAGCTCCAGTAATGGAGGAGCTGGAGAAAGATGAAGGGGTGATGCCAGAGGCACTGGCGCCTCCTGTATTGAAAGCACGCCCCGTGGTTGTAAAGAAAATAAAGACCCAGCAGCTGAAGGTTCCCCAAGGAGAGGAGCAGCCCCCTCCCCAGGTCGTGGAGCACTCTATGGTCCGCCCCTATACTCAGACTGAGCTGGTGGATTTGGGCTCCCAGTTTAGGCAGAAGCCCTCAGAGTGAATATCAGCTTGGCTCCTGCATCTGTGGGACTTAGGGGTGGATAGAATTGTTCTGTCAGGGTCAGAGATGGGAAAGCTGTCTTCCCTGACAGTGCAGCCTGCCTTGAGGCAGCGATTACAAAATGCACATCAGACCCCAGGGAGTCACACCCTCCTCAATTGGCTCATGGCTGCACTTCGTGCTGTGTGGCCCAATCCAGGTGATCTACCATCCTCTTCTGTTAGATGGCAGACATATGCTGAACTCCAGCACATGCTACGAGAGCTAGGCATGAGAAACGCCATCTATAGTCCAGAGAATTATGGCCCAGATGAAGAGATTTTCACACTGGGATGAGGAATATTGTACTTCAAACAGCTCCTACATCCCACTTTGGGTCTCTAGTGGCCATTCTTTCCCCTCACTTAGGGCATCCCATAAGCGAGGTGACACATACAGTAGCAGGAGTATGGATAGGAGAGGCTGAAGCCACGAGAATTCGGAAAGAAGTAAGACCTGTTGCTCACAAGAAGAATTTACAGGGCCCCATGAAGGTTACGAGGACCCAGATGTGGGTTGATTTAATATGGGCAGGAGAATATGGAAAGAAATTAGATGGGAAGTCAAATAGAATCTTACTAGAGCTATGGCAACAGCTGAAACCAGAGCCGCAGTTCCAGCCATTAAGATCAAAGAGGCAGAGATCAGAGACAGAGCCACGAGCCCAGCCTGTGTGTTTGCAAGACTTCCTGCTGGAAAGCAAGCCAACCTCACTTGAGCCCACACAGGACGATGATTGGGGAACACTGTTTGACTGAGGGGAAGGTCAAGGTATCTGCCCTGAGGGACCAAGGGGGGACCAGAGACCACATGTTGAAATAGCTATCCATCAGTCCCCAGTGAACATACAACGTGTCCTGGCTCTGGTGGACACTGGGGCTGAATGTTCACTGATTCATGGTAACCCTGAGCAGTTCCCCAGGACCCCCACTATCATAGATGGATATGGGGGGAAGGCTATCAGAGTAAAAAAAGCCCAAATCCCTTTGGGAATAGGGCATCTACTCCCAAAACAGTATACTGTGTATATATCTCCTATCCCTGAGTATATTTTGGGGATTGATATCCTGCAGGGTCTATGGTTGCAGACCACTGCAGGTGAGTTCAGACTGAGAGTACGTGTGGTGAAGGCAGTTCTGAGGGGACATGCTAGGCACCCGCCCATAGCTTTGCCTGTGCCTAAGTGGGTGACTAATACCAAACAATACAAACTGCCTGGGGGGCATAAAGAGATTGGAGAAACTCTCCAGGAGCTGGAAAAGGTGGATATTATAAAGCCCACCCATAGTCCATTCAATTCCCCAGTGTGGCCAGTAAAAAAGCCAGATGGCTCCTGGCATATGACTGTGGATTACAGAGAACTGAATAAGGTCATACCCCCTATGCATGCTGCTGTCCCCTCTATTGCAGGCTTGATGGATACCCTCAGCCATGAACTAGGAACATATCATTATGTGGTAGATCTTGCTAATGCCTTCTTTTCCATTGACATTGAGCAGGAAAGTCAGGAACAGTTTGCCTTCACGTGGGAAGGACGGCAATGAACTTTCACCATCCTCCCACGGGGATACCTCCACAGCCCCACCATCTGTCATGGACTTGTAGCCCAGGACTTGGCTACATGGGAGAAACACCAACGGTGCGGCTGTACCATTATATTGATGATGTCATGCTCACGTCCGATTCTTTTTCATATCTAGAAGGTGCAGCACCTACACTGCTGCAACATTTACAGGAGAAAGGATGGGCTGTGAACAGTACCAAGGTTCAGGGACCTGGTTTGTCTGTCAAATTCTTGAGGGTCGTCTGGTCAGGTAAGACCAAAGTGACACCAGAAGCAGTTATAGATAAAGTCCAGGCCTTTCCTACCCCCACAACTGTAGCACTGCTACAGGAGTTTCTGGGTCTTCTAGACTACTGGAGAGTGTTTATCCTGCACTTGGCCCAAATTCTGAAGCCCTTATACTGGTTGGTACGAAAGGGCGTCAGGTGGGACTGGGATGAGACATGTGCATCTGCCTTTACTACAGCAAAACGGGCAGTCAAGGCCGTGCAGGCCTTGAGTGTGATAGACCCATCAAGGCCCTGTGAGCTGGACGTTTATGTCACTGAAGACAGTTATGGCTGGGGTCTCTGGCAGTGGCTTGAACGAACTCACCAACCTGTTGGATTCTGGCCACAACTCTGGAAAGGGGCAGAGGTACGATACACTTTGATAGAAAAACAACTGGCTGCCATGTATCATGCCTTGCTGGCTACAGAACCCATCACTGGAATGGCCCCGATAAACATCTTGGGATGGGTACGAGACTGGACCCAAAAGCCAAGGAGTGGCATGGCACAAACACCCACACTAGCCAAGTGGGGTGCTTACCTACAGCAGCGTAGTGCCCTTTCTATAGCCCCAAGAGTGAAGAACTCCAACGCGTGTTGGGGCCGGTGACATATACTAGTGAAAAGCAGGAAGAACTTGCTTTTGAACCATTAGTAGCAGAGAGTCCCTATCAGGAGGGAAGAGCTCCTATACCTGAAGATACATGGTACACAGATGGCTCCAGCCATGGGCAGCCCCGAAAAAGGAGGGCCATAGCTTTCCATCCTAAGACTGAGACAATATGGATGGAATTTGATGAGGGAAGAGCAGCCAATGGGCAGAGTTGCAGGCTGTGTGGCTTGTGATCAGCCAGGAGACCCCCCCCCTATAGTTGTCTGCACTGACAGCTGGGCTGTCTATCAGGGCTTGACCCTGTGGCTACCAACCTGGTACCATGCCAACTGGCTGGTTGGTCACCGACCCCTTTGGGGGCAAGAATTGTGGCAAGACTTATGGGCTCCTGGTCAGACTAAAATGATTATAGTATACCATGTGACAGGTCATTTGCCACTGGCATCCCCAGGAAATGATGAAGCAGATAAATTGGCCCAGATACATTGGTTAGAAGGCAAGCCTGCCTCTGATGTAGCCCAATGGCTACATCAGCGTTTGCTGCATGCGGGGCAAAAGACAATGTGGGCTGTAGCCTGTCGGTGGGGCTTGCCTTTGACCTTTGAAGAAGTTAGTAGAGGCAGGAGTGTGTCGTGTGCTCCAAAAGAGACTTACACTGAGTTCCACAGCAACATGGGACAATAGCTAAGGGGACTATACCCCTCGTCAGGTGGCAGATAGACTATATTGGGCCTCTACCTGTGTCAGAAGGATATCAGTATGCAATGACCTGTGTGGACACAGCTACTGGACTTCTGGTTGCTTTTCCTACCCGTTGTGCAGGCCAGCAAACGACTAAAAGAGGCCTGGAGCATCTCTTTGCTGCCTATGGCCGACCACAGGTAATTGAGAGTGATCAGGGCACCCATTTTACTGGACGTACACTGCAAGAATGGGTGCGACAGCTGGGAATCAAGTGGAAATTTCATGTGCCGTACAATCCTACCACAGCAGGCATGATAGGCACAATGGCTTGTTAAAATCCGGACTAAAGTCAGATACCAATAGTCTGCGGGGATGGTCAGTCCTCTTATGGACCGTGCTACGATGTTTGAATGAGAGACCCCGAAAGGGAGCCCTAAGCCCCGTAGACATGTTAACACATATGGCAGCCTCCCCTATACAACTGCAATTGCAAACCAAGGAAGAATCACTGAAGCCGAGGTTCAGCCACCAGAATAACATCTTGCTGCCAGCACCAACTGCACTGAATCCCGGAGACTCCATTGAGTGGACATGGCCTTGGACCTTTCGACACATGGACCAACGATGGCTGGCTCTCCTGGCACCTTGGGGACAAGGCCTCGAAGCTGGCCTCCTGTGTATTCCTGGAATAGCAGCAGAGTGGCCACCAAAGGTCACAGTAGTATATCCTTAACGGCCAGAAGGTAGGAGCATCTTACCAGGGAGTTTTGTTTTATCATTATGGCCAGTGCATGCACCTCCAGTAGCACTATATATAGACCCTTCGGTAACCCCCACGGGGAGAGGAGTAAAAGTATGGTATACTAGACCTGGAAGGGACCCCCTACCTGCTACAGTCCTATCACAGGACCACTCTCTTGCATGCATCCTACCTGATGGACAAGATTTGCCTATGTTGGTGGCATTAAAACATGTAGCTTATCGCCCCTAAAGTCTTTGTTATTAAGAACCTCCTTTGGCTTGAGGATTATTATAATTTTTGTTACCTGTATCTTAATTTTTATTATCTCTAAGTTGTTGTTATCCTCTGCTGCTGTTGTGGAATCTGGTTACAGTGCTCCAGCTTTATTGCACAGGGACCATTGTGGAAGATGGAAAGTGTGTAGATTGTAAGGCGAGAATCCTGGAGGGGTGGAGTGTGGATAAAGTGGGGTTCCTAGGGCCAGGATCCTCACTGAACTTAAATGTAACTGGCTTGTTGCTATGCTACCGCTTCCATACCTTTAGGCAATAAGACATTATTGTGTTAATGTAAGGAGTTCCGCCCAGGGCTCAGCCTGAGACTGGGTGGCGGGGCTGGAAGGTCGTAGGGGAGTGGAGTGGAGGCTGGAGTGGTGGTAGCACCGAGGGACTGACCTGCCACCTGGAAATAAAGTTGGGTATAACCTTTTCACCCCAAGAACCCTTTGCTGTAAATTTCTTTGGTCACAGTGAATCTATAGCGAACTTGCCTGGAGCTGAAACTCATTTGCAAGACACATCTGTGAAGTGGGATATTTGTATCCCACTATCTATAAGGAGTCTTTTGAACTCTACACTATCAATCTACAATTACATCTTTCTAGAGCCTAAATTTTTCATGTTGTCTGGCAATAGAAAGCTCTACACTGCCTGCTGGAAACACTGACTGGAATCTAAGGGTCCAGAAGGCCTGATCTTGTGCTAATTCGCACACAGTTCCCTAGGTGAGATAACCAACCACAGAAGTTTCCTCACTAGACTGACCTCTTTCATCTGGAAAAGACTGAAGACTTTTAGACAGGGGCTTTATCATGCTAATCACCCTGACACCTACTCTGGCTTCTGCATATCAGTTTCTTCACTTGGCAGACAAAATGATTGCTGTTTTACAGAGGGGAGCATGATTTGGAAGCTGAACCTCTCTGAGTCTCTGATCCCTCATCTCTGAAATAAAAAATCTGTAAATCTGTAAAATATCTATATCACTGGATTGTTGTGAGGCTGAAATAATAAAATATGTATGATAGCATTTAGCATGTATTTCAAATCTACCCACTCAAAGTTGCCCATCAACACTGCTGTTTATTACCTGAGGCATAGTCCAAGCCACCATCTCACTTGGATTTCTGAAAGAGCCTCTTGTCCCATTTCAAATCTTGTTTCTACAATTCCATTGCCTCTCAGCAGCCAGTGTTATTTTAAACATAAGTTGGATCACATCCATCCTGACTGGAAACCTCCTTCCCATTGAAACAGAGAAAATACCAAATCTGTATCATAGGCTACAAGTCCTTGATGCTCTGACTTTTGCCTCTGGGTCTCTGGTCTCATCTCTTGCCACACACTCCTTGCTTAGGACACTCTAGCCATACTGGCTGGCTCTCAGGTGTCCAGGGTCCTTTCCAGGCACACTGTCTCCTGGCCAACTGCCTTTGGATCCCAACTTACATGTCACTTCCTCAAAAAGAGCTTTCTGGACCAACCTGAATAATTGTTTCTAAAAGAGCTCCCTGCCCCCATTATTCTCTTTCCTAACAATTTCATAATATAACAGGACTTACCACAACTTATTATTATATGCTTATTTGTTTTTACTTAACCTTTTGTATCTTTTTACAAAAATAAGCATCTTAAGTGTAGGGACCAAGTTTGCTATTCTACCCCTCTATTCCCTAGACCTGGCACAATCCTGAAGATACATACAGTTGTTAGGGAATATCTATTAATTGAATGAAGAGTGGATGCTCAATTAGTTTCCTTTCTTCTCTTTCTCCTTTCGTGTATTATACTATCACCAGCACACTTAATGAAATATTCCACAGCTAAGAAAAATATTATTTCATGTGCCAGAGCCATTCATTTATCTTAAGAGCTTAAGAGTATGATCTTTAGAAACTGAGATCTGGGTTCACATCCTTGCTCTGTCATGTCTGCTGTATGATCCAGGACAGGTTCCTTAAACTTTCTTAACCTTGGGTTCTTACTAAATGGAGAAGTTAGCATCAACCTCAAAAGATAGTTATGAAGATTAAATGAGAATATATATGAAGTGCTTCATGCAGTGAACACTTAATATAAGTGCTCATAAATGGTAGCTGTCTTTTTAAATCATAGCTAATTTTTATTATTAATAACTACCATTAATAATAATTCTCTGAATACTTCTAGGCCTGTGTTATAGTATTTTTGTGCCATGGAAGATAGCTAAATTTTGTATCAATATAACTAGGGTCCAGTCTTGAAATTGGCTCCATGAACTTGGGCACCCTGTCTCTTTTAGCCTCATTTCCTCATCTGTAAAATGAGTTTACTAACCCCGACCCAATCACCATACAGGGCTATTATGAGTGGTGCATGTATGAAGGCCTCATAAACTGTAAAAGGCTGAATGTAAAAGTAAAGGTCTGTTATTAATAATAATACTTGACTCACTTTCCAAGGAAAACTCTGAGCAAATAAGATAATATTGAAGTGATGCTCCAAGTGATAGAAGCCCAGAAGAGAGCTTTGGTCTGGAGGCCAAGATCAAATCTGATCCTCTCCCATGGGGCCAGGTCTCTGTTTAATCTCAGATGGAAGAAAGAATCCTGAATATCTCCCCAATCACTTCAATGTGTAAGGGTGTGAGGAGAGAAAAATCCAAAAATAAAATATGGCTTGTTTGCCTGCCCTACTGCTGTCTGTCCAGAGAGGGAGAAGGAACTGGCAGGTCTCTCATGTCCTGGTTCTTCCGGCTCCTCCTCTTCCAGAGCCAGTATGCAGCAGGTATTGTTAGAACCTTGGAGAGAAGGACTTTTTACTAGTTAAACTGATGACAACTGTTTCACCCATCTTCACTCTCCATCCTCACTCTGGTATGTCATGGAAAACACATTTTCCTGGGTGGTATTAAAATGTAACCATCCATCCATTCACTTGTTTGTGACCTTGGACAGGTCCTGAGCTTCATGCCCGTACCATGTAAAATGGTAAGAGACGCTGGATTCTAAGATCATTGATGTCCCTTTCAGCCAGTGGTGTGCTGATAAATGTTTAATTACCAGCTCTCTGAGTATACTTATGGCATTAATACTGGTTAATATTTTTCTTTATGTTAATGATTAAGATAGAAGTGAAACAACGATGACATCTAGTGGAACTTCACTCATTTGTCAATAATATGAGTTACTTACTTATTTGCTAAATCAGATAATAGTTTTCAAATGCTAGAAGAATGTTTCCTCAACTTTTGCTGTGCTTTTCACAATGTTAACAGTTATAGATACAACACAATTTTAACTTTTCTGCATTAATATTTGCTCTATCACTTTCTTAAGTTTAGACAATTAACAAAGCAAGTCTTGATATGTAGCATTTGGTTATTTCTGTGGCATAAATATTCCCACCATGGCCAGTTTCAAAGAGTTTAAGGATTTGATGAAGTACAATTTATTTATTTATTTATTTGATTGCTTGTACTTTCAGTGTCATATCTAAGAAACTACCGCCTCATTCAAGGTCACAAAGATTTACATCTATGTTTCCTTCTAAGAGTTTTATAGTTTCAGCTTTTGCATATAAGTATTTGATCCATTTTGGGTTCATTTTTGTATATGGTGTGAGGTAGGGGTTCAACTTTGTTCTTTTACCTGTAGATATCCAGTTGTCCCAGCACTATTCGTTGAAAAGACTATACTTTCCACTATTAAGTGATATAGCACACTGTAATTTAAAACATTTGAAATACTAAGAATTGAAGTGCTTTATTTCTTTTTGAAAAATTATCAAGAGTAATTTGAACTTATCAAGAGTGTTTGCCTCCTTGTAGAATATGAGTGAACAATTTTTCTATGCTTGGAACGTAGTCCTACTTCTTTCTAAGTTTGGATCAGCTTTCAACATTATATTCTTTGCACTTTGAACATCGTGAGGTATCTACAATTTTAACGTGAAGTGTTTGCTGGGGTTATTTTCTCTAAGGTATCTTAATTCTTTTGGTCACAACCACTTTCTTTATTTATATAAATAAGTTTGCCTTCACTAAGTTCCTCTGGCTGTACCTCTAGAGTCTTTCAAATTGAAGGAGTGTCAATATTCCCATGTTAAACTATTTCTTCTATAAATCCATTTATGTTCAATTAAAGTTGCACTTCCAGCCTTATCACTTTTTGTTTCTTTGCTTCCTTTGATTTTCTTTTTGCCAATTCCATTTTTGATTATTCATCTCTGCAAAATGTTATGTAGATTTTATCACTGGTAGAAAAAGGCAACATACTATACACTTTATTGTTTGTGCAGAAATTGAGTAACAGATGTACAGTGACTAACCACTGAGAGACTTTGAAAGAAATGATGTGATTGATCAGTGATCATGATGTGCATATGTTATTTTTTTTATTTTAAGTTTTTATGTAGGTATCACTGATATACACTCTTATGAAGGTTTCACATGAAAAAACACCGTGGTTACTACATGCACCTATATTATCAAGTTCCCCCCATACCCTATTGCAGTCACTGTCCATCAGTGTAGTAAGAAGCGAGAGTCACTACTTGTCTTCTCTGTGCTACACTGTTTTTCCCATGACCCCCCCCCACACACCATGTGTGCCAATCATAATATCCTTCAATCCCCTTCTCCCTCCCTCCCCACTGACCCTCCTCCACCCCTCCCCTTTGGTAATCACTAGTTCCTTCTTGGAGTCTGTGAGTCTGCCGCTGTTCTGTTCCTTCAGTTTTGCTTCGTTGTTATACTCCACAAATGAGGGAAATCATTTGGTACTTGTCTTTCTTCACCTGGCTTATTTGACTGAGCACAATACCCTCTAGCTCCATCCATGTTGCTACAAATGGTAGGATTTGTTTTCTTCTTACGACTGAATAGTATTCCATCGTGTATATGTACCACTTCTTCTTTATCCATTTATCTACTGATGGGCACTTAGGTTGCTTCAGTATCTTGGCTATTGTAAATAGTGCTGCGATAAACATAGGGGTGCATATGTCTCTTTGAACCTGAGATCTTGTTTCCTTTGGGTAAATTCCTAGGAGTGGAATTCCTGGGTGAAATGGTATTTCTATTTTTAGTTTTTTGAAGAACCCCCATTCTACTTTCCACAATGGTTGAACTAATTTACATTCCCACCAGCAGTGTAGGAGGGTTCCCCTTTCTCTGCGTCCTCGACGGCATTTGTTGTTCCTTGTCTTTTGGATGTTGGCCATCCTAACTGGTGAGGTGATATCTCATTGTGGTTTTAATTTGCATTTCCCTGATAATTAGCAATGTGGAGCATCTTTTCATGTGCCTGTTGGTCATCTGAATTTCTTCTTTGGAGAATTGTCTGTTCATATGGTGGAGTGTTTGTAGATGTCTGTTAGGTCCATCTGTTCTAATGTGTTGTTCAGGGCCTCTGTCTCCTTACTTATTTTTTCTCTGGTTGATGTCCTTTGGAGTGTGTGGTGTGTTGAAGTCTCCTAAAATGAATGAATTGCATTCTATTTATCCCTTTAATTCTCTTAGTATTTGTTTCACATATGTAGGTGCTCCTGTGTTGGGTGCATAGATATTTATAATGGTTATATCCTCTTGTTGGACTGACCCCTTTATCATTACATAATGTCCTTCTTTGTCTCTTGTTACTTCATTTGTTTTGAAGTCTGTTTTGTCTGATACAAGTACTGCAATTCCTGCTTTTTTCTCCCTATTAGTTGCATGAAATATCTTTTTCCATCCTTTCACTTTTAGTCTGTGTATGTCTTTGGTTTGAAGTGAGTCTGTTGTAGGCAGCATATAGATGGGTCTTGTCTTTTTATCCATTCTGTAACTCTATGTCTTTTGATTGGTGCATTCAGTCCATTTACATTTAGGGTGATTATTTATAGATATGTACTTATTGCCATCGTAGGCTTTAGATTTGTAGTTACCAAAGGTTTAAAGGGCAGCTTCTTTAATATCTAACAGTCTAACTTGACTCACTTATTATGCTATTTCAAACATAATCTAAAGGTTCTTTTTTTCTCCCCCACTCTTTATGTATTAGGTGTTATATTCAGTACTCTTTGTGTATTCCTTGACTAACTTTGTGAGTAGTTGATTTAGTTTTGCATTTGTTTGGTAATTAATTGGTGTACTTCCTTTACTGTGGTTTTCTTTTCTCTGGTGACAGCTATTTAGCCTTAAGAGCACTTCCATCTATAGCAGTCCCTCCAAAATATACTGTAAAGATGGTTTGTGGGAGGTAAATTTCCTCAATTTTTGCTTATCTGGAAATTATTTAATCCCTGATTCAAATTTAAATGATAATCTTGCTGGGTAAAGTATTCTTGGTTTGAGGACCTTCTGTTTCATTGCATTAAATATATCATGCCACTCCCTTCTGGCCTGTAAAGTTTCTGCTGAAAAGTCTGATGATAGCCTGATAGGTTTTCCTTTTTATGTGATCTTTTTTCTCTCTCTGGCTGCTTTGAATATTCTGTTCTTGTCCTTGATTTTTGCTATTTTAATTATTATATGTCTTGGTGTTGTCTTCACTGGCTCCCTTGTTTTGGGAGATCTGTGCACTCCATGGCCTGATAGGTTATCTCCTTCCCCAGACTGGGGAAGTTTCCAGCAATTACCTCCTCAAAGACACTTTCTATCCCTTTTTCTCTCTCTTCTTCTCTGGTATCTCTATAATGCAAATACTGTTCCGTTTGGATTGGTCACACAGTTCTCTCAATATTCATTCATTCCTAGAGATCCTTTATTCTCTGTTTGCCTCAGGTTCTTTATGTTCCTCTTCTTTAATTTCTGTTTAATTTACCATCTCCTCTACTTCATCTAATCTGCTTTTAAATTTCTCCATTGTATGTTTCATTTTGGTACTGTATTTTTCAATGTTTGTATCTCATTCTTGAATTCCTCCCTGAGGTCTTGAATATTTTTCTGTAGCTCCATGAGCATGTTTATGGTTTTCATTTTGAAATCTCTTTCAGGAAGATTGGTGAGTTCAGTTTCACTTGGCCCTCTTTCTGGTGTTTGTGGGATTTTGGTTTGGACCAGGTTCCTTTGACATTTCATATTTGTATGTGGCGCCCTCTAGTGCCCAGAAGCTCTACTCTCTGGAACTGCTCAGCCCCTGGGACAATCGCAAAGGTTGCAGGGGAGCAGCACTGGTGCCTGCCAGGAGGAAAGAGCTATTTCCTGCTTCCCAGCTGCAGTACCTGCCTCCACTGCCAGGGCCAGTGGGCCGAGCTTGCAGGGAGGAGCCTCTATGCTATGCTCTTGTACCTGCTGTAGGCCAGCCTGCCCTCTAGCTGGCCTGGCACAATGGTGGGGGAAGCTGGTTTCCAAGCTGGTGCCCGCCAGGAGGAAGGAGAGGCAGGCTGTGTATCATGGTGGGGTCCTCGAAGCTGTGTTGCCAGCCAGGGGGATGGAGCTCCTGAAGCTCCTGAAAGTTACCAACCTGCTGGGCTGAGTGTGTCAGGACAATTTTGTCCACCTGTCCTTTCTCTTGAGCAGCAAGCTCTGTGCGATCCTTGCCCCTTTAACAGCCCTCTCACTGTTAGGAAGTCTCTCAGACTGCCTGCCTTTCTTTTGTCCCATAGTGACTGGCTGTGGGTACCTGTTCTCTACAAGTGGCTAGAATCTCCTTCTCTTCAAGTATTCTGCCTGTCTTAGCTTTCTAACCCCACTAATCTCCAGAGCACCATGTGATGTAGGTTCATGCTCCCAGAGCAGATCTCCAGGGCTGGGTATTCAGCAGCCCTAGGCCTCCCGGCTACATTTCTGTTCCTACCCCTAGTGAGCTGGGGCGGGGGAAGGGCATGGGTCTCACCAGATCATGGCTTTGGTACTTTACCCTTTTCTGTGAGGTCTGCTTTGTTCCCCGTGTGTAGGCAGTCTGCCACAGCCTTCTTTCCTGTTGGTTGTATTTGCTATATTTTCAAAGTATATTTGGTTTTGGGATGAGGTTTCTGTCTCACTTCTCAGGTGGCCATCTTTAATCCTCAATCGATGTGCATATGTTATTTACATAGTGATTTGTGCACTGAAGAAATAGCTTTGAGGAAGATGGTGGCGTGAGCAGGGCAGCGGAAATCTCCTCCCAAAACCAAATATATTTATGAAAATACATCAAATACAACTATTCCTAAAAGAGAGACCAGAAGATACAGGATGACACCAGCCTGCAGCTACAACAGAGAGGACTTAGCATCCCAAGAGGCAGGTAAGATATGGAGCTGCGTCCTGGTGGGACCCGAGCACTCCCCCACCCCAGCGCACCGGTGGGAGGAGAGGATTCAGTGGAAGTACAGGCCCATGAAATAACCAGCCCTGGTGATCTGCGCCAGGAGCGCTGACACACATCGCATGGTGTAGTGGAGATTGGAGAGACAGAGGGTGCAGGAATTGAGCCGGAACGCACCTGGGACCTTGCAGCTGGTTCCCCGGGACAAAAGAAAAGCACGCACTTTTTTTTTTTTTTACCGGTCTTAAAGAGACAAGGGCCCAACAGAGGAGTAGGATCATCCCAGCACACTCAGCCCAGCAGGCTTGGAGTCCTGGGGAATTTCAGCCCCCTTGGCTGGCGATGGGAAAAAAGTAGCTGCACTGAAACTTACACAGAGATCAAGAGCCTCCCATTCGTTCCCACACAGCCAGAGCTACAAAGGTGCCTGTGGAGCGACGCAGCATGGCCGCAGCTGTGGAATAGTGGAGCAACAGCGCCACCTACAGCATCCTCGCAGAATCTATTCCCGGTGGGCTTTTCTTGTTCTTTTTCTCTCTTTTCTTTTCTTTCTTTATTTTTTCTTCTCTTTCTCTTCCTTCCTTTTTTTTCTTTTTAAAAGTCTTAAAGAACCCAGCTGCCATACATGGCACCTACCAGCGACCACTTCTATTGCCAAGAAAACACAGAGGAATATGGTCCAGACTAAGACCAACCAGACAACCCCAGAGAGGGAGCCTGAAGGATGGAAATACAGAATCTGCCTGAAAAAGAATTCATAATAAAACTCATAACCATACTGACGGATCTACAGAGAAAAGTGCAAGAGCTGAGGGAGGAAATGAGGGAAGTGAGGAAAGACAATGCAGAAATGAGACAAGTAATCAATGGGCTTAACAGCAGACTGCACGAGATGCAAGAGACTGTTAATGGACTAGAAATCAGAGAACAGAAATACAGAGAAGCTGAGGCAGAGAGAGATAAAAGGATCTCTAGGAATGAAAGAATATTAAAAGAACTGTGTGACCAACCCAAACGGAACAATATTCGCATTATAGGAGTACCAGAGGAAGAAGAGAGAGAAAAAAGGAGAGAAAGTGTCTTTGAAGAAATAATTGCTGAAAACTTCCCCATGCTGGGGAAAGAAATAGTCTTGAAGCCCACGGAAGACCACAGATCTCCCAACACAAGGGACCCAAGGAAGACAACACCAAGACACATAATTAAAATGGCAAAGATCAAAGATAAGAACAGAGTATTAAAGGCAGCTAGAGAGAGAAAAAAGATCACCTACAAAGGAAAACCCATCAGACTATCATCAGACTTCTCAACAGAAACCTTACAGGCCAGAAGAGAATGGCATGATATATTTAATGTAATGAAACAGAAGGGCCTCAAACCAAGAATATTGTATCCAGCATGATTATCATTTAAATATGATGGAGGGATTAAACAATTTTCAGACAAGCAAAAACGGAGAGAGTTTGCCTCCCATAAACCACCTCTACAGGATATCTTAAGGGAACTGCTCTAGAATTAAACACATAGTATATAAAGAATAAGGGGGAAGAATAAGAAGGGAGAAAAAAGGAGAAACATCAGACTGTGTTTACAATAACATAACAAGAAAGTTAAGTTAGATTGTTGAATAGTATAGAAGAAACCCTTTAACCTTTGGTAACCATGAATCTAAAGCCAGCAATGGCAATAAGTACATATCTATCGATAATCACCCTAAATGTAAATGGACTGAATACACCAATCAAAAGACACAGAGTCACAGAATGGATAAAAAAGCAAGACCCATCTATATGCTGCTTACAAGAGACTCACCTCAAACCCAAAGATATACACAGACTAAAAGTGAAGGGATAGAAAAAGATATTTCATGCAAACAACAAGGAGAAAAAAGCAGGTGTTGCAGTACATGTATCAGACAAAATAGACTTCAAAACAAAGAAAGTAGCAAGATAAAGAAGGACATTACATAATGATAAAGGGGTCAGTCCAACAAGAGGATATAACCATTTTTAAATATATACACACCCAACACAGGAGCACCAGCATATGTGAAACAAATACTAACAGAATAGAAGGAGGAAATAGACAGCAATGCATCATTTTAGAAGACTTCAACACACCACTCACTCCAAAGGACAGATGAACGAGACAGAATATAAGTAAAGACACAGGCACTGAACAACACACTAGAACAGATGGACCTAACAGACATCTACAGAACTCTACACCCAAAAACAATAGGATACACATTCTTCTCAAGTGCACATGGAACATTTTCCAGAATAGACCACATACTAGGCCACAAAACGAGCCTCAGTAAATTTAAAAATATTGAAATTCTACCAACCAACTTCTCAGATCAGAAAGGTATAAAACTAGAAATAAATTTTAGAAAGAAAACAAAAAGGCTCACAAATACATGGAGACTGAACAACATTCTCCTAATTAATCAATGAGTTACCAACCAAATCTAAACAGAAATCAAAGAATATATGGAGACTAATGACAACAACAACACAAAGCCACAATTTCTGTGGGATGTAGCAAAGGCAGTTCTAAGAGGAAAGTATATTGCAATCCAGGCCTATTTAAAGAAGGAAGAACATTCCCAAATGATCAGTCTAAAGACACAATTACTGAAATTGGAAAAAGAAGAACAAATGAGACCCAAAGTCAACAGAAGGAGGGACATAATAAAGATCAGAGAAGAAATGAATAAAATTGAGAAGAATAAAACAATACAAAAAAAATCAATGAATTCAAGAGCTGGTTCTTTGAAAAAATAAACAAAATATATAAACCCCCAGCCAGACACATGAAGAGAAAAATAGAATCTACACAAATAAACAGAATCAGAAATGAGAAAGGAAAAATAACGACGGACCCCACAGAAATACAAAGAATTATAAGAGAATATTATGAGCATCTATATGCTAACAAGCTGCAAAACATTGAAGAAATGGACAACTTCTTAGAAAAATACAACCTTCCAAAACTGATGAAACAAGAAACAGAAAAACTAAACAGACCAATCACCAGCAACGAAATTGAATCAGTAATCAAAAAATTACCCAAGAACAAAACCCTCGGACCAAATGGATTCACCTCTGAATTCTACCAGACATATACAGAAGAAATAATATCCATTCTCCTTAAAGTTTTCCAAAAAATAGAAGAGGAGGGAATACTTCCAAACTCATTCTATGAAGCCAGCATCACTCTAATACCAAAACCGGGCAAAGACCTCACTAAAAAAGAAAATTACAGACCAATATCCCTGATGAACGTAGATGCAAAAATACTCAACAAAATATTAGCAAACCGAATTCAAAAACACATCAAGAGGATCATACACCATGATCAAGTGGGATTCATCCCAGTGATGCAAGGATGGCACAACATTCGAAAATCCATCAACATCATCTACCATATCAACAAGAAGAAGAACAAAAACCACGTGATCATCTCCATAGTTGCAGAAAAACCATTTGATAAAATTCAGCATCCATTCATGATTAAGACTCTCAACAAAATGGGTATAGACGGCAAGTACCTCAACATAATAAAGGCCATATATGTCAAACCCACAACTAACATCATACTTAACAGCGAGAAGCTGAAACCTTTTCATCTAAGATCGGGAAGAAGAGAAGGATGCCCACTCTCTCCATTGTTATTGAACATAGTACTGGAGGTCCTAGCCACGGCAATCAGAGAAAACACAGACATACAAGGCATCCAGATTGGTAAAGAAGATGTCAAATTGTCACCAGTTGCAGATGACATGATATTGTACATAAAAAACCCTAAAGACTCCACTCCAAACCTACTAGAACTAATATCTGAATTCAGCAAAGTTGCAAGATACAAAATTAACACACAGAAATCTGTTGCTTTCCTATACACTAACGATGAACTAACGGAAAGAGAAATCAGGGAAACAGTTCCATTCACAATTGCATTAAAAAGAATAAAATATCTAGGAATAAACTTAACGAAAGAAGTGAAAGACCTATACTCTGAAAACTACAAAACAGTCCTAAGAGAAATTAAAGAGGACACTAACAAATTGAAATTCATCCCATGCTCTTGGCTAGGTAGAAAAAATATTGTCAAAATGGCTATACTACCTAAAGCAATCTGCAGATTCAATGCAGTCCCTATCAAACTACCAACAGCTTTCCTCAATGAAGTGGAACAAATGATTCTAAAATTCATATGGATCCACAAAAGACCCCGAATAGCCAAAGCAATCCTGAGAAGGAGGAATCAAACTGGGGGAATTATGCTCCCTGACTTCAAGCTCTACTACAAAGCCATAGTAATCAAGACAATTTGGTATTGGCACAAAAACAGACTCACAGATCAGTGGAACAGAATAGAAAATCCAAACATTAACCCAAACATATACAGTCAATTAATATTTGATAAAGGAGCCTTGGTTATACAATGGGGAGATGACAGCCTCTTCAGCAGCTGGTGTTGGAAAAACTGGACAGCTACATGTAAGAGAATGAAACTGGACTACTGTCTAACCCCATACACAAAGGTAAACTTAAGGTGGATCAAAGACCTGAATGTAATTCATGAAACCATAAAACTCTTAGAAAAAAACATAGGCAAAAATGTCTTGGACATAAACATGAGCGACTTCTTCATGAACATATCTCCTCGACAAGGGAAACAAAAGCAAAAATGAACAAGTGGGACTATATCAAGCTGAAAAGCTTCTGTACAGCAAAGGACACCATCAGTAGAATAAAAAGACATCCTACAGTATGGGAGAATATATTCATAAATGACGTATCCGATAAGGGGTTGACATCCAAAATATATAAAGAACTCACACACCTCAGCAAACAAAAAGCAAATAATCCAATTAAGAAATGGGCAGAGGACATGAATAGACACTTCTCCAAAGAAGAAATTCAGGTGACCAACAGGCACATGAAAAGATGCTCCACATCGCTAATCATCAGAGAAATGCAGATTAAAACCACAATGAGATATCACCTCACACCAGTGAGGATGGCCAACATCCAAAACACAAACAACAACAAATATTGGTGAGGCTGTGGAGAAAAGGGAACCCTCCTACACTGCTGGTGGGAATGCAAGTTAGTTCAATCATTGTGGAAAGCAGTTTGGAGGTTCCTCATAAAACTGAAAATAGAAATACCATTTGACCCAGGATTCCCACTCCTAGGAATTTACCCTAAGAATGCAGCAGCCCAGTTTCAAAAAGACAGATGCACCCCTATGTTTATTGCAGCACTATTTACAATAGCCAAGAAATGGAAGCAACCTAAGTGTCCATCAGTGGATGAATGGATAAAGAAGAAGTGGTACATATACATAATGGAATATTATTCAGCCATAAGAAGAAAACAAATCCTAGCATTTGCAACAACATGGATGGAGCTAGAGGGTATTATGCTCAGTGAAATAAGCCAAGCCGAAAAAGACAAGTATCAAATGATTTCACTCATATGTGGCGTATAAGAGCAAAGAAAAAAAAAACTGAAGGAACAAAACAACAGCAGACTCACAGAACCCAAGAATGGACTAATAGTTACCAAAGGGAAAAGGACTGGGGAGGATGGGTGGCAAGGAAGGGATAAGGGGGAAAAAGGGGCATTACGATTAGCAGATGTAATGTTGGGTGGGGGCACGTGGAGGTCTGTACAACTCAGAGAAGACAAGTAGTGATTCTATAGCATCTCACTATGCTGATGGACAGTAACTGTAATGGGGTTGGTGGGGAGTCTTGATGAAGGGGGTATTTTAATAACCATAATATTGCACATGTAACTGTAGATTAATGATACCAAAATAAATTATTAAAAGAAATAGCTTTGAACTTTCAAGAAAGTTTATAATTTGTGCATTACTAACAGTTCATATACTGTGATAAGTGAAATTTGAATTGTGCTGTTGGTGGAATGATGTTATTTAAGTAAACCATGGTAAGTAAAATTTACACATTTCAAAATTGTGCAAAGCAAGGGCTACCTGTATTTATTAATTCTGCTTTTAATATAATTTAATTATATTTGACTTTGTAAATGACTGTGTTTTACAACTGGCTCAAAAAGTTTCTTAAAATTTAACAATTGGCTCTCATGAGTCAATACAAGCTGACTGTAGCCCATCATTGCTTTCAGCTCACATATTCCTCAGTTCTATGAATCCAATCCTTCCTTCCCTCAGCCAAAACACAGACACACACATATATAAATACATTCAAAACTAATGAAAAACATTCTTTTTGTCCCCAGTTCTGTATTCTTGCAGTGTCTCGATCACAGGGCTCAGTGTTTGTAGAATTGAGGTGAATTCACATTCACATGAGAATACACACATAAATTCATATTATTTGTTCATATGTACAGTTGGGATGTAGCATGCCCAAATCAGATAAACCTTGTGAGTCATCAGGCTGTAATGGATGCTGGCTACTTGGCTGGTCTACTGTGTGTCCCAAGTATTTTTTGTTATTTGGTTTTCTGATTATGAGAGAATACATGTACACTGGAAAAAATAAGAAAGGGTATAAGGAAGCAGTTAACTCTTTCCTAGAACTGTAGGGATAGAGTTGTGAACAATGTTTGAGGTTAAAAAGATGAGAAAGGCAAGGGAAGATAATTAACTTTGAGTGCTTACCATGTACCTGGCACTAGGTAACTCTTACTATCATGTACCATACACACGAGAAAAACAAAAGAATAAGTGACGTCCTGCAGTCAAATAGCCTGAAATGGGTGGATGTGTGAATTGAATTCACATCTGCTAACTCCAAAGCACAGGTTCTTTTATTCTACCATCTCTGTCCATGGTGGCTTGTATGGAATACGCGGGAGGACTAAAGGAGCCCTGACTGAATTGCACACCCGGAGGTAAGACCAAGAGATTCAAATGCATAAATAACAACTTTCCTCCTCAGTCCAGTCCATGTCTACATCATTTGAAGTCAAGTGTCCAGTTCCTAACCCGGGGTCTTTATGTTGTACCACACATGCCATGCTACCTCATCTGTAATTCTTATGAAAAACATCATAAACTTTCTCCATTATCAAGTGTATCTAGTATTTTCCTTCTAGGACAAAAAGATGGCAGTGTGAGTCATCATGGACAGAGTGTTAATAGTAATAATTATGCTTATGGAAATACCCTTTTATGTTATTATTCAGTCAAATTTGATTTTTTGTAGGCATTGCACTCACAATATAAATGCTCCCCGTGTTCCCCTCCCTGGTCATCGATGTACCTTTCCACTCTGAGTGTGGGAGTAGGTGTGGTGGTGCTGAAGCAACAAGGAGTTTGTAGTCGTATAGACCTGGGTTGGAGTGTTAGCTCTGCCACTGACAGTCACTTTGGACAAATAACTTTACCTTTCCAAGCCTCAGTTTCCTAATCTGTCACCACATTGAAACAGCACTCATTATTTATTCTCCCAAACCTGCTCCTTCTCTTCTGATGCCCCCTTGCCTGAGAGCATGGACTACCTACCAAGTTGCCCAAACCAGAAACCCAAGCATCACATTTGACTTCTCCCCTTTTTACATACCAATCCAATTATGAGTTTGATGATTTTGCCTCCTTAAATCTTCGCTCTCCCTACTCTACCTTAATTCAGGTCACCATCACTTTTGCCTGGATTATTACATTAGACGCTTATAAATGGCTTCCCTGTCTCTAAACTTGTCCCCTATTATCTATTTTCTACAAAGTAATCTTTTCTAAAACAAAACCTGATAATGCCATTGACCAGCTTAAAAGCTCTGATGGCTTCAAATCACCAATAAAATAAGATCCAAAGTCCCTAATCTGAATTATGAGGCCTTTCCTGACTTGACCACTGCATTGGCTGTCATTGATCCCCCACCTTGTCCTCTTTGCCTTAGCCAAAACTGTTCTCAATTCTTCAGACACATCAATCTTTCTCTTGCCTCTGGGCTGTTGCACATTCTATTCCTGCTGCTTGGAAGACAATCTTTCCCTATCTATTCCCTTCCTGCCTCTCCACCCAATTAACCTAGCTAAGTCCTAGCTATTCTTCAGGTCTCAGTTTAGGTATCACTCCCTTTAAAAGTCTTGTCCATCCCCTAAGTTTGGGTCAGATGCCCTTAATTTATGTTATTACAGCACATTGTGCTTACCTCCTAAAATAATAATTGACTGTTTTGTCATTTGCTTCCACCAGTAAAGTTTGAACTCCTTAAAGGTAGAGGTAAGTGCTTACTACAGAACATAGTGCCTAGTACATAAGAGTGTTTCAATAAGTATTTGACTGAGTGAATGCATTAATGAACAGTTCTGTGCTCTCACAGTCTAGACCCCTAGCTCTGTACCCTCGGTTTCAGCATCTGCTTCTAGCCCTCTTTTCTGGTGTAGATGACCTGTTCTTTTCTTGCACCCTAGATAACTCAGAAGACTTTCAACTCTGTATATTCTTTTATTGTCAACATCCTCTGCAGTTCCAATTAGGACAGTTCATTCTTTACCCTCAAGGAATCCAGGAATCTCTGCAGGTCAGCAATGACTACCACACCTACAGACACAGGAACATGCAAATAATAACAATGGTTACCATCTAATGATGTGCCAATTCCTTATATATGTAGAAGACATTAGCCTCGTTTTTTTTTTTTTTTTTGATGAAGAAATAGGTCCTTCTGTACATACCCAGTAGTTACTCAGGATTTGAACCCAGGTTTGTCTTGTTCCAAAGCTTTTTAACTATGTAGTTTTGCAAGTGTTATATCTCTTATTGTATTAGGTTTGACAGAAAATATATGTGTTTGCAGGGGAGAGAGACAATAGTACCAGTGAGGCACAGTCTAATGGAAGGAAAATTTGGTGATATCCAGTAAAACTACATATACATTTATCTTTTGACCCAGAAATCCTGCTTATAAAAACTTAATCTAAAGATACATCTACAACATTAGAAAACACAAATGCACAACCTTATTTCATTTTAACACTATTTGTAATGCAAAATACTGGGAACAACCTAAAGATCCACATATAGGAGAATGGTTGAATAAACTACAAGTGGTTCTCAAATATTTTTGCCTCAGGCTATTTTTATTCTCTTATAAATTACTGAGGACCCCAGAGGTCTTCAGTTTATGTGGATTATATCTATTGAAATTTACCACCTTAAAAGTTAAATTTATCACCTTAAGAAAATTTCATCCTTAAAGATATGAAGATAGAAAACTGAGGAGGATTTTAATAGTCATTTCAGATACTTGTGGATATTTTCTTTGACACTACATCAAAACTTGGCAAGTGATAATTTCTTAAAGGTTAGCTGCAATGTGGAATCTGAAACCATATCAATGAACATTTTGTACTCTATTTCATTAAAATCCTTTGATCTATGTTACACTTTAAAAGGATATTTAATGTTTTTGTAATATGCATTAGTCGTTTGAAAAAATAGTAGTTCGCTGAATTATGCAGATCTTCCAACTATTGACACATTTTATTATACAATTAAAAAAAAACCTACATGGGCTTCTGGGAAGATGGCGGCATGAACGGAATGGCAGAAATTTCCTCCTAACATTTTATTTATCCACGAAAACACAGCAAATACAACTATCCCTAAAAGAGAGACTAACTAAAGGCAAAGATTAAAACACCTAATATATAAAGAAAGGAGGAGGAAGAATAGGAAGGGAGAGATAAAGAAACATCAGACGGCGTTCACACTAACTTAACAAGAAAGTTAAGTTAGATTCTTAGATAGTAAAGAAGGAACCCTTGAACCGTTGGTAACCACGAATCTAAAGCCAACAATGGCAATAAGTACATATCTATCAATAATTACCCTAAATGTAAACGGACTGAATGCACCAATTAAAAGACACAGAGTAACAGAGTGGATAAAAAAGCAAGACCCATCTATATGCTGCTTACAAGAGACTCACCTCAAACCCAAAGATATACACAGACTAAAAGTGAAGGGATGGAAAAAGACATTTCAAGCAAACAACAAAGAGGAAAAAGCAGGTGTTGCAGTACTTGTATCAGATAAAATAGACTTCAAAACGAAGAAAGTAGCAAGAGATAAAGAAGGACATTACATAATGATAAAGGGGTCAGTCCAACAAGAAGATATAACCATTATAAATATATATGC
>JAQQAC010002837.1:42578768-42599203 GCA_029783875.1 Phataginus tricuspis
ATATACTTTTTTCAGACAAAGGTGTGTTCCCCTTCTCCCCCAGTAAGATAAGAGAGTGTAAATATTTTAATGCCTCTCAGTCCTTGGTACAAAAATGTTCCAGCTAAATAGGTCTAGTGGTTCTGGTGTTAATGTAAAAAAAAAAAAGTGACTGTAGTTTGATACCATAAGTCAGATATTGGGGTGTTTATGACGTGATTACAGGTTATTCTTGTTTCCTTGTGATGTATGTGAAGGTTGTAGGATTAATAAGTAATCCTAAAACTTTTAAAATCATGAAAAAATATGCTTATTGTGGAAAATTTGGAAAGTAGAGAAAGGTACTGTGTCAATTCAATAAATATTTAATAATGGAGGAAAAGTCACACATAATCTCACAGGGCTTGTACTCTTGGTGATTTTTAAATTATTACTTCTGTATATTAGTTTCAAAGTTAACTGACCTCCATTTTACTGTTTAACATCCAGTCACTTGTGTAAGACCTATGCAGATATTTTACTAAATTACATTGCAATCAGTTGAATTCATCAATTAAGACAATTAACGTGGGTAACCACCTAAAAGACCCCTTACTTCCTGTGCAGCATGGGAAGCTCCCGAGGACTAGGGAGGTTTCCTGTAGAAAACATTTTTGAGGACCTATATTGTTAGATGCTGTAGCCTTGTATTGTTTTTGCAAGATTTTTGCTTAAATATTTATAACTGCAAAAAATTGGCTTGATTAAAATATTTTTTGGGGTTAGATTAACTTCGGTTTAAAAAGTCTAATTCAGTTCTTCTGTGTCCCTGAAGACTACCAACATTAGAATCAGCTGAGAGTGCTTATTAAAATATACAGATTCCAGGCCCCTTTTCAGAATTTGTAAGGATGATGGTGGCCCAAGGATCTTCATTTTTGTCAAGTGCCCCAAATTCTTCATCTTATTAAAATTTGAAAATCACTGATATAATAAGTTTAAAGTTAAAGGAAATGTATGTTAAATGTATGTAAAGTTAAATGCTGAATAAAAGTATCCATTTTCTAGTAAAGCTACCAATCTTAAGTGGCAATACAATCATTTTTCATAGCGACAGATAATGGTTTTATATGCTTAGAAAAAAATGTTATTTCGAGGGACAACTGATTCAATCAACAAACATTTATTGAGAACCTTTCCTGGTAGTTGTGGTATTATGGAAGGATACCTGGCTACTTACCTTGGCACTTAATCTCCTTGGACATCAGTATTTTTGTCTGTAAAATGCAGATGGTTATTATACTTACCTTGCAAGGCTTTTAGGGCAAATACATCTGAAAAGTTTTGTAATCTAAGAGATCTTTATAAAATTTTAGCTATTAATATTAAGTGCTAGGTCTTGTCCGTGGTGTTCTGGCAAACACAAAAATCACCAAGATTTCTGCAAGCAACTAACTAGTTGTGGAAGCAGAACATGTTTAATTAACTGTTACAAGGCAGGGTCAAAAAGTGTTGTAATTGAATGGAACATGCTAGATCCCTCTTTAAGCCTTCTATGTTTAATCCAGTAGCTTGCCTTTTAAGAAAATTAAAAATTTTTATATAGTCATTCTTTTCTAAGTCTTGATTCAGTATTTTATTTTTTTAAGGGGAAAATTGTGTATGTTACCTGGTAAACAATAGTTTCAACTCATTTAGAGAGACAGAATGAGTGGAGATGATCCCATTTCTTCCTCTGTTGCTGAGCTACCACTGTTCATTCCATTCAGTAAACTTTTCTTTGGCCCCTGATATATGCTGGCTACAGACTAGTTGCAAGGTACAAAGCTTGTTTAAGAGATAAATGCCTGGACTTTAATTTAAATTCCCATGTTCCTAAAGGGATAGTGTGTGTGGTGTGTTTTATGGCTGTTGATTGCATGATGTGGTGCAGGGTATGGAGGCAAATGTGGGCAGGAATCCTTACTATGACTTAACAGTGGTTTGACATTTAGATCTTGCGTTTCTTCTTACATACTATTGGAATAATAGAACCCCTCAAAGGGTAGAGAAGGAGTCTACTTTTGGAATTTTTTGAAATTTTTGACAGAAACAATTTTTGTCTAAACATATTTTCCATTACATTTTTAGCCAATAAATTAGTATTCTCTCTCTATAAGGTACACCTGTTGACATTTTCAGAGTTTGATTCATTTTCCATTATTCATTTTCAGAGTTTTACATGATCTTTGATTTCACTTGTGTGTACCTGACATGCATTATATAGAGCAACATTCTTAGTATATAGTAAAATGAAAGATATATAGTTGATATTACTGAATAGAAAGAGTTCATATAGTTTTCAAAAAACATTATCAGTGTATTAAACTTCTGTTATTTAAGAACTGTAGTCTTCAAAACATAGTCTTTTCCTTACCAACTGCACTAGAACTAGATTTTTATAACCTGTCAGATATGGGGTCCAGTTTTTTCTTATAAGCTATATGACCCTGGACCAGTTTCTTATCCTCCTTCAGCCTTAGTTTAGTTTATAAAATGAAGCTGATAATACCCACTTTATGGGATTATTATGAGGATTAAATGATACATGTAAATCAGACTGCGTTCAGTTCCATGAGTCCTGGTACATCAGTGTTACCCTGGAAGTGGAAAATATACTTCTTGTTCTGTTTGAAAGAGCTTGGAAGGTTATTATTTATACAGTTTACTACTAAGAAATAAAATCAGTATCATTAATTTTGGAGTATTAGAGATTGCTAAGTTAAGGAGAAACCAAAGTATCAGAATTAGTAATTTAATTGTGTAGTTAGTAGAATGCCTTATACTTTATAATACTCAATATATTTTATTGAATGAAATGATTTGAAAATGCTGTTTCTAAAATATTTGCTATTTTACAAATTAAGTAGTACTTAAAATTTCTTTATTTTGAATTATTATAAATAGCCTATTAACAGAACTGAACTTTTGGAAAAATTAGAACAGTATATAATGCTGTGTATTTATGAAATACTCTTTAAGAGCCTTTAATAAAATAGGATAAATAAGAAGAAATCTCTTTGGACACATTGAAACCAAGAAAAAGTCAATGAATTCATATTGGACAAGGGAAAAAGATCTAAATATATGTTGATGGGGATCTTGATGCACTTGGGATTTTTATATTATAGAACTATTTGTAAAAATCTTAAAAGTTTTTCTGTAAATTGTCTTTTAGTTTCAAATTTTTACCTTTGTTTAAGGTTAAAAATGTTTTTGTGGCCCTAGGCTTTTGACTATCAGAGTTTCTTAGGTGCTAATTCTGCAGTAATTTATCATATTTTCTCCTTTCTGATCATTTATGGAAATATATTCCTCAGGATATGTGACTTAATATCTATGATGGTAGTACTTTTGCATTTTTAAAATGCAGAGGTAGTAAATCCATGTCCCAGATTTTAAAAATTAATCAAACTTAAATGGTAAAGTATTTCTTCTGAAGGGTAGGAGTTTTAGGAAGTAAGACTTAAGGAAATGGTAAAATGAGTCTAGAATTTTTAATTAATTAGGGGAAGTTTGGGTATATTCAGTCCTGGGTTCCTATGGTAGTTTGAAATAATATTAATTGCACAGAGCTTTAAAATGTGAAGTGAATAACATATTTTCAAATAAATTTAGAATATTAGGTAAGGCTCTTTTTTAAAATAACAGCTTTATTGAGATATAATTCAAATACCATATAATTCACCCATTTAAAGTGTACAATTCAATGGCTGTTAGTATATTCGCAGAATTTTGCCAACATCTCATCATGACTATTTCATTTTAGACATTTTCATCACTCCAAAAAGAAATACATACCCTTTTTTTTTTTTAATTAGCAGTCACCCCCCATTTCCTCCCATGCTCCTAGCCCCAGGTAACTGCTAATGTACTTTCTGTCTCTGGGGATTTGCCTTTCTATTCTGGGCATTTCATATAAGTAGTATCATAGGTTATGTGACTGATTTCTTTCACTTAGCATAATGTTTTCATGGACATTTGTCCATGTCATATGTATCAGTACTTCATTTCTTTTTACTGCTGAATAACATTTTATTGTATGGATATATCACATTTTATTTATCCATTCATTAGTTTGGATTACTTCCACTTTTTGGCTTTTATGTATAATGTTACAAATATTTTATGTACAATGTTATTCTTTCTCTACGGATATACACCTAGGAGAGGAATTGCCAGGGTCAAATGGTAACTCTTTGTTAAAACCTTAATGAGGAAATGTACCATTCCCACCAGCTATATATGAGGGTTCCAGTTTCTTCACATCCTCACCAGCATTTGTTATTATCTATCTTTTTTATTATAGCCATCCTTCTGGGTATGAAGCGGTAAGGTAAGGCTCTATTTGAGGTTTATAATTTTTATTTGCAACCATTAGGTAAACTGTTGAAACTTTTACTTGCAGATAAAGTGCCAGATTCTTTGACGATAAGGGGAGTCTTTCTAGCTTGAGGATAAAAGTTGTGGACTTTTTGGTTTCCTGTTTAGTAAACAGTTCATCTGGTAATGGAGATAGTGGTATGGGTAGTTCAACTAAAAGATTGTCTTCTAAGACTATTTGTTAACAAAAGGCAATTCTTTAACTGCTAAAACAGTCTTAAAAACTTGGAGTCCAATTGCATATTTACCTATTAACATTTCTAAGCCCTCAGGTCTGACAGATTTTAAGGATTGCCACTACCTCTTCATCATATGTAATTCTATATAAAGAACAGGTTAGTCACGTTTCCTTATTCTTACATGTAGTATAGTCCCCTATTTTTCTTCCCATTCAAGGTATTAAAGCTTTTCTATGATGTTTTGTAGGACATAGTTCAAAGCCAACAATAATGCCTTATTAATATTTCTAAAATTTTTTTCAGACTGGTTAAGAAATATTTAAGGTAACCATTGTTTGAGTAAACTGCAAGTTTTGGGCCTTCATTCTGTGATCACCCACAGTATTTTCCCACTTGATTGTGATCACTTTTAGACCCTTTAGTGCTGACTTTGAACTGACTGAACTGAAAGCCTTTCACTGGTTTGTTATAAAATATTTTAGTTGCTTTGGATGTCATAAATGCTATATAAAGTTACAAAAAACAGCAGTTCTAGAGCATTTTTGCAGGGATTAATGAAAAGGTATGCATTTCTGTTTGTAATATAGGTCTTTTCTAACCTCTCATGGTTAAGGCTTGATAGTTTATCTTCCAGAATTTGTTTTATTAAAGTGAAGAAGGTAAATGATGTATGTTTTTATTATTAACTCAAAGCACAACAGAACCTATCTCAAATTACTCTCTATTAAAATAAAGAACAAGCAGTATCAAAATTTTGTGAAAACACTGTCAGGGTTTTATATAAATTTTAGTAACCATTTGAGCAAAACAACTCCTAAAAAGTAATTTATGTAAAACACTGCCAGTTTGAGAAAAACCTTACAACTTAAGAATACATCATCTAGACCTTTTTTGTGATTCTGGGGTTATAATAACTGCCCATAGGTTTTTGTTTTTAATTAGTAGCTGAGGTAAATTATTTTTGAGGTTATTGTGAGGTGACCCTTGGAAATTTCTGCTCAATGTCTGAAAAACAAGGTTGAGATTCTTTAATCTGTCCCAGCCTTTCATGATTTGGTTCCAGCCTGATCATCCCTCACTCCTGTCTCTGCTTGCCCCACTATGCAGTCCTTCCAAGAGTCCAAGATTTATAAAGTTTTCCTTGATTTCTTTTATCTTAGATTACTTTCTTGTATGCTGTAAAAGCTTTATCAACAGTGTGCCATGTTTCTGCTAGGTATTCATGTATATTATTTCTAATTCTTAAAATGACCTTATAATATGCATAGTGTCATGCATGTTTTATAGCTGAAGGAACTAAAAGGCTTGGAGAGTTTTACTGACTTTCCTAAACCCATATCCATGATTCAAACCATGTATCTCTGACTACAAAGTCCACACTGTTTTTCATCGTGTGAATCTCCCCATATGTTCTGTGTTTGCTTTATCTTAAGGTTTTCCATAGTGCTTTAAGAAAGTATTCATATTAGGAGATCACAACTTTAATTGATTGACTTTTATGGATATTTGCCTTTGAAGTATACTACTGGCATAGAGCATTGTGCATAAGAAAAAGAAGTGTATATGTGTGTATTTTGGGAATTTCAGTTTATGAAAAGTAAATTTCACATATGCATTTTAAGTAGATAAATGCCTGCTTTATGATTTAAAAAGTATAATTGATCCCTGGACCTCATTTCTCTAATCTGAAAATGAGTGAGTGGTGGACTGATGTTAAGTCCCATCCTACATTTAGTATTCTATTCAATATATCTAAAAAAGAACTGAGTGAAAAGATAGATGTAGGAAACTCTAGGCCATGGTGACATTATCATTAATAAAGTAACAGAATGGGGGTAGTGGGCTGTGTGTGCTGGCTGATAGGATATAGAAGATATCAAGATCAAGGGATTGTAATTTACATTTAAGTTTTCCCTTTAGTAAATAAAGAGAATACATTTCTGAATAAAATCAAAGAAACTCTGGAAATTAGCTGGATGAGTAGTTTGCGACCGAAGTGTTTTCCTCTCTGCCTCTTACCCCTTCCTTCTGCTCTTTCTTGTGTGTAAGTGTTTGAGAAAAATGGGTCTGGACTATGTTATATGAATGTAGTGAGGTTACTAGTAGCACACATGAAACAATTAAAGCTTTCGTATTGCTCATGAAGTGAAAATTCAGTAATTAAAATGTGGATCCATTACTATTAGATCTTCAGAGAGTGTTGATAAAGAGAAGGAGGGTATGTTTTGCATTCAAAAAGGGTGAAATGCATGTTAGTGACAAAACTTTTATATAGCCTTCCCACCCTCAAGGTATTAGAGATGCTGATATTGACATAGAAATAGGTGATGTTTTGACTAGTTGGAAAATTGTTCACCACCTAGAAAATTGTCATTCTTTTTCTTTTTTTATTGGAATGTATACACAATATTATATTGGCCTCAGATGTATAAGATAGTGACTCAGTAATTATACGCATTACTAAATGCTCACTGCTGTAAGTGTAGTTACCCCATAACCATACCAAGATATTACAATATTATTGGTTTTATACTCTATGTTGTACTTCCATTTCTGTGACTTTATTTTATAATTTTAAGTTTGTACCTCTTCATCTCCTTCATGTATCTCACCCATTTTCCCACCCCCTTCCCTATGGTAACCAACAGTCTCGTCAGTATTTATGGGTCTATTTCTTTTTTGTTTGTTTTATTTTTTTTAGATTCCAGATATAAGTGAGATCATATAGTATTTGTCTTTCTCTATCTGACTTACTTCACTTAGTATGACACCCTCTAGGTCCACCCATGTATTTGCAAATGGCAAGATTCTCTTTTTTATGGCTGAGTAATATTCCATTGTGTATATGTATCCTACATCTTCTTTATCCATTCATCTCTCAGTGGGTACTTGGGTTGCTTCCATAACTTGGCTGTTGTAAATAATGCTGCAGTAAACATAGGGGTGCATATATCTTTTTGAATTAGTGGTTTTGTTTTCCTTGGGTAAATTCCCAGAAGTGAATTGCTGGGTTGTATGGAGTTCTATTTTTAGTTTTTTGAGGAACCTCCATATTGTTTTCTACAGTGGTTGAACCTGTTTACATTCCCAGTAGTGTAGGAGGGTTCATTTTCTTCACATCCTGACTAATATTTGTTATTTCTTGTCTTTTAGGTAGTGGCCATTCTGATTGGTGTAAGATGATATCTCATTGTGGTTTTGATTTGCATTTCCCTGATGATTGGCGGTGTTGAACATCTTTTCATGTGTCTGTTTGTTTGCCATCTAGATATCTTCTTTGGAAAAAATGTCTATTCAGGTCCTCTGCCCATTTTTTAATTGGATTGTTTATTTTTTGGTTTTGAGCTGTGTGTTCTTTATGTATTTTGGATAGTAGCCCCTTATATTTCAATTGCAAATGTATTCTTTCATACAGTAAGTTGCCTTTTTGTTTTGTTGATGGTTGCCTTTGCTGTGCAGAAGCTTTTTAGTTTGATGTAGTCCCACTTGTTTTTCTTTTGTTTACCTTGCCTGAGATGATGTATCCAGAAAAAAATTACTCATGCTGATGTTCATGAGGTTCTTGCCTATGTTTTCTTCCAAGAGTTTTATGGTTTCATGTCTTACATTTAGGTCTTTAATCCATTTCAAGTTTACTTTTGTGTATGGTGTAAGACAGTGATCTAGCTTCATTCTCTTGCCTGTAGCTGTCTAGTTTTCCCAACATCATTTATTGAAGAGACCGCCTTTGTCATTTATTGATTGACCATATAGGCATGAGTTTATTTCTAACTCTCTATTCTGTTCCACCAATCTATGTATCTATTTGTGTGCCAGTGCCATACAGGTTTAATCACTGTGGCTTTGTAGTATAGCATGAAATCAGGGAGCATGAAACCTCCAGCTTTGCTCTTTTTTCTCAAGATTGCTTTGGCTATTTGGGTTCTTTTGTGGTTCCATATAAACTTTGGATTCTTTGCTCTAGTTCATTGAAAAGTGCCATTGATGTTTTGACGGGGATTGCATTGAATCTGTAAACTGCTTTGGACAGGGTGTCATTCTTTTTATTGTTAGCTTCTTCTAGAGTCCTTGTATCAGAGAATCTTGACTTTGGAAAGAAACTGGGCCAGGATCAAGGAAGTGTCCTTTAGTCAATAAGTTTGGGTTTTTTAGTGTACTATGTATATCACTCAGAGATTTGCAAACACACATTAGTATTTTAAAAATTGAGGAGTAAAAGTACAGTAACTTGTTTAATTTTGTTCAGCAGTATATTACCCAGACTTACTGTCTTGGAACCCTTTTTTCCCACATATTACTTAGTAGTACACCTTTTAGTGATCTAGGCCAACTTTTATCTATTTTATAAAACCTTACAATATACATGACTATTTGAATCCTTGTGTGGTAGGCCCAGATTACTTCCTGACAGACCTCATTCTATTGTAGGTTACTGCTGATTATTAGAAAAATGTCTTTTATGTTTAGCCAAAGATCTGCTTTTCTTTAATATTTATCCTTTTGTGTGTGTTGTTTTACTCTAAAATTATACAGAATAAATAATTACTCTCATCTTAATATCTGAAGACGACAAGATAGTATCTTGTTCTCCCTACTATAGTGATTATATAAGCTCAAGCTTTGGAGTCAGAATGCACGGGTTCAAATTTTAGTTTCACTGCTTTAACTGTGTGATCTTGGACAAGTTGATTTACTTTTCTGTGCCTCAGTTTTCTTATCTGTAAAAAAGAAATAACAATAATACTTCAGTGGGTTAAATGACATGATCCATAAAAGAGCTAATTACCTAGTGTTTTGGTTTGGTTCCCTGGAAAGCAGAAACTGAGATGGAGACAGGAGTGCAAGAGATTTTATGGGGGGATAGATAATGGAATGCCTGTGAAAGGAAAGGGAGAGGATGCAGAATTTGCCAAGGAGAACCTCAGTCTGTGATGCAGATCTGAAACAAAACTCAGCCAACCTAAAGGGGAGCTCCAGAGTAAAAATTGCCTGTTAGAGGAGTTCTGCATTGGGAAGAAATGGCCAGGTTCTAGTAATACCAACTATGGTTTAGTCATTGACTTGGAGCTACCCAAGGAGAGTATGGCCTCAGCTGGAAAGCTGAGATGAATTATGTACATGCTACAGCTGGAGGCTATTAGTTAACTATATTCCTTGCCTCTTAATGCAAGTTCTGCTTTGAAGGAAGAGCCAAGTGATTATCACAGTCCATTCCTTCTTTTTTTATTTTTTCTTAAGAATGGAGCCATAATACTGTTTTTTTTTTTATTGAAGTGTCATTGATACACAATCTTACATTGGTTTCCAATACACAACACAGTGTTTCAAATTATTATTGTTAAATTCTCATCCCCATTAGTGCAGTTACTATCTGTCAGTATATGAAGATGTTACAGGATGATTGGCTATATTCTCCATGCTTTACTACAATCCCTGTGACCAAGTTACATTATGATGGAGAATTTTTGTGCCCTTTTATCCCATCACCCTCCCCACCCAACCACCCCAAGCCCTCCCCCATGGTAACCACCAGTCACTTTTCAGTGTCTATGAATCTACTACTATTTTGTTCATTTTGTTTTGTCTTGTTTTTATGTTCACAAAAAAGTGAAATCACATGGTATTTGTCTTTCTCTGCCTGGCTTATTTCACTTGCATAATACCCCGTAGATCCATCCATGCTGTGGCAAATGGCAGTTCTTTTTTTTATGGCTGAATAATTTTCCATTGTGTATATGTACTACTTCTTCTTTATCGATTCATCTATTGATGGCAGTCCATTTCTTGTGCTGCATGGATTTTTGTCTCCAAATACTTTCTGATAGCAGCTTCTCTAGGCTTCCATTGGCTTCTTTTCCTGATGGGAAGCTTAGAGGTAGATTACTGAGATAGGTTTGGCCCCCATTGCTGTAGTTGGTCTCAGGGCTGCAATGGTCCTCATCCTTCACTAACAAGTCTAAATTCCCCATACCCTTAGCTGTCATTTCTGTTGGTTTGCCTAGTGGTATGATCCAACTCTCATTTCTGAGGGGGCTGAGAACCATATTCTTCTCAGGCTGGAGTGGGTGCATTTTCCATTCGCAGTCATAGTTGGGCAGGGGAGCGTAAAGTAGTTCCCCGATGGACTGTCTGATTTCCACACATGCTCCTTCTTGTTCCCATTATGTAATAGCAGCCCTGCTTCCTCCCAAGCATGAGGGTTAGTTAATCCTGTCATGATGGTGATTGCTCTTCTTGCCTTCTGGGCCTGGGACACAGAGGCCCAGGTGCCCAGGCTGCACCTGTAACTTGGAGTTTGGTATGCTTCTTGATGTGTCTCCTGGCAAAAGTGTGCCCAGGACCTATAACTCTGTAGAGCCCATTGTGGAATGGAAAGGGCAGAGTGCTATAATAGATCATTGGGAATGATGGTAAATGGGAAGATTGTTTCTGCTTCTACCTCTTGGTTCTTGGATCCATGTGTTTTTCCTTTTGGGAACATAGTTCTGAATCAGTGCATATACTGTATCTTAGGGACAGCACACCATTCTTGTCTCTGAGCTGGTGCATCAGCTGTGTCTTCAGTAGGCTATTCCAATACTTTATAAGGCTGGCTGCTTTTGTATGGTGTTGTTATGTGATCAGACCACTGAATCCCATGGTTATGGGCCCACTGCTACAATTCCTTCACTGTGCAGTGGTTCCATTGGTTGGATGCTGTGTTATGTGAAATTACATATCCGTGGATCTGGTACTGTGTATGCCCTTCTTTTGTGGTGTTTGTAGGGCTCTGTGGTCAGGAAAGGCAAAACCATACCTGGAATAAGTATCTGTCAAATACTTGTGAGAATAGGATCAACTGCTGGACGTTCCAAGATGGAAGGACACGATGTGGTCAGCTTGCCCCCTGAGGCATAGTGCAATATTGGATGCCTAGTGTTGGTCTCTGTAAGTTGGATGCTCAGAGGGGGCAGTAGCCTGATAGGGGTTTTGTAAGTGGGAATCCATACCTCCTTCACTTCCTCATCTCGTCATTTCTCTGTTCATGTCCCCATCATGCTAGTTCTGGGGTAGCTAATGTCAGCTATCTGAGTCATTTTGTCTATGTGGTTACTTAATGTCTCTTCTGCATTGAATGCTGAATGCTCTCTGGTTGGCATTAACACATGAAAAAGATTTTCACACTTTATATCCACTCCCATACGTTAGTTCATTTGCCTCCATCTGTACCATCCATCGTACAGTCATAAAGTGCATCCATCATAAAGCCCCTGACCAGTTGGCCAGTCCATTTGCCATTGTCCATGAGTCTGTTTATGTTCTCACCTCAGGCCACTTTTCTTTCTATACAAAGTTCATGACCAGGTGTATCACTTGAAGATCCATCCTTAGAAAGATTTTCCCTTTCCACTGTCAGGGTCACCCCTAAGTATGGCTGTAATGAAGTTGTGCTTTTTTTTTTCAGCTTGCATCACATACTGAGCTGACCTATTTATTAGCCAAGCTTTGGCTTTTATCTCCTCCTTAAGTTGGTCGTATAGGATCCCCCAAATACGGATAGATATGAGGTGAGGAAAGGGTGCTGGTACAACTGTGGTTGGTGTCAGGGAACTCTTGTCTGCCTATTTATGTTATTTACTTGTGCCCTTTGGTTCTGCTTGGGTTTGATTTTTGGTGTGAATTTCCATCTCATAATGGATAGTTGCTGAGCTTATTTGACTTCATGACTTGGAGAGTCCTATTAAACCCAGCTCATTATGGGCAGTTAAGGCTGGATATACGGTACCCAATGATCAAGCATTCTGTCTCTTACCAGAGCCCAACAGGAGCTATTTTATAATAGCATGACTTGGTTGCAGAACTCCAGGGGCCTACATTGTGACTCTCCAATGTGGCTTGCTATAAACTCTATACTGCGTTTTTTCCCCACCATGTATACCTCCAGCAGCAAAGGGACTTGCTTGCACTACAAACTGGACCTGCTACAGAGCTGTTTCCACCACTTAAAGTTGGCAGCCTTTCACATGGGTCACAGCATTTTTCCTGTGTATATAATGTGTTGTCTCTAGAATCTGAAGAAGCCTTCCAGATGTGCCTTCCTTTTTTTTTTTTTTTTTTTTTGTAGTGGGGAATGCAAGATCAGCAATTTGTCTTTTGCTTTGAAGGGAATTGTTGGCATGACTCTGACCGCTGGACTCCTAAAACTTCACTGAAATGGCAGATGCTCAAATATTTGTAGGAGTTTTTCTCCCACCCTCTGGAGCACATGTATCTTACCACATCCTTTAGCATGCTAACCATCTCCTGCTTGTTTTGCAACGATCAACATGATGTCATTGATTTAATACATCAGTGTGCTGTTCTGAGTCCAAATCTCTCCAGACTCTATTATGACACAGTAGGAGAATTAATATCGCCCTAAGGCAAAACTGAATGTATAGTATTGTTTATTCCATGTGAAAGGAACTGTTTCTGCCTGGGATAGAAAAGAACTCATTTGCCAAATCAATGGCTGCATGCCATGTACCTGAGGCTATATTTATCTGCTGTAGCAAATACAGTACATCTGGCATGGCTACTACTTGGTTGAGCTTGTGGTAGTCTCTAGTCATTCTCCAAGATCCAGCTGGGTACTGCAGAGGCCAGACTGGTAAATTAAATATACACATAGAAAGGACCACTAACCCTGCTTCTTTGAGATCTTTAAGGTCGCACTAACCTCTCTCATTTTCTTATCTCCATCCCCTACATAATACTGTTTTTATTTACTATTTTGGACAGGGGTGGAGAGACATTTTCAGGTTTCACTTGGCCTTTTCCCCTATGATAATTCTTACTCCATAGGCCAAGGACCTAGGGTGGGGGTTACCCCAACTGCCAAGTATTCCAATCCTATTTATATGTTCAGGGCCTGGGAAAATGACTGCTAGGTGGGCCTGTGGACTATGGACACTACCCAGGATGAGATTCTCACTGCCAATTGGACAGGAAGTGTTTTCAAGCCCCATTTTTATCTTCTGCTTTCTCAATCTATTTTTGGTGCCAACTGTGTCAACCTGAGTTCTTCTGGAAGCAGATGCCAAGACAGAGTTAAGAATACAAGAGGTGTATGGGGAAGAGGGAGGACTCCTATGAAAGGAAAGGTGGTTGGAAACAGACTTGTCAGGGAGAGCCTCAGAGTCTGATTCAGATTTGATAGTCTGAAGACTCTAGAGCAAAAATTTTCATCAGAGTCCTGCATTTGACAGAAATGGCCAGACCTTAGCACCATGTGGTGATCAGTCACTGGCTGGAGCTGCCCAGGAATAGCGTAGTCTCAGCATGAGAGCTAGGGATCCTGAAGGGACTGCAGCTTGGAGGCTTTTGGCTAACTGCATGCCTAGCAGTTGATTAGCAAGTTTTTCTTAAAGGGAGATAGAAGCCACAGACCTCCAATGACTGCCACCCATAAGTGCTAAGTAAATTGTTAGATAATATTGTTATAATTATCTCCTGATTAAATTTTTCTAAGTTGTCCTTTATAAGTGAAATCTTCTAGACATCTTACTTTCTTAGTTGTTTTATTTTGGACATGTTTTTATTTAGCAAGATGAGACATGAGTCCTGTGCTTGAAACTGGAACTGAAAACAGTATTTCAAGTTTGATCTGATACATAGTAAGTGCCCAGTGAATGTTGGTTGAGATGAACCATGCTTTTGAACAGTACAGTCTGGAATGTGTAATCCCCACCTCTACCCTTCAACCTCTTCCTTTTGGATATTTGTAATTCCGCATCCTGAGATTACATTAGCCTGCTTCCTATGACTTTTTTTTTCTATAACAGATAATTAAATAGGTCTTTTTTAACATAAATGTAGAACCACATATCTCTATAAAGTCTCATGTTAGATAGATATAATTTATTATTCTAATTCAGTTAGATCTTTTGAATACTGATTCTTTGATTCTAGCAGATTCAACTTTCTTCATTATCATATCACAGATTTCATCATTGGGCCACAAATGGCCACATCTAAGTAATTTAAACATGTTGAATAGGATAGGATCAAGAATCAGGCTGTAGGCCATGCCATTACAGATGTGCCTTCAGATGGATAGGTACTGATGCTCAACACTGTTTAGCCTGTTAGGAGTTTATTAATCTTATCTGTATATGACTCAAATTTCAACATTTGCCCATTAAAAGACAAGAGACTTTGTCAAAGAAATACCTCGCAAAAACCCAGCAGACCAAGACTAGGCTCTGAGGCAAATAAGGAAATGAAGCGAATCTGTTTGGCTATAGATAGATGATCACCACTTTGCTAAGATTCCTTACTAGTAAAATTATATGATTGGCAAGTTCATAGAGTCAGAAAATACAGCAGTGGTTACCTGGGGCTAGAGGGAGGTAGGAATTGGGAATTCGTTTTTACTGGAAACAGATTTGGTTTGGGAAGATGAAAAAGTTCTGGAGGTGGATGGAGATAATAGTTGCACAATGTGAATATACTTAGTGCCACTGAACTGTACACTTAAAAACTGTTAAAATGATAAATTTTTATGTTCAAGATATTTTACCGCAATTAAAAAAAGGCCAGTATTGAACTATAATAACAATAATGCTAGGTAGCTACTGGGCTCTTTTGTTTTTTATTAGAAGCTACTGGCTTCTTGTTTTTAACTACATACATATAATAACCCATACCACACTTAACGGCAAAGCACTAAAACAATTCCCATTAAAGTTAGAAATAAAATAAAATGTCCATTGTCACCACTTTTGGAGGAACTAGCAGTGTAATTTGGTAAGAAATAAAAGACATCATTGGGGGGAAACAAAGAAAAGCAAATTGATGGAGGGGCCCTACTGACCTCCTTTGACTCTGTTAGAGAAATAAAAATCCCACTGGGAAGAGTATGAGAGCCCTGAGGGTTCAGGAGGGTGTTGGGTGTGTGTCTATACATACCTCTCTGCTTGCATGGAAGGTAACAGAATAAATCAGTTGAAAATTGGAAAAATATATGGTTTAGATCGGTGAGGTCCACAGAATCACTACTGGGAATAAGTAAGGGGAGACCCAGGGTGAATTCATGGGGTATGTATCTGTAGCGATCATCTGGCTGCTAACTATGTGTTGCTGTTGAGGTCTGCTGTAAATTGTACCACGTTGCTCTAGAGCCCTGCAGATTCTTCCAACAGAAAAACTTAATGTTTCAGGTTCAGTTCAGTAGTTAGTAGTTAGCATAGGTCCTAGAACATAGCAGGATGACTGAGATTATAAGAAGAATCATTAAAGAACAGACGTGAATAAATAATATTAAACTTGCCTTCTAGGCTAGGCTATCAATTACTGGAGGGTTGGAAACATATCTTATATTTTACCCATCTTCTCTTCTTTGAATCCCCTTCTGCTACTTGTACTCTCCTTTTAATGTTCACTTTCTTTGAAGAATAGGTAATGTTCCATGGAAAAAGTGGCTAGTTGAGGGGAATATGGCGACGTGAACGGACCAGCAGAAAAATTCCTCCCAACATTATATTTATTCACGAAAATACAGCAAATACAACTATCCCTAAAAGAGAGACCAGAATACACATGAAAGTGCACAGCGTACAGCTACATCTGTGAGAACTTGGCAGCCGGTGAGGCGGACGGGATACGGAGCGGCGACCCGGTGGGACCGAGCGCTCACCCCCCCCCAGAGCTCCGGCGGCCAGACACTCCGGACAGAGGACTCGGCACCCGGCGAGGCGGGACAGAAACGCGATCCAGCGAGACCAGAGCGCCCCTCCACCCCAGCACTCCGGCGGGAGTCCCGGCAAGGCGGGTAAGGTACCGAGCCGCGAGCAGACCGAGCGCTCCTCTCCCCCAGCGCTCCAGCGGGAGGAGAGGATTCAGAGCCGGCAGGGAGTGGAAGTCTGTGCCAGGAGCGCCGACACACAGCCTGCGGTGTAGCGGAGATAGGAGAGACAGAGGGCACAGGGGCCCAGCCCGGAACGTGCAAGTTGCCCGCGACAGGCTCTGGGAAGGAAAAAGAAAGGAGAAAAAAGGGAAGAAAAGCGCGCGCTCTACCTCAGCGGTCTTAAAGAGACAGGAGCTCAGTAGAGGGGCCGGATAGCCCCGCAAACTGAGCCCAGCACACTGGGAGTCCTGGGGAGCTTTGAACCCCTTGGCTGGTGACTGGGAAAGGGTGCCTGCCATTGAGACCCCCACGGAGATCAACAGCTTCCCATTGTTCCCAACCCAGCAAGAACTATAGAGTGGCACTAGAATAGTGGAGCAACAGCGCCACCTACAGCACTCGCGCGGAACCCACTCTCAGTGGCTTTTTTGTTTGTTTGTTATTGTTTTTTCTCCCCTTTCTTTTCCTTTTTTTCTTTCCCTCTTTTTCAACAGCCTGCCATTCATTCTCACCCTGGCCACAGCTTTAAAGGGCCATGTGGAGCGACATGGCCACAGCTCTGGAATAGTGGAGCAATAGCGCCACCTACAGCATTCACACAGAAACAACCCCCGGTGGGCGTTTTGGTGTTTTTTTGTTTTTTTTTTTTGTTGCTGTTTTCTTTTACGTGTTGCTGCTTTTTCTTTTTCTTTCTTTTCTATTCCTTTCTCTCTCTCTCCTTTTACTTTTTATTAGTAGTAGAAATTTCTTTTTTTTTCCTTTCTCTCCTTTCTTATCTCTCCTAGCTACCAACAACCAATTCTATAGCCATGAGAAGACAGAAGAATATGATACACACAAAGCTTCAGACAAACACCACCCCAGAGAAAGAAGCTGAAGAAATGGACATGCACAGTCTTCCTGAAAAAGAATTCAGAATAAAAGTCATAGCCATGCTGACGGATCTACAGAAAAATGTGCAAGAGCTGAGGGAGGAAGTGAGGGAAGTGAGGAAAGATAATGCAGAAATGAGACAAGCCATCAACGGGCTCAACAGCAGATTGAATCAGGTTCAAGACACGATCAAGGAATTACAAGACAGGGACCAGGAATACAAAGAAGCTGAGGCAGAGAGAGATAAAAGGATCTCTAAGAATGAAAGAATATTAAGAGGACTGTGTGACCAATCGAAACGGAGCAATATTCGCATTATAGGAGTACCAGAGGAAGAAGAGAGAGAAAAAGGGATAGAAAGTGTCTTTGAAGAAATAATTGCTGAAAACTTCCCCACGCTGGGGAAGGAAATAGTCCACAGTCCACGGAAGCCCACAGATCTCCCAACACAAGGGACCCAAAGAAGACAACACCAAGACACATAATAATCAAGATGGCAAAGATCAAAGACAAGGACAGAGTATTAAAAGCAGCTAGAGAGAGAAAAAAGATCACCTACAAAGGAAAACCCATCAGACTGTCATCAGACTTCTCAACAGAAACCTTACAGGCCAGAAGAGAATGGCATGATATATTTAACGTAATGAAACAGAAGGGCCTCGAACCAAGAATATTGTATCTAGCACGATTATCATTTAAATATGACGGAGGGATTAAACAATTTCAAGACAAAAGAAAGTTGAGAGAGTTTGCCTCCCATAAACCACCACTACAGGATATCTTAAACGGACTGCTCTAGAGGGAAACACCCCTAAGGCTAAAAAGATGTCACCAGAGAAAATAAAAGCATAGCAAAGAAAGCAGACCATCCAAATACCAACTAAAGGCAAAGAATAAAACACCTAATATATAAAGAAAGGAGGAGGAAGAATAGGAAGGGAGAGATAAAGAAACATCAGACGGCGTTCACAATAACTTAACAAGAAAGATAAGTTAGATTCTCATATAGTAAAGAAGCAACCCTTGAACCTTTGGTAATCACGAATCTAAAGCCTGCAATGGCAATAAGTACATATCTATCAATAATCACCCTAAATGTAAATGGACTGAATGCACCAATCAAAAGACACAGAGTAACAGAGTAGATAAAAAAGCAAGACCCATCTATATGCTGCTTACAAGAGACTCACCTCAAACCCAAAGATATACACAGACTAAAAGTGAAGGGATGGAAAAAAATATTTCAAGCAAACAACAAAGAGGAAAAAGCAGGTATTGCAGTACTTGTATCAGATAAAATAGACTTCAAAACGAAGAAAGTAGCAAGAGATAAAGACGGACATTACATAATGATAAAGGGGTCAGTCCAACAAGAAGATATAACCATTATAAATATATATGCACCCAACACAGGAGTGTGAGCATATGTGAAACAAATACTAACAGAAGTGAAGGAGGAAATAGACAGCAATGCAATTATTCTAGGAGACTTTAACACGCCACTCACTCCAAAGGATAGATCAACCAGGCAGAGGATAAGTAAAGACACAGAGGTACTGAACAACGCACTAGAACAGATGGACCTAATAGATATCTACAGAACTCTGCACCCAAAAGCAGCAGGATACACATTCTTCTCAAGTGCACATGGAACATTTTCCAGAATAGACCACATTCTAGGCCACAAAAAGAACCTCAGTAAATTCAAAAATATTGAAATCTTACCAACCAACTTCTCAGATCACAAAGGTATAAAACTAGAAATAAATTTCAGAAAGAAATCAAAAAGGCTCACAAATACATGGAGACTTAACAACATTCTCCTAATGAATCAATGGGTTAACGACCAAATCAAAACAGAAATCAAAGAATATATGGAGACTAATGACAACAACAACACAAAGCCACAACTTCTGTGGGACACAGCGAAGGCAGTCTTAAGAGGAAAGTACATTGCAATCCAGGCCCATTTGAAGAAGGAAGAACATTCCCAAATGAACACTCTAAGGACACAATTATTGAAATTGGAAAAAGAAGAACAAATGAGGCCCAAAGTTACCAGAAGGAGAGACATAATAAAGATCAGAGAAGAAATAAATAAAATTGAGAAGAATAAAACAATAGAAAAAATCAATGAAACCAAAAGCTGGTTCTTGGAAACAATAAACAAAATAGATAAACCCCTAGCCAGACTCATTAAGAGAAAAAGAGAATCTACACACATAAACAGAATCACAAATGAGAAAGGAAAAATAACGACGGACCCCACAGAAATACAAAGAATTATAAGAGAATATTACGAGCATCTATATGCCAACAAGCTGGAAAACCTAGAAGAAATGGACAACTTCTTAGAAAAATATAGCCTTCCAAGACTCACCAAGCAGGAAACAGAAAAACTAAACAGACCAATCACCAGCAATGAAATTGAATCGGTAATCAAAAAACTACCCAAGAACAAAAGCCCTGGACCTGATGGATTCACCTCTGAATTCTACCAGACATATAGAGAAGAAATAACACCCATTCTCCTTAAAGTTTTTCAAAAAATAGAAGAGTAGGGAATACTTCCAAACTCTTTCTATGAAGCCAGCATCACTCTAATACCAAAACCGGGCAAAGACCTCACTAAAAAGAAAATTACAGACCAATATCCCTGATGAACGTAGATGAAAAATACTCAACAAAATATTAGCAAACCGAATTCAAAAATACATCAAGAGAATCATACACCATGATCAAGTGGGATTCATCCCAGGGATGCAAGGATGGTACAACATTCGAAAATCCATCAACATCATCCATCACATCAATAAAAAGAAGAACAAAAACCACATGATCATCTCTATAGATGCTGAAAAAGCATTTGACAAAATTCAGCATCCATTTTTGATTAAAACTCTCAACAGAATGGGTATAGATGGCAAGTACCTCAACATCATAAAGGCTATATATGACAAACCCACAGCTAACATTATACTTAATAGCGAGAAGCTGAAAGCTTTTCATCTAAGATCGGGAACAAGACAGGGGTGCCCATTCTCTCCACTGTTATTCAACATAGTACTGGAGGTCCTAGCCAGGGCAATCAGACAAAACAAAGACATACAAGGCATCCAGATTGGTAAAGAAGAAGT